>CM021107.1:202912999-203473908 GCA_007115665.2 Sequoiadendron giganteum
CAATCTTTTGTGAGTTGATGGACTTGTTGTTTTTGTTTCTTCCAATATTTTGATAGATATTTGAGTTTGACTAGGAGGTCTTTTTGCTTGACCAAAGAGACTCAATTTTAGCATTGTTACTTCTTCTTTTGAAAAAAATGCTATGTCATCTTTTTGTTGTTGCATAATGTTTTGTTTTTCTCTTTATACTACCTTATCATGTTGTTGTTTGTTTGGCTCAAAGTAATCATATTCCTCTTATTTTGGATTTGATTCTTCATTGACTCCTTCAATCTCCCTCTGTCTATTCTTCTCGGTATCAATCACTTGTTTGGTCAATACAATAACCTTATTTTTCTTAATCCCAGATTCCTTCTTTTTCTTGATTTACAATTATTGTTCCTCACTAGAATAGTCTTCATTTGATGTATCAGATGACCAATGATCCATTATTTGAAAAAAATTAACTCCTTGTAGTGGTATTCTTATGATTACCCTGGATCCTTTATGATCCTACAAGTCATCACTTCTAGAGTGTGCTTTATTTTGATAATATTATTATGCTTTATCACATCTAAGTATATCATGAGAAACATCTCCACAAAATGGATATTTTCTTTTCTTTTCTTCCCAACACTCTATGGCATAATGGCCTATCTTCCCATAGTTATAACATGTAGCATCACTTCTCTAGTGGTTGTTTCTACCAGGTCCTCTTCCTCCTCTATAGTTTGATTGTTTGTTATCCCCCATGTAATCTTGTGGTGGGTTATTTTGTAATGCATAATAATTTATATTATCTCTCCAGGATGGTTTTTTGTAGCTTGCATCATATAGAGGTCCTTCTACAAGTCCCTTAACATATGCCATTTTTTTGTCTATATTTGTATCAATTGTATTTCATAGGGCATATTGGATTAGGATGACTTGTATTCCATATTTGAAATTGTTTTAAGAGAAATCCTTAATGAGGTGACTATCCCATTCATGGTAAGTTCCACTATATAATGTATTTACTTTAGTTGGTACTATTTTCAATTCTACATGTAATGCGGCTATAGTTTTTTCTCCTTTGGATTTAGGACAATCATTTTAGAGATGTCCTTCTCTTGAATAATATGTGCACCAAATTTATTTTTGTTTCTTTTCTTCTCCTCTTGCTAAAATTCTATTTGTATGGTTAGTTACTCTATCACTAATTACAATTTTTGAAGGTTCTTTTTGATATCATATTTTTGAGGTCTATACCATGTATGGGCTTCTATGCGGTATGTCATTGTGATCAAGTTTGTATAAGTATTAAATATTATTTAATCTAAGGTTTCTCTTATATCCTTCTATAATTTGAAGATGAACCATTCAATATTTGTTCGCTCCATTAGGAGTTCCTCCAATTTGTGATAGAATTCCTTAAATATTTTTTCGTATGCCTTCATTGATTCTTCCTCTCCTTGTACTAGGTCCCTCATTTTTCTAACACTCTTTATACGAATATCCAGAGTGTCAAAGTTTGCCAAGAAGTCTTGTTTTACTTCATTCCAATTTTTCCCATGCTTCAAATAAGTCTTTTTGTACCAATCTAGTACTTTCCTTAGTGATGATACAAATTCTAATAGTTTTGGTTTGTCCTCACCAATATCCTATATTTCCCATAGATATTCTAATAAGAATATATGTTCCAAATAAATTGTTGTATCTCTTCCAAACACTGGGATCTTGATTGAGTATTCCATGTTGTTCTTTATTCTTCCTACTTTAAGTTTTTGAATTTGAAAAATATGCTTTTCTTCCTTTTCTTTCTTTAATTTCCTAATATTATAAGGTTTATGCTCTCTACCCTTATCTCTTGCTAACTTTATATCAAAATACTCTTTCCCAAGTATCTCTTCCCAATCCGCTTCTTTTTCTTCTTTATTTGTCTTCTCTTTAGTTTGTGATATTTATTCTTTCAAAATTATTCTACTCTTATATAGCTTAGGGGATGGGTATTAGTCTGGGGGATGGGACTCTTCAAGATACAATTTCACTTTCTTATTTGTTAGTGACATTTCATTCATCAGTGAACATAATTCCTTACCCAAATTTATTTATTTTTGTTTACTTTTCCTTCTTTCTTCCTTTTATTTTCTTATACTTATATTAGCTAATTATTTTAAATATTATTCTTGAACCAATAGGCCCTTCTTCAAAGTTTTTAAAAATTCCATAAATCTATCATCCAGGTTAATGATTAAGTTTGATAGATCTGATCTGATTATCAAAATTTTAGAGGGTTGTAGGGGTAGTGGAGTCTATGTATTATTGCAAGGTACCAATAGCAATCTTCTAGCTTCTCTATAATCATTAATGTTCCTCTTTAAACTGGTTATAAGTTATCTTTCTTTTCCCAACATAACTTAGATTTCTCTAGGGTCTTCCATTCTTCTTCTCTATTCTATTTTTCCCCTTGATAACACCCACTTTGGCATGCTCAAAAAAACCCTCATTGGCACACTTATCTCTCATTTTATCATAATTTTCATCCTTCTATGGTGCCTTTATTCTCTCAATAATTTGGTTTTATTTTCTTTCTTTCCCATTTGGGATTTTCATGTTCACTTTTTTTGCTAATTCAATTTGTTCTCTAACCTCTCTTGTGTTTTTCTTATCTCTTTTTTCCATGGGTATTATTGATTTTTAGAATAGTAGGTGCCCCCAAATATAATATTCCCACCCATGACCCTACTATTCTAAGGTAGTGTGTTCCTAGGCAGATCTCAACAAAAGCAAACCTTTTCTCAGCAATCACTCGACTGACAAAGAAAATGGTCCCATGCATTTTATTTATTTGTTTCATCCCCTTGCAAGTGGGAAATAGAAACTTAGGTATTCAAAATCAACTAACTTAGAATATTAGGGGCCCTCCCCCCCACAATCATAGATCTTAAGTGAGATAGAGGTTTCTGGCTCTACTCTCTGGTTCTCGCTTTGGCTATTTTTTTGAATTTTCGGGCTCTGTTTGTGATTTGAATGCCTGATGGGTTGATTGGGAGGGGGCCCAGGAAAGGCTCCCCATTCCAAGGATATTGTCACTTTTGCTGATGTTGTGCCTGCTGTGGCAGCGACCAATCTGGTGGTTCCTCGTCTGATGTCTCCTCCTCGTACTTCAGTCCTTTCCCCTAGAGAAAAGATAGAGGGAATCTCTGGGAAGTCACCCTTTTCTCTAACCTTGGGGCTCGACTCCTTTTTCTCTAAGGAAGCCCCTGCTTCCTACGTGGAAAAATTGGTGGGGTCTATCTCACTAGCTTTGAGTAAAAGGCCCTTGGACTCTGATTCTTGCTCGGTTACTGGCTGGGAAGTTGATGTCCCAAAGAATTTGATGTTGAAGGCGATGGACAACCTCAAAATGGATTTGGTTGGAAATTTTTTGGCATACAGGCAAAATATTGAACTGGTTTATCAATGCATTGCTTCCACTTGGAATCTTAAAGGCAACATCACTATCAATGCGATGCCAAGAGGTATCTTTCTCTTCTCATTTGTGGTGTATGGAGATATGTTGAAGGTTCTAACAGGGGGGCCCTGGTCTTTTGACCTGGGTTTTAAAAAAATTATATCACTCTGCAAGTGGAAGTCAGGTTTTAACCCGTTGGCTGACTTGGGAGCCTCTATGCCAACCTGGGTTTGTCTGCCTGGGCTCCCTCTAGAATTATGGGAGAAAGACATACTACAAGGTCTTGCCAATTCCTTTGGAAGTTTATTGGCCATTGATAAGATCACTCTGGAAAGATCTTATCTGGTGTATGCCCGCATCTTTTTTAATGTGGTTGTGAATACGGTTCTCCCGTCCTCTATCCTACATCAATCAAAGTTTGGTAACTAGACCTAGCCCTTAGAATATGAAAATGCTCGACTCTTTTGTCAGTTGTGTAAGAAATTTGGTCATCTCAGTGATACCTATGGGGTTAAGCTAGACATTGGCCAAAAGGCTAAGGATAAACTTGCTATGAAGGCTCCCCTAGGAATGGTTATGTCTTCTTCTGTGCAACCGTCCACTGCCCCTATACATGAAGTGTTTATTCCTCTCATTAAGGACATCCCCGACATGCCTACCAAGTCTGTTTATGATCCTATTGCTGAAGTGAATGTTTCGGGTAGCCTTAACTTTGCTTTGGATGCACTTGCTTCTACTTTCCCTACCCCATGCTTTCCCTCAATGACTGATTTGGCCTTGGAGGGAGGGAGTGATGCTATTAAGGTGATTTCCTCTACTGTGGATCTTTGAAAGGAGGATATGGTGCTAGAAATTGGTGTTAATACCCAAACTCATGGAGTGGAGGATGAACTTGAAGAAGGTGAGTATGTTCTAGCTAATAAAAATTTGTCGCTGAAGGATATTCATTCCTTGGATCAATTGGGTGCCAGAAACCTGAGTGACTCCATGGTTATTATTAGATTCCCCAATGGATTGAGCGGTAAAGAGGAGGAGGAGGGATGGTCCCAAGCTCTGTCTAAACCTAAAAATAAAAAGAAACTGGATGTGGGAGGAGGAAATAAGGTGGAAATACCATCACAAAAGGACTCCAAAACCAAAGATACGGCAAGGGATGTGGCAGCTAGAAAATAGAGAACCTTGGATTCGATCAGTGGATCGAAGTCCAAGAAGAAGTAGTCTCGTCTGCTTCCTAGGGTGGGAGGTGGTCTCTTTTTAGCCTTTCTAATGAAGTTTATCTCATGGAATATAAGGGGCCTCAATAGCCCATATAAACAGTTTTTGGTGAAATCATGTATTCTAGATAATAAAGTGGACGTGCTCCTCCTTCAGGAAACAAACATGAAGAAGGAGACCTTTGAAAAATAAATTGTTAAATTTTGGCCTACTGCAAATTTTTTTGTTAGTGAGGTTGATGGTGCTTCAAGAGGTATTGCTACCCTCTGGAACCCATTGAAATTCAAAGGGACTTTGTGCTCTGCTTGTAAGAATAGTCTGATGATCACCTTGGAAGATATTGTTTCCCAGGAGAAATGGAACCTTATAAATATCTATGCCCCAAATCTGAGCAGGGACAGAGTTTTTCTTTGGGAAAAATTAAGTAATACTATTTCTCTAAGGAATGAAGACCATTGGATGCTAGGAGGAGATTTTAACTCTCCTATCCTCCCCTTAGAAAAGTCTGGAGGTCAGGATGACTACTCTGATAGCATGATGGAGCTGACAGAGTTTTTAAATTTGGCTAGCCTCATCGATATCCCCATCTAAGGAACTAAGTTTACTTGGTCTAATAGAAGAAATGGAAATCATTTAATCCAAGTTAAACTTGATAGATTCTTGATCTCTGCTAATTGGGATATCTCTCAATTCATTTCTCTCTCTGCTCTTCCTAGATCAAGATCAGATCACAATGCCTTGGTGTTAAAAAGGAATGTGGATCATAATATTGGTCCTTTCCCATTCAAATTTGAAGCTATGTGGTGCCTTCATCCAGGATTTTCTGAATTGGTTAAGTCTTGGTGGGAGGAACCTGTTATTGGCACTCCTATGTATTGCTTGGCTGAGAAATTAAGAAAAATAAAGAAAAAAGTTAAAGGGTGGAATAAGGTGACTTTTGGAAATATCTTTGAGACTAAGATCTCTCTGGGAAAGAGCTTAAATGAGGTTCAAGATTTAATGGAGGCAGGAAGGGTGGATGAGGAGCTCAGTGCCAAGGAAAGAGATCTTAGATCTTAGTGGTATAGGATAAACAAAAAGGAGGAAATATATTGGAAACAAAAGTCAAGGGTTCAATGGTTAAAGGAAGGAGATAAGAACACGAAGTTCTTTCACCAGTCTACATTGAAACACAAAAGTAGAAACATAATCAAATCTCTTGTGAAGGAGGATGGGTCTATAGTGACCAATGAAAAAGATATTGCGAGGGAAGTTGTTAATTTATTCTCTAATCAACACAGGGCCCCTGACATTGATGAGCAAGTATTTACTGACTTTATTGATGTGATTACTAAAGCTATTTTTGATATAGAATTAAAAATGATGACTAATGTTGTTTCATTAGATTAAGTTAAAAAGGTTGTGTTCTCCTTTGGAGCATATAAAGCTCTTGGTCTTGATGGTTTCCCACCTATTTTTTTCCAGACCTTTTGGGACATTGTCAAAAATGATCTTGTCAATGCTGCTAGGGATTTCTTTAGGTCGGGTAGAAATCTAATCCAAATCAATTCCACTTTCATTACCCTCATTCCTAAAAATGTGGACGCCTCAACTATGAAAGATTACAGACCCATTAGTCTCTGCAACACAGTCTATAAAATCTTTTTTAAAATTTTGGTTCTTTATCTCAAACCTGTGCTTTGTAAAATTATTGCCCCTAATTAGAAGGGTTTTACAAATAATAGAAATATCCTTGATGCTGTCATATCCACCCATGAAATCATTCATTCTATGGATCACTCTAAAAAGCTGGGTATGGCCTTCAAAACTGATATTTTTAAGGCTTATGATAGGGTCTCCTAGCCTTTCCTCTTTGTTGTCCTTAAAAAAATTGGTATTGATGGTAGATTTCTTAAGCTGATCTCAGACTGTGTTACCTCCCCCCTGTACTATGTTCTTGTTAATGGTGTTCACCAGGGTTTCTTCTCTTATGGTCATGGTCTAAGGCAAGGGGACCCCTATCCCCCTACCTCTTTATCATTGTGGCAGAAGCCTTGGGAAGGAATATACAGAAGTAGGTGGATTCTAATGTTCTCAAAGGTGTTAAAGTGACTTCTTCCCTAATGCCTGACTCCCACCAACAATTTTTTGATGACACTTTAATGTTTGGGGATGCCTCAGTGGGGGAAGCTAGTATCTGGAAACAAATGCTAAATGACTATGTTGATGTTTCTGGACAGTGTATCAACTATGAGAAAAGTAAAATTTACTTCTTTAATACTGACCAACAAATCAAGGAAAGAGTGATAAAAATGATGGGATGTAAGGAAGATGAACTACCTGATTCTTATTTGGGCCTACCTTTGATCTCTAAGAAGTTGGAGAATACTTATTGGAATGAATTGATTGAAAGAACCCAAGATAAACTTGCTAGGTGGAAAGGTAAGCTTCTTAGTTTGGTGGGAAAGATTCAACTCCTTAATGCTTCCCTTTAAAATATTCCAATATACTACCTCTCCCTCTTTAAGATCCCTACCTTTATTGGAGAGAAGATTGAACAGATACAGAGAAAATTCTTATGGTCAGGTACTGAAGAAATAAATAGAATGTCTCTGGTTGGATGGGAAAAAGTGTGTACTCCTAAAAGGAGAGGAGGCTTGGGTTTAAGAATAATCTCCTTGCTAAATAAATCCATGAAAACTAAAATTGGTTGGAATATCTTGGAAGGTACTAAAGATTGGGTAAAAAATTTCCAAGCCAAATACATGAGGAATAGGAATTCTAGCTATCTTTTGTCTACTTTGGATTTGTCAAGTGGCTCAACTCTGTGGAATCATCTTGTTCAATTGAGAAATGTGCTAAAGATGGGGGGTGAGGAAGAGAATTGGGAATGGGAATAACACAGATTTTTGGAAGGATCCTTGGATAAAGTTCTCTACTTTGTCCTCCTTTGAAGAATTGAGACCTCTTAAAAAATGTCTTAATAGAATATGTGGCAAAAAGGTTTTTGACTATATAAATTGGGAACTGGAGGAACCTAGATGGAAGGAGTTCAACTTGTTGCTAAGAAGGGATAACCTTAGAGGTCAGAGATAGGTTAATTGGGACCCTATCCTAACTAGACTGCATGATGTGATAACAGAGGCCAAGTGGTTTGATAGAGGAATGGATTTGGAAAGGATGCTCCTCTGGATGTTTCTCAGTCAAAATGGCCTATGAAGAACTGATAAAGATGCAGAACGTTGTTTCTAACAACCTCTGGGAAAAGTTGTGGTAAAAGAATCTGATCCCTAAAATAAATTGCTTTTGGTGGACAATGACTCATGGAAAAATTCTGATTGTGGATAATTTGGTTAGGAGAGGGTTCTGGTTGGTCAACTGATGTACACTGTGTAAAAAGGAAGAGGAATCTATAATTCACCTCTTCTTTCACTACAATTATGTGAGGGAAGTATGGTCCTGCTTCCTCTCATTGTTGTCTTCTAAATGGGTGTTTCCTAACTCCTTGAGTGTGTTTATACAAAGCTGGGCTAATTGCCCTTTCTCTCATAATGTCATTGTGGATATCTGGAACCAGGTTCCTCCTTTTGTGGCCCGAGGATTGTGGAAGGAAAGGAATAATCATATTTTTAGGGAGGAGGAGAGAAGTAGCGGGGAGGTCAGTGTGATCATTAAAAATTAGATCAAGGAAAATATAGAGGCTAGTAGGTATGGGTTCTCCAAAAATTGGCCGAATTACAAGGAAATGAGGATCAAGCAAAAATGGGGAATAAACAAGGATTTAACCAAACTTAATCGGTCCAAGATGCTTACTAGATTAGCCATGGTGTGGAACCCTTCACAGATGGATTGGGTCAAATGCAATTTTTATGGGTGCTCAAAAGGCAACCCAGGACAAGCTGGCGGTGGAGGTTTGTTAAGGAATCATAAATGTGAGTGTATTGTGGGCTATGGGTTGAATATGGGAGTCTGCTCCAATAACAAAGTAGAAGCTATGGTAGCTCTGGGGGGCCTTAATATATTAAAGGAGATGGGGTACCGTAATGTTATATTAAAATGGGACTGTAAGTTTATTGTTGACATCATTAATGATGAGGCTACACCACCATGGGAGTTTAAAAACATAATAGAAAAATGTCAAGTCATTAAAAAGTCCTTTGATAATTGTAGAGTGCAACATGTGTATAGAGAAGGAAATAAAGCGACTGATTGTTTGGCCAATGTGGCGTTGAGCTGTAGGGGTTTGACCAGATGGACCTATGGGAATATTTTGGATCCCTTAAGAGGTGTAATTCTAAAGGAAAAATCTGAATATGACTATAAGTTGCAAAAAACAAATCTCTTTGTTTGGCTGGATAAAAGAGTACCAAGTGGTGCTTTTCAACTTTATGTGTAATGATGATATTGGTGGTACAAAGATGTATCAGAGGATCTTGGCTGAAAGTAATATTAATAATTTTTCCATCATGAAGGTTACAAAATATCACATGAAGATTTTAATTTTGCTAAGGGATGTCATGTCTATGCGTGTGGATTGGTCTTGTGTCAACAATTCTCGCATTCCTAATATGGTGAAAGGAAAGGAAATTAATGGGAAGATTTAATTTTTGTAAGAATAATGATGGCTATTTTGCCCCGGGGAATGTATTGTGGGAGGTTTCTAAAATAAACTTCTCGATTCATAATTATTCATTTGCTCTGAGTGTCTTTTGGTGTAAGAGTGAGTTTTGCATTCTGAGAAATAAGAAGAAGGTATGGGAGACTATGAAGAAGAGCAAAATGGGAGAACCGAGGAAGAGAACAGAGCTACCGAATTGTCAAGCTCTGCAACAGAGTGTGGATTTATGGAATTTGTTTGTTGAGGCTGGTATGTTTCCTTTCTTCCAATCCCTGAAGGGATACAATGAGAACCTAACGACTAAATTTACTAACTCCTGGTAGAATGGGCATGTTACCATTGGTGCTGTGAAATTTGAAGTCACGACCAGATTAATTGCCGAAGCTACAAGGTTACAAAACTAAGGAATCAAAGTTGCCAAAAAAAGTGGAGCGGACTACCAGATGTATATCGACAAATTCCTTCATGATGGTGAGAGGCTTAAAAGGTTTCAAAATGGGTATGCTAGACTGGATCTTCCTCCTCCTTTTTCCTTAGTTAGTCTATTTATAATGAGATATTTTACTTTGGAGGGTAGGTATATGTCGGTACATGTGTACCACTTTCCCCTGCTAAACCACATTCGGCATGGGGAAAGAGTTAACTTGCCCTTTTACCTATTGTCCTCCCTGCAACTCCATATAGAGAAAGGTGTGAGCCCTCCTCTCCACCAAGGCCTAATGCTTACCCTCTACAAATATGCTTTGGTGTTGAATCCCCATGGCAATCCTCTTGCGGGAAGAAACAAAAACCCTGGTCATTTTGAAGAGGTTAACGAAGAACAAGCCTTGGACAAAAATCCTGGTGTGGTTGATATCCCGGTTGAGGACCCTATTCCCTGTCAGCCTCCTGTTGTTGTCACTAGAAGAGTGCTCTTAACTACTAAAATCCAATCCCTGGTTGCCAATGTCTCCAATCCTCCTACCCCTATGTCATAAAAAAGTGACGAAAAATAACCTTTAAAATTGAGCTATTAAGAGCCACGCCTGAAAAAAGGAAGCATTCGCCTTTGATGCTTGAACTTCCTAAAGCTAAGAAACCCAGATGCAAAGTAAACATAAGGGATGTCATAAAAATTACGGAGGAAGGGATCAATAATGAGGAGGAGAAAGAGTCTTTGCATGGCCAGGGAAGTGGTGGGAATGGAGGTAGACGATCGGCTTGGCTGGCTAAAGCGGCCTCAAAGGAGAAAAAAGGGAGATAGAAGTTGTCTGCGAGTGAAGAGGAGGAACAGGAGTATGAATATTTTGAGGCCCAGGAGGATGATGATTCTAAGGACCAATATTTTGAGGATACGACCTATGAGATGGGTGAAGAAGTCTCACAGGAGGAAAAGGACTAGGAAGAGGAAGAACATGTTGAACAGTCTGAGGAGGATAAGAAAGAGGAAGTTAAAGTGCAGGAAGTTGAGGATGGGGATACGAGAAAAGACTCTACCATTGAAGTTCTAAATATTAGACTTACCCTTTTGCAGGTTTAGTTCGAAGAAATGGAGAAGGCTCTGGCTACTCTTATGAGGGTTATGAACAGAGTTATGAGACAGGCTATGCTAGGGGCGACTTCGAGAGAACTCAAAATTGCTAAGAAGCTGAAGAAGCAGGGGAAATTGGATGCCCTAAAGGCCCTAAATGAGATAGAGGGACTTGACTAGAGAGACTATATTGCTCTCATGGGAGAGTATGGGGACCTGCTGAAGAAAGACAAATAATGCCTCGTGTGTTTCTTTGTTTGTTTTTTGATGGGTCTTTTGTCGTTTAGTTTTTATATGATAGACTGATCTGCTTTTATGGACTTGTTATGGTGGAATACCACCTAGGATACTGTGGACCTTATTAATGGTTTACATAGTACTAAGTTTGCTTCTAGTATTTTACTGTTTTTTATTAGAACTAGTTGGTCTTTGGTTACTAAAATTATTGCTAGTCTGCATTATTATAATGATGTTGCTTTTTGGGTTGTGGGTGGTGTTGTTTCCCACCTCTTATCTGTTTCTTTTTGTCTAATTTTGTAACCATGGGATCAGGGCCCTTCCCTGCTTATCTAATAAAAAACCATAGATCTTTGGGTGAGCCGGAGATGGATCCAATTTCAATGCAGTTTATTGTTACAAACACAAGTCCCCTACTATTCTATGATAGTTGAGTGATGGTAAAACTATGACATGTCAACGACAATGTTCTACCCCAAAACTGAGATATGCAAACACGAGATCCCCAATGATAATCCCATATGAAGAGGAATTGAACCCATTCCATCCCAGACACCAAACAACGACTCCATGATTCATTCACATGGTGGGGGGAGAAGGGCCATTCCTAGATTCAAGATAAGATGATGAGTCAAGGAAGGCTAGTATCAAATCCTATAAACTCTTCCAAGTGGGTTGGGGACAAGCCTAAATTAGCTTCGTTATTCATATGGGTTGGTCCTTGCTCCTCGAAACTCCCAGGCCTTAGCCATGCAAATCCATGAGCTATAGTTAGAGAAGAGAGTTGGTAACAAAATCCCATCAAGAATAAATGAATGGAATTCAAGTTTTAGATTTTAAAAATGGGGTGGGCTGTTGTGAAAAATGACTATGTAGTATTGAATGGTACTTTGAATATTAGTTCATGAAAAAACATAGGATTTGCAAGAGAAATCACTCGCTCATTTTTATACACGTATTACCATTCCACTAGTCATATCAGTAGTAGATAGGTCACCCTTATCTAGGATAATTAGACATGAGATCTACATAGGTAGGTAGGAAGATTGAGGATTGGTTTGAGCCAACATTGTCTTTGTTTCACCACCTATCTTGGGAGTTGAAATCTTCTCGATAGATCTTTGATTCAGGCTCACTCAAGCTCTGAACTCTATCCCTCTCCTCGAGTTAAAAATTCAACAATGGGACAACTGCCCCTATGAGAAGTGTCAATCCAGTAGCAGCATTTGGAGCAGGGGGCAAGGTGATGCAGTTGATCCTATTGATTATGCAAGTCATTAAGTCAATCAAGAACCAAAGTAAGAGCCAACATCTAAGCTAGTTCTAGCATCCCCGCTAGGATATCTAGGAGATCCTTTCTCTTCTATGTCCCTGCCTAGAAGTAATCCTACATAATGATTCTTGCTAGGGCTAGACATATTAATTTCATAAAGAATCTAACTCGGGCTTAGGTCTAGTTCATTACATTAGTCCTTTTATTATTTACCATGGTAGTTTTTTGATAACTTTTCTTATCATTCACATCTCTTTGAGGATCCCTTGCAGTATCTCTTCCCCTTTCCATTCTCCATCCCCTCAATACCTAACCCCTCTCAGAAGGTAAGCACCAAGAGGATAGTTATGTAGGTTTTCATCTCTTCCTTGATTTAATTTTATTTTCCTATATCCAATTTAAAATTAAAATTTTGAGTATTATTCTCCTTTATATCACCTAACTAGGGTCTCAGTAATGGAACCAATGTTAGCAAGAAAACAAGGGAAACAAATACCAAATTTTTGAGCCCAAGTACTTTTTTTGTGTTATAGTTTATACCTTAGACTCATTTATATAAAGGCAGTAATGGTTAGAGTAGTACAAAGGATTAATTACTAATTATATATTCATACAATGCTAGATAACATCATATATAGAATTCTGGTAATCATATCAATGGAGTACATTTTGTAGTGTAGGAAAAAGTATCCCTTTTTCACACTTAATTAGGAATTAAATATTAAAAAGAACTTAATTATGCATTAACTTAGTGTTGTAATATGTATTTTACATATTCACATTAAGTTTAGGGCCCTATTAATTAAAATGGACTTAATTGTGTCTTATTTTTGGTGTTGTAGAGTGTACCTGTTTACACTTTCACACTTATTTAGGGCTCCCTTAATTGAGGTTAATTTGCCTTAATTAACCCCTTTAATTCAAATCCAAGCCTAATTAATCACATTTTTCGAAGAGGAAACCCAACATTCATTAATTCCTAAACATAACACTTCTCATTAAGCAATGTGTGTCCTAGGTGAGTGACCTAGGACCCATTCACCCATGGGTGAATGGGTCCTCACTTAGACCTAGGATCTAAATTTAAATTATGTTATTGACAATATTTTAACATATTCAAATCTATATTCACATGTCGGCTTGTGTTATTTGAATTTCGAGAAATTAATGTTATATATCTATAAATATAAGGCCATTTCACTAAGTTTCACCTAGCAATTTCAAGTTATCTTAAGATCAATTTCACAAGAGAATTCTCAAGTGAGAATTATTAGAGCATATCAAGAGCATTTCAAGGCATTCAAGAGCATTTTTTTTGAAGAATTATTGCAACAATCAAGATACAATTGTCATATCAAAGTCTTCTTGCATCATGCATGTGATTGGAGCTAATATGTGGATGTAGAGTTCATGATCCATTCAAGCATTCAAGGAATTGTTTCAAATCAAGTTTCAAGATCAATATCCACGTACATTGAATCCATTTCATGCTAATTATAGATCTACATTCCAAGTTCCATTCAAGGGTTTGGTGAGTTATGACATTACTTTGTTCATTCATCATTCCTTTCATGCTATTTTATTTCATTACAAGGTTTAATTACCAAAATGGAGTTTGACCAAGGAAAACCCCCATTCACCATTAAAAAAATATTTCCCCTCTTGATTTGTGTTTGAAAATTTATGTGGAAGATATCTTGAAGATCTCTTGAAGAGCAAAATTGAAAAAGTTGTCAAAGTTGCAAAAAGTTGTCATCTCATGAAAACTAAATTACATAATTTATTTCCAGCACTTCGAACCTGAAACTTGGGAAAATTGAGAGATTTAGATATGTTACAGAGGCTCCCAAAATCTATAGAGAAACCCTAAATGAGGACCCATTCGCTCCTGGGAGAATGAATCCTAGGTCAGCTTCAAGAGAGCACTTTTGGTGACCGGTACACATCATCACCTCTCTAATTTGCAATTTATTTTTGGTTCCATCAATATTGAGCTTAATCTTCAAGATCCAAGTTGTAGATTTCATTTTGGAGTTAGTTTTCTATTTTTAATATTTCTCTCCAATGTTGTTTAATTAGGACCATTATCCTCACAAAAAAGGAAATCAACAGATTCACACTTTGACTTGACTCACATTAAAGTTTATAGTCCTTTCATTGTGTGGATCTCATTTTTTAATGAAATAAAGGAATATAGGTCCATAATAACCTTATTTCCCTTCATTTCTATTAGTGAACACCTATTTTTCTTTATTTCATTTTGGTGAACCTAACTTTTGATTATTGCAATTTTATGATTTTGGAATCCATTTTGACCCTAGATTTAGATCTTGCATTCATTTGCATTGCATTGCATTGAGTCTCATTTAGGGTTGTTTAACTTGCATTAGTTTGCATTTCATTTAGGGTTTTAGGATTGCATTTTTGCATCTCTTGAAATATGAAAAATACAAAAAGATCAGTCATTTTGTAAATCATTTACATAGCATTGCATCATAATTCACTTGTATTTGAAAATTGAATCAAAATTTCACATCAAATTAGGTCTCCTAGTTTGTCATTTTGTCATATTTTACATTTGTATTCAACCTTAATTTCATAGAAAATTTAAACTGTAACTCATTGTTTTAAATTAGAATCTGGAAACCACTAGAATCAACTCAAAAATTTGAAAAAAAAATTTTAAAAAACCATAACATAGGACCCATTCACCCCTAGGTGAATGAGTCACTGATTAGGGTCACTTCTTAAATTTCTAGGCATTAAAACATTTGTTTCTGCATTATATTTTGTTGTTTTTAATTTTTTGTTTCAGTTTATAGAATTTCTATTACTTGAAGTTGATCATATTTAACTTCATTTGATAAATTTAGTGCATTGTGTGGTTTCAAAATTGCATTTACAAGACACCATTTTAAAGGTTTTTTCATAGAGTAATCATAAAATTGCATTTACATATTTGCATTCTATGTCATTGCATTGCATTTCACGCTCTTTCTATTTTGGGTTTACATTGAGTTTGTGAAACTTGTATGAGCTTCACAACTTGGTGTCCTATTAGAAATACTGTTGTGAGACATATTTCGAGACTCATGTCATTCCATGATACACCATTCACCGTGGATATTGGGTTCTCCAACTCTTTCACTAATATTGTTGATAATCAACCCTCTATGGATCATAGCGTTCATACCTCATTTCCAATGAATTCCCTACCTAAAAACAATGTGTATGATGTTGCTAATGTCCTGCAAGAGAACATAAGAAGGATGGATGAAGAAATAGAAAAATTGAAAAAGTTCGTAAATTATGAAAACATTGCTAGTTGTTCCATTCCTGCTTTAGATAATGTGAGGAAAATGCTTGAAAATGAACATGGAATAGATATTGTGTGAAGTATAGCTCATATTGTTGATAAGAACATCCCTACCATGAATAGTTGTGCTCAAGCTTTGGAGTATACTCAAAGCCAAGGTGGAAATTTAATTCCTCCTTCCACAACCCTTACCTCTATTCCTACGTACACTAGTACTCATGTTACCACAACCATTCAACCTACTAGCAATTCAAACACTTCCTTAGGTATTTCCACTGGGAATCCCTCTACCTTTGTGAATTCAAATCTCATATCTCCTCAATCGTTCCCCCTCACAAATCTACAATTCACTTGCCCTCCGCAAACATACACCACTCCACCTTATTCGCCTCCATCTCATAATACCAACAACGATCCAATCCTTAACACACTTTTGGAAAACATTTCATCCCTTCAACAAAAAATCACCACCTTAAACCAAAACAAAAATGTCCAACCTTCACAATACATCAAAATAATCCATTATCCTTGGAGAATTGGAGAACACAAATGTCACAAGGTAGAAAGGTTCCTAGGTTTGAGAAATATGGTGGGAAAGGAGATCTTATTAGCCATGCTTCCACTTACACAACCCTATGTAGTCACTTCATTTTTTAAGATAAAATTTGTTGGCATATTGTTGTCATTGATGTCAAAAGAGGATCTAGTGTGAGATGGAATTGTTCCTTCATGTTAGGATTGCCAGCATTAACGTCAAAATGTTGCCATTAATGTCTGAGGAAGATGGTGTATTGCGGATTTGGAAGGTGAAGTGAAAGCTGCAAATGTTGTTCAAGGTCCAGAGGTTGAAGGCTATTCTCAAAATTATTATACTTGTGCTCTTGGCCTAGATTAGGGTTTTATGGTTAAATCCTAGTGTTAGCAGTCATAATGCCTTAATATTTTTCTATTTTATCCATGATTGTTGGTTGAAGGTTGCAGGTCACTTAAGTTATAACTTATGGCCTTTAAGTTCGTTCGATGAATGACCCCTTCACCTTGTCACATGGTTGTTGTCGCCGATGGGTTCCTTGAAGATCAAATGGTGCACATTCAAAGTTGAAGATCTGATGGCTATTGTGCATCATGGATAGCTTTTGAAAATTGGTTTGTAGTTTAGCGATATGTAATGAATGACTATCGCTAGATCTCACACATTGCAAAAATTAAGTTGAAGTTGGTCTTAAGATCAATGATACACTATGAATACATTCAATGATCATGATCATGATGATGAAGAATAGAGCCTTGGTGGGACTAGTGACACATGGCATCATATCACCCGATCACTTCACATCGCTGTTATGAAGTGAAGTAGTTGAATAACTTGAGTGATGAGCGATAATAATGGATTGAGACATCAACATGGACATGAGTCAAGATGGTATTGCATCACTAGATATTAGTATATCACACTTACATTTCCTTGAGATATGAAGGTTTCAATGATGAGCGATGGGTGGGGTGTGACGTCAGTAAAAGAAACATGGTGTTAGCCTACCATCTTGTGGAGATTCAGTGGGCCCGTTGTTAGAGCCAATGGGATAGCGATGGATGATGTAGATTGATTGATATTTGATCCAACTATGATTGCTGATTTTTGGTGTATTACAAATATAATTGGTGATACCCATAGCATATCAATAATATGCGATGAACAACAAAGATTAAAGGAAAGTGATTAGATGGTGATCATCACATCATAGAAATGGATGTGATTGTTCTAAGTGTTTTGGTGATATGTGATGGTTATGAAGGACATGATCAATGAAGGATATTTAAATGACCGCTTATCTGACAGTCATGATTTAAAGTTTTGACGGTGAGTGAAGAGCATAGGATAGTGGCATAAAGGAAGGAGATTGATAGCCCAAATTTGAACAAGGTAATCACGAACGACTAAATCTATGTAAATAGTTGGGTTTCGCTTACAGATCGACATGAAGATGAAAATTTATTAGCATTATCTAATTCAACAATAGGTGTAATGTGATTTGATGCAAAAAACAACAGTAGAGATGGTCACAGAGACAAGGATTGAGATCATATCAAAGTCTTAGAAGAGAACATTAACTGCATCTCTGATCTTAAGGTTTGGTAGGATGGAAAAGAAGGAAAATTCTCGGCACCAGGTATTAATGTTGTGCAGCTCAATACAACTAGAGGACAATGAAGAAGATACATCCTAATAGAGGATTAGATTATGGTGGAAGATCCCGAGGCAATCATCATTGATTAGCACAACTCAAAACATATGAGAAGTGTGTCAAAGGGGACGTGAAGTAAGAGAGAGAGTGAACAAAATTGATGCTGAGCTCCTAAGACAACTAGAGACAACCCAAAAATAGAAAAGGAGAGTTGTAGAAGGATATAGTGGTGCATTAAGGTGGATCGAGGATGCACTTAAGAAAAAAAAAAGGATTAGAGTTGAACAAGTGGGTGTAGAGCAGTGAAGAGAGTTGTTGTGGTAGCAACAAAAAATTGAGTAGTTATAGGGTGAGTTGTAACATTGATTAGAGTTCCTTAGGAAAAAATTGTAACCATTCTACATATTGTAAATTTGATAGGTTGGTGCAATCAAATAGCTGATTAGGTGCTTAGTTCAGGGGATAGGTGTCTCCTTAGGGTTGGTGCCTTGAAAATTTGTAACAAAGGATTTCATTGTGAGGTTGGATTAGGACAATAGCTCCTAGAAACATTTTCTCACCATGGTTTTTCCCATCTTGGGTTTTCCACGCATATTTGTTGTTATGTTTTGATCTTTCACGTGCATGCATTTATCATATCTATCTTGTTTTAATCTGCACATCTAGATTGAAGAGTTGTGTTACACCTAGAACAAGAAGGCTAAAATTTAGGTATTTATTGATTCACCCCCTCTCAGTAGATTGTTGTGTTCCAACAATTGGTATTAGATCCCTAGGTTCCCTAAGAGTAGCTTAATCAGCTTAGGTAGATCCTTGAATTTGTGAACGCAAATAGCGAATGAAGAAAGCTCTTCCTCAAACAAGCCACCTAAGTTCGACGGAATAGATTATGCCTATTGGAGCTCATTAATGAAAGGATATTTGGGATCCTTAGGTTTTGATGTATGGATGTCAGTAGTAACTAGATACACACCACCGACCACACCTCCTACTAATGTTGTAGCTAAAAAGGACTTTGAAAACAATGATAAAGCATGGTTTGCTATCATGAATAGTCTATCTAGATCTGTGCACAAAACATTTATGTATTGTAAGAATGCATAAGATGTCTAGGATACATTGAAAAATATCTATGAAGGAGATGAAAAGGTAAAATTGGTAAAGCTTCAAATACTGAAAGCTAGATTTGAAGGTCTAAGAATGTCAGAGGAAGAAAATACTGCAAATTATCTTTTGAGAGTTAATAATATTGTGATATCTCTTAAAGGATATGGAGAAGATTTGAAAGAAGATGTGGTTGTATTGAAAGTTCTTAGATCAATGACATACAAGTATGATTCCAAGATCTCAACTATAGAAGAAGGGAGAGAAATAGACAAAGTAACTCTAAATGAGTTACATGGCATATTCACAGCTTATGAGATGAGGATGAGCAATGAAGAACCATCCAGAAAAGAAGCCACCTTCAAGACTGTCAACAAGGAGAAGGATGTACCTCCCAAGAAAGAAAATGCATAGATTATTCCATTTGAGGATGATGAGATTGATGAAGAGGAGGCAAATTTCATTAGGAGACTAAGAAGAGGATCCAAAAAATACAAAGGTAAGTTGCCCTTTAAATTATTTGAATGTGGTAAAGTAGGTAATTTCGCTGCTAAATTCCCCTACAATAAGAAATGAAACTTTGAACAAGAGGTAGATGATAAAATGAAGAAACCCTACCACCCTAAGAGAAGAAAAAGAAAATCATATACATCCAAGAAGATAGTGATGTATCAGAAGACTGCAACAGCTCAGATGATGAACAAAACTATGCTTTTTTTGTAAGAAGCAATGAGTTTCTCTTTATGGCAAAAGAGTCTGAGGAGAAAAAGAATGAAAAGGTTGAAGATATTCTTGAAGATGATGAAAAAGGAGTGGTTGAACTTGAAGGAGAGCTCATTTATGCTCTAGATGAGATTGAGAAGTTAAAAAGGGAGAATAAGTAGCAGAAGAAACTTGCACAAAAAGAGTGAAAAACTAAGAAAGGAACTAGAAGAATCTACCCACAAGGGGTAGATTTGAAGTTAAAACTAGAAGAAGTCGAGAGAGCAAAAGATGTGATTTAATCCAAGCTGCAAGCTGAAGCTGACAGATGCATACAACTTTAGGAAGAGATTGTTGCTCTAAGAAGAGATCTAGAAAAGGAAAAATAACAAATAAAGAAAGGACTCAAGGTGAAAGGTGGGTCAAACATTTTAGATGAATTATTATGCACCCAAAAGCTTGCAAATAAAGAAATATTAGGCTTACATTTGGAGAAAGGGAAAAAATCCTTTGTTGATGCTTCTGCAAAATTATATGAAAGATTTAGAGCAGAAGAAAAGTTTAAACCTATCAAGGAGAGTAACTACAAAGGAAGAGACTATAATGAGAAATCTACAAAGATGGAGAAAACTAAAGTAGAAAAGAAGCCTGTTGTAGACAAGAAGGATAACCAATCAGATCCTGACCACCAAAAGAACAAGCAATATTTCAAAAGGATTGATGCTGATGGATTTACTAGGGTGAGAGAAACAAGAAGGTAGATGCGCAAAAGACCCCCTCATCCTACACAAAATGCTATGACTATTTATTCTTCATATTTATATGGATATTGCTATTCATGTAATCAGTTTGGTCATAGGGCTAGAGAATGTAGAATCATTCCTAAAAGGACTACAAAATTTGAAAGGAAAAATTCATTTTCTCCTTTACTTGATATGAATATAGTTTTTTATAACTGTAATAACTTTGGTCATATAGCTAAGAATTGTAGAACAAAGTTTGCAAGACCAAATGTTAATGTTTGAGAAAAATAAAGTTTTATCCCCTAAGTCAAACAAAGAATCTGAAAATAAGGAGGAGATGGTAGAAAATATAGAAAAGAAAACTAAGAAAGTGTGGAAAGAAAAGGGAGAGAGCTCCACACAATCAATGATTGCACAGACAACCTTGCATGTCAAAAAGTAAAATCTATGAGTAATAGATAGTGGCTGCTCAAAACACATGACTAGAGATAAAAGTAAATTCATCAAACTCAAGAAATGTAACGAAGGATCTGTGAGTTTGGGTGATAATATTGCAGTCAAGATATGTGGTAAATGCATCTTAATCCTAGATGACAAAAATCCCACAAAAGATGTTTTATATGTTGAGGTATTAAAGCACAATTTGTTAAGTGTGAGCCAAATGTGTGATAATGGTTATAAATTCGCATTTGATTCAAAATTTTGCAAAATTAGAAAGAATGGAAAGATATTTTGATAAGGATTAAGAACTGATTGCAATCTCTACAACCTTGTTGAAGTAAAAGGTCATAGTTGTTTGATAGGCAAAGCTGATGAAATTTGGTTATGGCATAGAAGATTAGGCCATATAAACTTTGAAAATTTGGTGAAGGTGATTTCAAGATGTTTGGTTAGACACATGCCTAAGGTATCTAAGCCTAAAAATATCATATAGAAAGAGTGTTAGCAGGGAAAGAAAACAAAGGCTAGCTTCCCAACTAAAGAGTACTCAACTACCAAGCCTTTACAATTGGTTCATACTAATCTATGTGGACCTACAAGAACAAGGGGACTGAAAGGAGAAAGGTATTTTATGTTGTTAGTTGACGACTACACGAGAATTACATGGGTGACATTCCTGAGGGACAAGTCACGAGCATTTGAGAGATTCAAGATATTCGAGAAGATGGTTGAAAAGGAGATAGGTAGAAGGATCAAATGCTTAAGTTAAGATAGAGGAGGAGAATTCACATCAGTTTATTTTGTTGAATATTGTGAGGCACATGGAATCAAGAGATAATACTCAACACCAAGAACTCCACAAAAAAATGGAGTGGTAGAAAGGAAGAATAGAGTTGTGTAGTATATGGCCATAACAATGTTGAAAGAAGCTAGATTAATCGATATGTTTTGGAGAGAATCAATTCATACTACAATATACATTCTGAATAGGGTTCAAATCAAAGTACATAGTGATAGTACTCCCTATGAATTGTGGTATGGCATACCTACATCAGTAAAGTATTTTAAGGTGTTTAGGAGTAAGTGCTACATCAAAAGAGAAGATGAAAACCTAAGAAAGTTTGAATCAAGAAGTGATGAAGGAATATTTTTAGGATATTCCACTCAAAGTAAAGCATATAGATGCTTTAAAAAAAGACTAGACAAGATTGTGGAAAGCATCAATGTTAAGATTGATGAAAGTATAAAACATATCAAATAAGAGAAAAATGATTTAGAAAATGATTCAGATTATAAAGACAATGTGAAAAATAATGAAGAAGAATCTGAGGAAATAGAAGTTGAGAAGACCCCTATAAAATATGTTCAAAAGGATCACCCAATAGATTAGATAATTGAGGATAAAAATGAATGTGTTTAGACTAGGAGGAGGTTTGTAAAGAATAAAGAACAAGTAAATTTTGCTCTCTTGTTTCAAATTGAACAAAAAAGTTTCTCTGAAGCCAACAAGGATGAGAGTTGGATAGAATCCATAGAAGAAGAGTTAAATCAAATTGAAAAGAATAAAACTTGGGAATTGGTTCCTAGGCCCCCAAGCAAAAATGTGATTGGCACCGAGTGGGTGTTTAGAAATAAGATAAATGAAGATGGAGATGTAGTAAGAAATAAGGGAAGATTAGTGTGCAAGGGGTATGCACAAGTTGAAGGCATTGATTTTGAAGAAATATTTGCAACTCTAGCAAGACTAGAAGCAATCAAAATGTTTCTTGCTTTTTTAGTCTACAAAGGATTCAAAGTATATCAGATGGATGTTAAATCCGTATTCTTGAATGGAAACTTAGAAGATGAAGTCTACATTGAACAACCATAAGGTTTTCAACTATCAGAAGATGATGACTATGTTTCCAGATCAAGAAAGGCATTGTATGGTCTAAAACAAGCACCCAGAGCTTGGTATTCCAGATTAGATCAGTATTTGCAGCAACAAGGATTCAAAAAGGGATGTGCAGATAGTAACCTGTACTTCAAATCAGAAGGTGAGAACATGATTATTGTTGTTGTATATGTTGATGACATCATTTTTGGTGGTAGCAATGATAAAATGTGTACAATATTTGCTACACACATGCAAGATGAATTTGAGATGTCAATGTTAGGAGAGTTATCATTTTTCCTGGGCTTGCAAATTGTAAAAATTGATAATCATATATTCATATCTCAAACTAAGTATGCTAAGGAAATGCTCAAAAATTTTGGCATGGAAGATAGTAGACCAGCCAGTGCCCCCATGATAATTGGCTGCAAGTTGAGTAAATCAGATGAATCACCCGAGGCAAATCGAATAGTTTATAGGTCAATGATTGGAAGCCTGTTGTATCTAACTACATCAAGGCCAGATATTATGCAAGCAGTATGTTTAGTGGCAAGATTTCAGCCTACACCTAGAGAGTCACATGTCAATGCAATAAAAAGAATTTTTAGATACATCAAGAGCATTGTTGACTATGGGCTATGGTACCCCAAGAGAAAGGACTTCATTTTGACTAGTGGTGGAGCATTCTTCTTGGGAAACAAGTTATTTTCCTAGATGATCAAGAAGCAAGAATCAATTACTCTATCCACTATTGAAGCAGAATATGTGGTAGCAGCCACATGTTGTACTCAAGTCCTATGGATGAAGGAAACACTTAAGGACATCAATATGGAGTACAAAGAACCTATCTCAATTCTTTATGACAATTCAAGTGCCATAAATATATCAAAGAATCCAGTGATGCACTCTAGAAAAAAATACATATCCATTAAGCATCACTTTATAAGAGAGAAGGTTGCAGATAAGGAGGTCAACATGGAGTATGTTCCCACAAAAGAGTAAGTAGCTGCCATTTTCACCAAACCTCTTCCCAAGGAACAATTTAAATATCTGAGGTGGAAATTGGGAGTCATTACTCCCACATCATATCACTAGTCACTAGTGATAGAGCATGAGTCTAGGGGAAGTTTCATGTATACATCCTTCATCCCTGGAAACAAAATAGATAGATCAAGTCAGGTATAAATGGTTTTACAAATTTATAATGAATTAATGGTTGTATTATCAAAGATTTCCACTTTCTCTTTGAATTGCTTGTCAAAAGGGAAGTAATGTGTTAGGGGGAGTTTTCCCTTTCCCATTTATGTCAAAGGGGGAGAAGGTCATGAACAAATTCTCAATTGAGCAAGATGAGTATAGTATAGGTGTATCTCAAAAGGGAGCATTGCTTAGAGTGTCCATTTGGTAGAGAGCTCAAAATGTTGCAAATCTCAATTGATTTCAATTGGTAGCATACCATTTTAGCCAATTGGCATGAGCATTTAGTCTTTCCATTAATGAAAAAGGGGGAGATTGTTAGCATATTGTTGTCATTGATGTCAAAAGGGGATCTAGTGCGAGATGGAATTGGTCCTGCATGTTAGGAGTGCAATAATTAATGCAAAATGTTGCCATTAATGTCTAAGGAATATGGTGTATTGCAGATCTAGAAGGTGAAGTGAAAGCTGCAAATGTTGTTCAAGGTCCAAAGGTTGAAGGCGATACTTAGAATTATTATACTTGTGCTCTCAGCCTGGATTAGGGTTTTGTGGTTAAATCCTAGTGTTAGTAGTCATAGCACCATGAGAGTTTTATATTTTATCAATGATTGTTGGTTGAAGGTTGTAGGTTAGTTAAGTTATAACTTAAGGCCTTTAAGTTCATTCGGTGATCGACCCCTTCACCTTGTCACCTAGTTGTCACCGATAGGTTTCTTGAAGATCAAACAATGCACATTCAAATTTGAAGATCTGATGGCTCTCACACATTGTGAATAGCTTTTGAAAATTGGTTTGTAGTTCAACAATACGCAATGAATGACTATCGCTAGATCTTGTACATCATAGAAAGCAAGTTGAAGTTTGTCTTAAGATCAACGATACACGATGAAGACATTCAATGGTCGTGATCATGATGATGAAGAATAGAGCCTTGGTGGGACCAACGACACATGGCATCATATCGCCCAAACACTTCACATCGTTGTTGTGAAGCAAAGCAGTTGAAGAACTTGAGTGACGAGCGATAATAGTGGATTGAGACGTCAGCATGGATAGGTCTTAGGATGGTATTGCATCGCTGGGCGTTAGTATATTGTGCTTAAATTTACTTGAGATATGAAGGTTTCAATGATGAGTGATGGGTGGAGTGTGACGTCAGTAAAAGACACATGGAATTAACTTGCCAGCTCATGGAGATTTAGTGGGCCCGTTGTCAGAGCTAATGGGATAGAGATGGATGATGCAGATTGATTGATAGCCAATCTAACTATGACAATTGATTTTTGGTGTATCACAGATAGAATTGGTGATACCCATAATATATTAGTGATATACAATGGACAACAAAGATTAAAGGAAAGAAATCGGATGGTGATCACCACATCGTGGAAATGGATTCGATAGTTCCAAGTGTTTCGGTAATATGTGATGGTTATGAAGGGCATGATCAACAAAGGAGATTTAAACGACTTCTTATCAGAAAGTCATGATTTAAAGTTGTGACGGTGAGTGAAGAGCATAAGATCATGGCATGAAGGAAGGAGATTGACGACCTAGATTTGAACGAGGTAATCACAAACAACTAACTCCGTGTAAATAGGGTTTCACTTGTGGATCAACATGAAGATGAAAATTTATTGGCCTATTTACTTCAATGATAGGTGTAATGTGATTTGATACATAGAATGGTGGTACAGATGGCCACAAAGACAAGGATCGAAATAAAATCAAAGGATTAGAAGAGAGCATTAATTGCATATATGATCTTAGGGTTAGGTAGGATGGAAATGAAGGAAAATTCTTTGCACTAGGAATTAATGTTGTGCAACTCAGTGCAATTGGAGGACAGTGAAGAAGATATTCACTATAGTAGAGGATCAGATTACGGTGGAAGATCTCAAGGTGATCATCATTGATTAGAAATACTCAAAACATATGAGAAGTGTGTCAAAGGGGATGTGAAGTAAGAGAGAGCAATGTGCAGAAGTGATGCTGAGCTCCTAAGACAACTAGAGAAAACCAAAAAAGAAAAAAGGAGAGCTGCAAAAGGGTACAATGGTGCATTAAGGCGGACCAAGGATACACTTAAGAAAAAAGAAAGGATTAGAGCTGAACAAGTGGGTGCAGATCAGTGAAGAGAGTTGTTGTGGAAGAAACAAAAAGTTGAGTAATTATAGGGTGAGTTATAACATTGATTAGAGTTCCTTAGGAACAAATTGTAATCATTCTACATATTATAAATCTAATAGGTTGGTGCCATCAGATAGGTGAGTAGGTGCTCAGTTCAGGGGATAGGTGTCTCTTTAGGGTTGGTTCCCTTAAAATTTGTAACAAAGGATTTCGTTGTGAGGTTGGATTAGGATAGTAGCTCCTAACAACATTTTCTCACCGTGGTTTTTCCCATCTTCGGTTTTCCACGTATATCTATTGTTATGTGTTGATCTTTCATGTGCATGCATTTATCATATCTATCTTGTTTTAATCTGCACATCTAGATTTAAGAGTTTTGTTTGCACCTAGAACAAGAAGGCTAAAATTTAGGTATCTACTGATTCACCCCCCTCTCAGTAGATTGTTGTGTTCCAACAAACTCTTGGATAAACTCTTCCCTAGATCCTTGAAAGATGTTGCTTTAGAGTGGTTTTTCTCCCTACTGAATAATTCAATTAGTTTATTCATTGAACTTATTGATTCTTTTTACAACCACTTCCAAATGAACATGGGTCCCAAGATGACCTTAGCTAATTTGATGACATGTAAACAAAAGGATGATGAAAAAGTCATTGATTTCATAACGTGATATCAAATGCTTTATTTACAAATAAACATTAAAATTCCTGATGTCAACCTTCAAAGAATGTTTATTTTCAATTTTCAAGATAAAATCAAAACTAAGCTTCGTGATTATCAAAATTTGGTTAGTAGTCATGAAATGAAAACTCCCTCTAACCGGCTTGAAAATTCTAAATCCATAACTCAAACCAACTATCAACCTTTCAAGAAACAAATTAAGGGTGTCCTAGAACTTAATCCCCCTTAATCCAATCAAAATTTTAACACCCAAGTGGCTGCTATGAAATCGACAAAACCATATGCCTTTGTGGATAGAAATAAACAATTTACACATCTACCTGATACCCTTCATAATACCATGTTGCAACTCTTAGAAAATAAATTTCCTTACCTCCTATTAGAGCTCCTGATCCTACTAAGAATTTACCTTCAAACTATAGACCAAATACCTATTTCCATTTCCATCAACAAAATGGACATGATATGAAACATTGCAAGCATCTTAAACATCTTGTGAAATACCTCATTGATTCTAATCATATCCTAATTGGAGGTGATAATGATCAAGGGAATAATTTTGTGGCTCCTCCTAATTAAAATTTGCAAATCTTTACCAATCCTATGCCTAATCGTAGTATATCCTCTGTCAAAGCTAGTGAAACAAAGAATGTTGTGATGAATGCGGACACAGATGATGAAAACATAAAAAACAACAAGAACAACTTTGTGGATAGTGTGATTACATTCATTGACACTAAACCTCGTAAGGGCCTAACTAAGATGCCACTTGACATTTATTTCTCACAACAAGACATACTTAATCATGTACCTGATGGTCCTCTTTACTTAGCTGGAAGAATCAATGACAAGAATACTAATGGGATATTAATTAATCTTGTCTATGTAGAGAACATGATCATTGAAGAATTTCTATTTGTGTATGAGATTTATCAAGATACATATGAAAAACCGAAAGCATGGATCAAAATGCATAATGGTTTTTCTTGTCCTATGATTGGCTCAATAAATCTCCCTCTAAAAGTTGGACTGAAAGAATTAACTGTATCATTCACCATCATCTCGTTCTCAGACCAATTTTGTGTGAAGTTAGGCTATCCATGGCTTCGCTTTGTGAATTTTGTCCCATCGGTTGTGCATAAATATTTAAAATTTCCATTTGGAAATGAGATATTTATAGTGCATCATAATAGATTTAATCCTGTGTCTTCCCTTGACAAATTTTCATTGGATTTATTTTGGCCTGAGCCTATAGAACCTATTAGAACTCGTGAGAACTTCTTTTTCAAATCCTATCAAAATTTTAAGGCAAAGCGCATAGCATAATTATCCTTTAGAAATATGCCTCAACCCACGATTGAGCCTCCTATCCTTGATGAGACCATGATTGAACCAAAATCCCTTCCAAGTATCCAAGACTAGCCTATGCCAAATCCTTTACCTATTTCCTATAAGAGACCACAAGATAATATAAAAAATCCTATCATGCCTCCTAAAGTCAAACAAGTTTAAAAAGCTAAAGAGAATGTGGTTGAATAACCTCCCATGGTTCCTTTTGTTCCTCCCTTAAGGGAAGAAAAGAAACCTATGGTTGATAAACCCACTCCACAAACATAACTTGAAAACCGAATGAAAATAAATCATAATGCTAGAGAGTGTAGGCATAGACATCATGCTATTGCTCGTTTGTTACAACAAAAGAAGAAGAGAACAACATATAAAATACAAGTCCAAACTTTTCTGAAGTAGTGCATGATACCTCTTCGCCCTCACTGCAACATAAACAATAACAAACTTCTATGGATATTGTCATTAGACCTCTTATTATGATTAACTTGGTGGATGATATTGAAATTGCTAAGATTGATGAGGAAGTGCATAATGAAATAAATCAAATGTTTTCCTCATTTATGAGCTTAAATGATGATTCTACTAATAAGAGTGTTAAAATTGGTGTGTGTCCTAGTTCGACACTTGATGTTGTCCCTTTGGCTAGTTTTCTGCCTTTCACATATTTTGAACAAGATTGGGATGCAAATGAACTGCTATAGGTTGAATCGCATGTGCCTTACTAGTATTTTGTTTTGTTTTTCTTATTCTTTGTGTGATTGAATGTGTGTAATGTGATCCCCAATACTGTTCTATTTGATGTATCTCTCTCTCTTCATGTGAATTTCTCTATTTGTATCTACATTATTAGATATATTTCGTAAGCATTTATCTTTTCATTTGTCTTGCATTTTCCTTTTGAGGACGACACAAGGCATCGAGACATTTAGGTATCTTCCATGTTGACCCAAAAGGTTTTTCTTTTTTTCACTCTCTATGTGTTATTCTTCCTATTCTGCAAGTATTTGGGGAATGATGACATTTTTGAGCTCTATAGCAACATTGTAGCAAAGATATACTAACCCCAAATATGTGGATTCCTTATGTGCTTTTATTTTGGGGAAACCCCTTCCTCTCTTTTTCATGATATAGTTTCATTCAAGAACATATGACTTGGCATAAGGCTTTCTAAATAAGCTCTCATGTCTTCTTCATTGGCTACTTTAAAGTAAATTTCTCACAAAAATGGTGCTAACAATTTCTTTAAAGTGGGAGAAAACATTGACACTCATGTTTCATTGTATGATTTTATTTCTTCTTGTGATGCATCCTTTTCTTGGTGGTGTCATTGGGTTTGATGTCCTTTGAGAGCGTGATATTTCTTAGCGTACAACTTTCCTCTTAGTGGTGATGCTACGCATTGCATTCCCTAAGTTGTGATTCTCTTAACCTAGATTTTTCCTCTCTTGGAGACACTAGGTATGATGTTCCCTAATAAGAGACCTTACATGAACTAAGCAAGATCCCTTTGAACAAACCTCTACTTGCATTTTTGTTAATAAGTGTTTAGCATAATACAACTTGTTAACCTTGTGAAGCTCTAACCCCTCCCTTCAAGGCCACCAAGCATAACACACTTTTCTTGCTAGTGGAGCCTTGCCCTTGTTCATCGGTGCTTAGCATAACACAACTTGTTAGGCCTTATGAAGCTCGAAGTCAAAATTTTGTGGCACACTATCAGAGTTATCAAAGGGATAAATTTGGTATGGTTAGTATAGTGAGAGCCTATAGACCTGGCATGGATTTCTCAGTAAGCCACTTCCTTTGGGGCTCACTTAGTGGATGACCTGAGGTTCCATTATCCTTGAGTGAGCGTGTGCATCGTTTGCATAGTGGACATTGAGTTCTGCTTGCAGACGTTCTTGGACAAATAGCTGAGATGTGTTCCACATCGTGTTGGATAGTCAAAGCTTGATCTTCCTCTCTGGTCTTTGATGTCGTATGATTAAGTATCTTTTTCATTTTTGCATACATAGGTGTCTTGAATGTCTAATTTAGTGTGATTTTGGCATAGGGTCATCGTTTCACTAAAGTGGGGGCTCAATGTAGTGTAGGAAAAAGTATCCCTTTTTCACATTTAATTAGGATTTAAATATTAAAAAAAACTTAATTATGCCTTAAATTAGTGTTGCAATATGTATTCTACATATTCACATTAAGTTTAGGGCTCTACTAATCAAAATGGACTTAATTGTGCCTTATTTTTAGTGTTGTAGAGTGTACCTCTTTACACTTGTAAGCAACAAACTTGCACAAGCTAACAATTGATCAACAAAACAATGTCAAACATGTTAGAAAAGCAAATCTAATGCTCCCTATTAAATTCTTGGAGAAACAAAGTTGAAATAATGAAAATAAAGCAAGAACACAACATGAAATTAACTAAGCTAACCAAACCTCAATCGCATAGGGGGATTGGTGCTCCTTTGATGTGGAAAGAAGCCCTTTCCCAATCCCTTGATAAGCTTTGATGTTGAATGTGATCCCAAGTATGAAAAATGGCTATAATCTAGCTAAAAGTGGATGGAAAGGATGAAATGTTATGAACTCAAATGGCTATAGTGATAATGCATGAAGTTGTGGATCCATATTATGAAAAGGATGCCTCTATTTATAGAGTTCAAGGGTTGAGGAATGAGAGGATTTGATGAATGTGGGATAAATTGAGAGCCAATGAGAATGTGACACTTGTCAACATTCCATTAGATGAGGGTGGAGCACATTTTGGGAAATGTGTGAGTGGAGGAGGATGGAAGAGAAGTAAATCTTGTTGGTTGAGAATTTGAAAATGGTGTAAGAGGAATTGAATAAGATTTGAGAGGATGTAAAAATATTTGAAAGGTTGCAAGAGAATTTACTACAAATGTAAGAGGATGTGATAGATTTTTGAAATCCTTTGGAGGGAAATTGAATGAGAGGTGGTTGAAAGGAATATTCCTCAGAATATGCCTTTGTGAGGATAATTGAGGAATTAGATAAATAGAAGAAATTGATTTTATGTGCAACCTGGTTAATTGACCATGGTTGATTTAACTCTTGAAGAGTTAAAAGCTGGAGGAATTGATTAATGATGATTAGAAGGTGATTTAGGATTAATTAATTTAGAATTAATTAATTGGAAGAGGTTAGGGGATTTGGGGTATTTGATTTAATTGATTTTAATCATATAAGAAGACTTAGGGGGATTTAATTAAATATGATGAAAATTAGTTAGAAGAAAGATGAATTAATCAATAAATTTAATTATTTGATTAATAACTGAATTTGCTGATTTTAATTAAATAATGTTGATTATTCAATTAATTGATCAATTTGAGATGATTTCAGAAGAAATGATGTTAGGTTGTCAGAATCAGATATCCAGTATCAATTAGGACATTTTTGATGTCTACATTTTGTCCCTCTTTGAAGTGAAGTACCTATTGCGTTGGTTCAAAGAATAGCACTGCTGAGATCAAAATTCTTTTTATTTTTATTTTTGGATGGCTCACTGCTGCCCCAGCGGAAGGAATTACGTTGCTATAGTACCCCCTCGAGAGATCGGGCGAAATGTCAATTTTGGGTCGAGATCATGATAAAAAAGTGAGAGGAGTGGTTCTCCTGATCAGAGGACAAAAGATAATTCTTTAGAAAGATTAGATATTTGATGTAGACAATTTTGATGATGTATAGACAGTCATTGACCATGGGTAGCCTCGTGTATATTTTGAGATATCACACATATTTGGATAGAAATGTTAGTAAAGATAGAAGAATAAGAATAATAAGATGGGTGGATCCTAGATTTTGAGATGTAGGAGTCTAACAAGTCTATGAAGACTTAAGAATTTATTAAATTAATGATGAGTGATGATGATTTGTTACTTATCAGGGATTGGGGACATAAAGGGCTTCTTTCCTTATTTTTGATAACACACATAGATACGATGTATCAAGGTACAAACAAATAGGATGGTGTTGTATCTAGTGAGATAGACTTTTACTTGACAAACAGATAGGGGTATTCTTGTTCACACTTGACATATGAAAACCTTACTAGGATACACTTCAGAAGTTTCAAACATCTTGAACCAAAACACGGAAAGGTATAACCTATCAATGCAATAGTCAACAAGCTACCCAAAACACCTTCCATACATACCTAACAAAGCAAGTATTTTCCAAGGTTATATTACAAGAACATCCAACAAGAACAACAAATGAAAGATAATGATCAATGCCCCATTACTTTCTCTCTAAATCATTTTGATATGCATCATCGAGAGGTCATTGGAATGAGCGTAATAAGATAAATCAAAGAAAAGATCAAGTGAACAAACAAGCCAATGTTCTTCATACCTCTAGCCAAAGGGATGTGTTTTGCTTAGGATGAGAATCTATTGTGTTTTGCCAATAGATAATTCCCATTGTAGGAAGGATGCATCCTAGGACATGTTAGTGGATGGTGGAAAGTTGATAGGTTGTTTGAAAGGCCATTGATATAAGGTCGGTTGACATGTTTGCAACAAAGATCAAGAGTTTGATTTTGCATTTAAAAGTTTGTTGTTTCAATTTTGATTTTTCATTTGAAGTTTGCTTTTGCTGATTGTTGTGGTTGTTTCTATTTGTTTTGCCAAAGGATGAAGGTGATGATTGATTTATCATGGGTGAAGTGAATAAGACAGGTGGATTTTTTCAAATATTTGGATGTTTTTGATATTTTTGAAATGTTATGAGGCTATTTTGGAATTTTTGGGCTATTTAAATGTTTTTTTAATATTTTTGGATTTTGTGTCTTGGGGGCACATCAATGATGGCCTTGCCTACGTTTAAGTTTAGAGACGATGTAGTTTGGATAACCATGTTTTTGACACTTTTTGACCTATTTTTGGATTTTTGATATGATTTTATGAATGTTTTTGGATTTTCACATGATTTTGACGATTTGGATACGGATATGTGTTGATATCAGTGCTCTATTTTGGGATTTTGTTGAAAAATAAGCTAGGTTTGATTGATCAGATTGATGGATTTGTGATGATAATATCATTGAGGATACACAACAATGTAAGGATAGTGTTAAGCAACACAAGGATTGGGAAGGATATCCCGAGATGATGATGGATTGGTTGGATTTGATTGATCAAGATTTGAAGCTTAGTTGGGAAAAAAAATTATTTTGAATGATTTTATGTGAAATTGAAGTGCAAATTAGATGCGATTGATATTGATTGTGTGGATCGATGTTTGATGAAAGATAAACCTTGATAAGGAACATCTTCTTGTCAAAATATGCCATGGGCTAGTGATTTGGATTCTTGCTCACAAATGCTTTGACCAATTTGATTTTATGATTGCAATGTCCAAATCACTACATAAGTTGGAAGATATAGATCAAAGATTTATTCCCAAAGAAGGATGCAAAAATCTTCCCCTAGTGTCTAGCAATGTATGGAATGCCATGGGTGGATGCTTGGATAGGTGTATAGATGGATGGATATGATAAGCTTGCAAAGGATACCAAGGATTATCTTGTGATAAGATAAGATGTTCGAACAAAGGATGCTCATTTGGATAGTGCTTCATGGCTCAAATAATGTTGGATAGGATAGGATCAATGAAAATGACCCATGTCAAGATGTTTACAATAAGCAAGTGTAAAGTGTACACCAAAATTGTATCAAGATCAAGATAATTTGGAAGATGGATGCAAATGGTTGAAAATGGTTTGGATAAATGATTCATGGATGAATAGATTTATTATGGATAAGATGGATGGAATGTTGGATTTTATTATGGATGGGATGAGATGCTTCCACTTGAACTAGCGCACGTAGATGCTCAATTCTACACATGATGCATGTTTTCCTGGTTTTCATCATGGTACCTACCCAAAGCACCACCATAGTGGTTTTTGCTGGAGGACAATTTTTATCTTTACTATTTTCATGATTTTTTAATTTTTTTGGTTTTATGTGAAATATTCTAAGTTCATGTTGAACCACCTAGTGGTGTCAATGTAGATGCTTCTGCATAATGTTCAATCGATATCTTGCTTGAAGAAGCTTCTTTGCTAAGATATGTGCACTTGAATATAGCTTTTGAGATTGCTGATATACTTTGTTGATACTAGAGTTAACTTTGTCTTTGTGCGCACATCGTAATAGAGTGCCTTCTGAATCCTTATGATGAAGGGTCGTTATCAATACATGGTCAATGTGAGAATTGGATATGATGCGTGGAGGTGTGGATGGAGTGTGTTTAAGAATAGGAGATGGATTGGTTGATATTTTGGAATATTTAACTCTCCAAACTTGGGAAGATGAGCAATGATGGGTGGATACAAAAGTGTGTGTGGAATTAGGACCAACTGCTTGATATACTTTGTATGTCACTTGGGAAGCCTATTGTTTCCTTTGTGGATATCTTCGATGGATAATTTTTACTTTTTTATTTTTCCCCATAGTTTCTTTGATTGATGGAGTTTGATAGGGATAATATTTCTTTGTATTTTTTGGTATCCATGTGTATTTGATTTGTCCATTATGCTTCTCAGCTTCTTTTTCTTTGATAATATTCTTTGTGCTTTGATTCAAATATTTCTTTTGATGTTGGTCCCAATTCATGGATGGGGTGATGTGTGGATGAAGATTCATGACATGGTTGGTTGTAGTACTGACATTGGTTTCATCATAGGGATTCTTCGTGCTCCTTATGTTGGTGCTTGCATTAGATAAAATTTCCCCCAGTATTGTAGAGGTATCACTGATATGTTTAGATACCTTAATTGTTGAATAACCAAGACCTTGATACTTAGGATTGCTAATAATTTGCATTGATTCTAGGATACCCTGTTCATGTAGGCCTAATCCTCTGCCTTGATAATTCATATTTTTGAAATTTTTTATTTGCAATAGGATATGATTTACCTTGGAAACAAGGTGTTAATCCTTCTCTGCTCTATCGTGGATCTTCAAATGTGATAGCTTCTTCATTGATAAGATAGCTTCCCCTAAAAAAGGTAAATGATCCAAGTTTATAAGTGATAGGATCCTCCATAAGTGGGATAACTTTTTGATTCATATCTTTGGCTTGATCTTGTGAAATATCAGATTTTAATGCTTCTTCAAGAGGTGTTGATGATTCACTATCCATGTAAAAGTCTCCCTCATGATTCATTTTTGATATGCCTTCACAAGATGTTTCTGATTCACAACTTCTGTAGAAGCTTTCTTAATGACCCATTTCTAATATTTCTCTAGATTTTTCTATATCTTGATCATGTGTATAAATGTTAAGAGTAGGAGACTCTTGTTCCTTGGTAATGATATCAAGAGCACGAGACTCTTGTTTTGAATGAAGATCATCTACATGTCCATTAGGAGTAAAAATCTCATGGGTAGATGGAGGAATATGTGTTATATGGATATGATCATCATTTGCGACATTTTGTATAGATTAGAGAGTGTCCATTAGATCATTGTAGTATCTCGGAGAGACAAATTCTTGATCTTAATTAATTTTGGAATTGCTTTTGACATGATTTGGATCAAGTTCTTGACATGGCTCAGTTTCAAAGGATGGATTGCTTACAAAGGGTTCTTGGATATCATCATTAAGAATGGGAAGTGGTTCAATATGCTCTTGAGCTTTGAGTGGATTTGGATAAAGTGTTGAGTTGAGGATTCCTTCAATATTCATAACCATGAGGTCGAAGGATGTCAATATATCTTGGAAAGGACCACTTCTAGACTTTGGTGAAAGATGATGATCATGCTTTGAAATAAACTCTTGAGATATGTCCTCTAACTCATTAGGTGATGTAGATACATTGTCAACATGATCATTGGTGGATGGATCTTGGATTATGTCAATAGGATCAAATAATTCTAACACTCTTTGAAATAGATCATTGTGGGGTATTATTGATGAATTTTTGTCATGATCAAAAAGTGACTCTTGATGCATGTTGATTTGATCATTAGATGGGGTAATTTTTTTTTCAAGGTGCTCACTGATGGATAGATTTTGATCATTTTTTCAACAATTATGGTGGAGAAATTGTCAATGTTTTCAACCATAGGATCCAATGATGTTAACATTTCTTGAATTGGATCATTGTTAGGTACTATTGGTGGATTTTGATCATGATCGAAAAGTGACTCTTGATATATGTTGATTTGATAATTGGATAAGATAGAAACATCTTCAAGGTGCTCATTGATGGATTGATCTTGATCACTGATCTGAACAATTGTGGTGGAGATATTGTCACTGTTATCAATAGTGGTTGAATATTGATCATTTCCCTCAACATTTTTTTTTTTTGGATCAATAAGGTCTTGGATGACATTTTTGAGTTGAATACAATTTGATGTTTTATGAAGATTTTCTCTATGATATTCATAATAAGATCCACACTATTCCAAGGGAAGTTTAGGACAAAGTTGACAACACTTACCTTTGGAAGAGTGACGAGTTTTGCATCGAGTATCTTTCTTATCACTAATTCGATTGGATCTCCAAAAGGAGTGTATTCACGTTTGTGCTCTTGTGAGATTTGTGCTTGTTGAGGTGATTATTGTTGTGATTGATCTTGGAGATGTGGTGATTGGGTTTGTTGTTGATGCGGTTGATCTTGATATCTGACCTCTCAACATTGGGGATATTATTATTGATATGGTTGTGGAGACACATGGTTTAACCAATGGGGGAGTGTGTAGATTTTGGGGTGGAGATGTCTCTTGGTGATATGAATCAACAATTTTTTTAAGTATAGCAATTTGATTTCACAAAATTTGTTCTTGATTTTGATCTTGAGATCCTTGATATAGTTGATTTGGTTGTTGAGCAAGAATATTTGGACTATACACTTGTGGTATTTGTATGGGATCATTCACAAATTGATTTTGGACAATGTTTTGATTTGGGATGATGTTTAGATTTGACATTATAGGTTGACATTGAACATTGTTGTGGTTGGGAATCACATTGCTTTGGTTTGGGTAATTTTGATTTTGCATGAGGTTACCTTGAATTGGATCAATGCATTGAGTTTTCAACATATTGTTTGGACTGTGAACAACATTGGTATGATTCACAAACATATCTATCAAAAAGTTCACCAAGTGTGGATTTGATGTGTTCATGTTTGGTAAGCTTGTATGTGGTATATTCACATTTGGCATGTATGGATTGAATGGGATAATGTTGTTTTGTTGAAGACTCATGCATTGTGATGAGCCAAGTTTTTGGCTCATTTTGATCATGTTTTTATAAATACTTTTCTATTTTTATTATGCTAAAACAAATATTCAGTCTGATTATGGGATAGAACATAAACCTTTTTATAACTTAAATATGATGAGTATATTCTGATAAAAAGTCCCATAATTATTATCTTTAATGTTTTATTAGTCTGATAAATACTTTATGGCTTTTGTGATCATAAAACCTTCCTGCAGCCTCTACTACCAAAACTTCCTGCAGCCATATCTGAAACAATGTTTGCCTTAGTTTAATACTTAATGAATGAATACATAAAAGTAATGGATTGTCTTAAATGATGAACGTGTTGAGCTAACCTTCTTCCTCAGGAAAATATGGCGAGATATTTTGTAGGAACCTCGATTGGAGGAAGGGAATTCAATTTCCACTTGAAGAATGAAGACCAAATCCATGAAGACTGGTTCAACAACAAAAGATGAGGAGACAGTTTCAACTCATCCGCCATGCAGGGAGAGTGTTCCAGAAATCTAGGCCAGGCGTCTTGGAGTTGCATAAATCCAGGATGATGGCGCTTTAAGGCTGTTAAACCGATTTGACTTAGTTCTTCCATTGTCATTCATTCCCTTGCTTAAGTTAGTCAAATGTAATAAATGCCTCCCATTTTATAAGGGAAAGGTTGGTTAGTAGTTAGAGTCAGTTCTCAATAAATAACCCCTTCTCCTTCAGAGAATGGGTTAGAAGAAGTTAGTATTGTAACACATTTTTTCAGTTTCAAAAATTCAGTCAAGAGTTTGTGCTATATACTTGTTTCCATCAAATCAATAAAGCTTATGAAGTTTTTCACCTAATCTGTTGCTTACTTTTGGCATTACCTAAGGGGGCCCACTTAGGGAACTGTCCATACTTTTATTCTGCAAGATAGAATAGCTATATTTTCTTTCATAGAAGTAAAGTGACTGTTCCTGCAGCTAATAGAAAAACAAAGCTGTCAACTGTTCCTGTAGCCACTAGGCGCAGAGTAGTTTTATCTTTCAAGTTTTCATTTCCAAGCAAGTTATCCAGTAAATTTGTTTCCAGTAATTTAAATTTCAGTATGAAGCATTTTAGGAATCATGTATGTCTGGAAGGGTGATTAGTGCATATATTGTGCTGACCCATTTCAAGTTTATGTCCCTGGGTTGATAATTAAATGAGGTTCTTTAGTGGGTTATAACTGCCAGTTGTGATGTTCAATCCTTGAGTAGAGCAATTTATGTTCCTAGTTATTAAGCTGATTAAAGAACACTACACATTGATAGTTTGGTTGATAGATTTGTAGGTTTAGAATTTGGTTTAAATCTACCAAAGGGAAAGGTGTTCGACAAGTTAGATTGGGAATACTCACTTTTTTTGTATTATTGAGGCTTGTAAGAGGTAATGATCCCATGTATGGATTGTATAAATGTGAGTTTTGATAATCAATTGGAATTGTAAGGATTTGATAGTTTGGTTGACCTATATCACTCATGATGTATAGAGAAAATTTATATTCCATGCTCTTCTTGTGTTTTGACCTTGTTGCAAAAGTGACCCTCTTAGGTGTTTAGGACCAATGATGAGATTAAGGATGAAAGGGGTGGATGATATGGGTGTTTGAACTTTTAGGAACTTTGGAGGAATACTAGACTTTAAGATTTTTATATTTTATATTTTTGATTTGATTTGGATTTTGGATAATGAACTCATAAACCCCAAGATGTTGGATGTTATCTTGGAATAAACTTGTCCACAAGGTGATAATTTAACTAAGTGTATGAAGAAGGATTCATCCACACACACTTAGTCAAACAAGATGATTTTTGATTTTGATTTCAAGGATTACCAAAAGTCTAATATGAATGATTTTTTCAAGGTTCCAAAAGTTGTTTGTGAAACATGATTTGATTGATGTTTGAGATGGATGAAATGATTGGTTGTTTTTGATCCTAAATGAACCTAAGAAAGACTTTTTTAAAAGACCAAGGTTTTGAAGAACATGATTTTTCCTAAAAGTACTCCAAACTAAAAGATCAATATTTTCTCGAAAGACCATAAGACAAAAGATAAACAAGAACATGTGTGGGGTTCAATTGATTTCATCTTGATTAATGAATTGATTTTACCACATCTAATGTCTTGCTTAATTTTTAAATTGAATGTCTATATCTTAACTTCTTTTCATTCCACAAGGTCCATTATGTGAAAATCAAAAGGGTCAAATCCATAGTTTGCCTAGGTCGACTTTGGAGAGAACAAATTGAGATGTGGGTCCAAATGTTTAGAAGCCTTCTAGGGATAAGAACCCCTAGGGACAAGTAGTAACACGTGGAATCTTCAAAGGTATTTGTTCTTTCCAAAGGGTTTGAAATTCTGATGATTTGTTGAATGTTTATTTTTCCAATGTTTTAGATCCAAGAAAAGTGTTTTCATTCCAAAACAATGCACAAACCTACGATATAAAAGACAATATTTGTTGGATTACCACTTGGATTTATCCAACTATGCTTTTTCAGAGCGGATGATTAGAAGCTTGACCACACTGGCTCCCCTCTATAGTACTCACTTCTATGGGTCAGCCAAACTTTGATTTCTCATAAACCTCCCATGACAAACTTTCATCTCTACTAAGAATCACAAGTATGTGGGACAACTTCAGAGGTCCGACCTCCTGATACCAACAAATAGTTAGGGATTTTGGATTCTACACAAATTGGTTCATAATCAAGGCACCCATTCAAAAGGCCACACTAGAGGCAAGATAAAATCCTATAAGGAGAACCACCTACTTGTCTGTAGGAGCTTCTATAATGCTGAGATTTCCTCAACATTCAAATTTGTATACCGGTTGGGAGTAGCTTGGCTTTTAGCCCGTTATCGGTTTGAGTCGTTCCCTTGGGGTGAGTAATTTTTCCCACCAAGGTAGGCTCTCTAAAGGTGAACAATAGCGAAGAATTTCATTTGTAGTTCGAACACCTAACGCATTTAGGAGGGAGCACAAATAATTCCTTTTCTTCACACTCGCATGATTTGTTCAATTTTAAAAACCCAAATTTGAAATGTGGAGGCAATATTTTAGACAACCTAATGCCACTAAAATGATTTTGATTCTCAAGATCTTCGTGAAGTGTGAGAGAAGTGCATATGCATTCGAATGATGAGAGTTTGTAAAAAATATTACAAAACAAAACAAGCATGAATTCTTTTTAGTCCTCAAAAGCAATAAATGAGTTCTTTTTATAGCACCAAATTTGAGTGTGAAAGTTGATTGTTCAATTTTAGGCCAAATCAAAATTCTAATAAGTGTCTAAGGTTCAATTTTAACCAACTTGATAAAGCTTGAGTTGTGGGTTAATTTTAAGTCTAAATTGAATCTAGTTGGTCCTAGAAATTGAATTGTAGAAACTAAAGCCCAAATTGTTACAAAGAGCATTAAAAAATGCTTTTAAGACTTCAAACTCTAACCCTCCCCTACTTTCTGCAAATGCGGTGCTAAAAGAAAAATGCAGCACTCTGCACAAGTCAAATGTGGTGTTGAAAATCAGATGTGATTCTCTAGTGATTGCAAATACAGTGCTCTGTAGAAACAAAGAGCGTGAATGCGGTGTTGTAACAAAAGCGGTGCTCTGCGATGAGAAAGTTAGACAAATAATAAAGAGTGCATATGTGGCACTGAATCAAAGACGGTGTGGCAGAGGCATGCATATGCGCACGACATAACAAATGTGACACTGTATGTCAAAAGCGGCGCTCTGCAGCATCACATTTGTAGAAAGGCGGCGTCACGTTCCTGTGTCTACAAAAAATAAAGAAATTATGTAAAATCGAACATGTTAGATTGCTTGGCCCTCATTCTAGTGCCAAAATGTGAGCACAAAACCTGCACAAGCTAATAAATGATCAAAAAAATAATGTCAAACATGTTAGAAAAGAAAATCTAATGCTCCTTATGAAATTCTTGGAGAAACAAAGTTGAAAACATGAAAATAAAGCAACAACACAACATGAAATCAACTAAGCTAACCAAACCTCATTCCCATAGGGGGATGGTGCTCCTTTGATGTGGAAAGAAGCCCTTTCGCAGTCCCTTGATAAGCTTTGATGTTGAATGTGATCCCAAATATGAAAAATGGCTATAATCTAGCTAAAAATGGATGAAAAGGATGAAATGCTATGAACTCAAATGGCTATAGTGATAATGCATGAAGTTGTGGATCCATATTATGAAAACGATGCCTCTATTTATAGAGTTCAAGGGTTGAGGAATAAGAGGATTTGATGAATGTGGGATAAATTGAGAGCCAATGAGAATGTGACACTTGTCAACATTCCATTGGATGAGGGTGGAGCACATTTTGGGAAATGTGTGAGTGGAGGAGGATGGAAGAGAAGTAAATCTTGTTGGTTGAGAATTTGAAAATGGTGTAAGAGGAATTGAATGATATTTGAGAGGATGCAAGAAGATTTGAAAGGTTGCAAGAGAATTTATTGCAAATGTAAGAGGATGTGATCGATTTTTGAAATCCTTTGGAGGGAAATTGAATGAGAGGTGGTTGAAAGGAATATTCTTCAGAATATGCCTTTGTAAGGATAATTGAGGAATCAAATAAATAGAAGAAATTGATTTTATGTGCAACCTGGTTAATTGACCATGGTTGATTTAACTCTTGAAGAGTTTAAAGTTGGAGGAATTGATTAATGATGATTAGAAGGTGATTTAGAATTAATTGATTGGAAGAGGTTAGGGGATTTGAGGTATTTGATTTAATAGATTTTAATCAAATAAGAAGACTTAGGGGGATTTAATTAAATGATTTGATTTAATTAAATATGATGAAAATTAGTTAGAAGAAAGTTGAATTAATCAATAAATTTAATTATTTGATTAATAGCTGAATTTGATAATTTTAATTAAATAATGTTGATTATTTAATTAATTGATCAAATTCAGATGATTTCAGAAGAAATGATGTTAGTTGGTCAAAATTAGATATCTAGTATCAATCGGGACATTTTCGATGTCTACAACACTTTCACACTTATTTAGGGCTCACTTAATTAATTGAGGTTAATTTAACTTAATTGACCCCTTTAATTCAAATCCAAGTCTAATTAATCACATTTTTCGAAGAGGAAACTTGACATTCATTAATGCCTAAACATAACACTTCTCATTAAACATTGTGTGTCCTAGGTGAGTGAGCTAGGACCCATTCGCTCATGGGCGAATGGGTCCTCACTTAGACCTAGGACCTAAATTTAAATTATGTTTTTGGTGGTATTTTAACATATTCAAATCCATATTCACATGCCATCTTGTGTTATTTCAGTTTTGAGAAATTAATGTTACATATCTATAAGTATAAGGTCATTTCACTAAGTCTCACCTAGCAATTTCAAGTTATCTTAAGAGCACTTTCACAAGAGAATTCTCAAGTGAGAATTATTAGAGAATATCAAGAGAACTTCAAGGCATTCAAGAGCATATTTTTGAAGAATTATTGCAGCAATCAAGATTCAATTTTCATGTCAAAGTCTTCTTGCATCATGCATGTTATTGGAGCTAATATATTGATGTAGAGTTCATGAACTATTCAAGCATTCAAGGCATTGCTTCAAATCAAGTTTCAAGATCAAGATCCACATCCATTGAAGTCATTTCATGGTAGTTATCGATTTAAATTCCAAGGTCCATTCAAGGGTTTGGTGAGTTGGGACATTTCTTTGTTCATTCATCATTCTTTTCATGCTATTTTATTTTATTACAAGGTTTAATTACCAAAACGGGGTTTGACCAAGGTGAATCCCCATTCACCATTAAAAAAAATTCCCTTTTGATTTGTGTTTGCAAAATTAGGTGGAAGATATCTTGAAGATAGAAATTAAAGAAGTTGTCAAAGTTGCAAAAAGTTGTTAAGAAAGTTGTCATTTCATGAAAACTCAATTAAATTTTTTATTTTTGACACTCAAAACCTGAAACCTCAAAAAATTGAGAGATTAAGATATGTTGCAGAGGCTCCCAAAAGCTATAGAAAAACCCTAAACCAAGACCCATTTTCCCCTAGGCGAATGAGTCCCAGGTCAGCTTCAGCAAAATACTTTTGGTTACTGGTACACATCATCTTACCTCTCTTTGATCTGCAATTTGATTTTTGGTTCCATTAACATTGAGCTTAATCTTCAAGATCCAAGTTGTAGATTTCATTTTGGAGTTAGTTTTCTATTTTTAATCTTTCTCACCAAAGTGTTGTTTAATCAAGACCCTCATCCTTGCAAAAAAGGAAATTAATAGATTCACACTTTGGCTTGACTCACCTCAAGGTTGATAGTCCTTTCATTGTGTGGATCTCATTTCCTAATGAAATAGAGGAAGATAGGTCCATACAAACCTTCTTTCCCTTCATTTCTATTGGTGAAAACCTATTTTTCTATGTTTCACATTCATATATCTTCCCCTATACTTTGCATATCCTTATTTCTTCTTACATATATTCTCATACATCTATATTCCTACATATAATCTCTTATATAGACTTCTACATCCATCTCCCTTATTATGTTATTCATATCTTTTTGTATACATATTTCTATGGTGGGACATGACCCATCTATCCTACCTATACTCTAGATGGTATATTTTTAATCTTATGGTTTGCAAGCTCTTTGTGGCAAGATGTAGTAGGATTTACTTGGTGGTGTCTGAATTGTTACTCTTTCTTACTAACAAGTATCACAAATATGCACTTTTTGATATTCAATTATATTTGTATGCTTATACATCTTTCCAACATTGTGTGGATTATTTTAATGTGACTTTTAATCATCCCATAAATTGTCCAGTCATCCAAATAGACATCCAAGAAGTCATGAATACAATCTTTGAATATATTGACCATTATCTGGCTAAATATTGTCGAGGCATTAATTAAGCCAAATGGCATGACAATGTACATACAATATCCCCATTATTTCGTAAATGCAGTCTTTTTTTGGTCTTCTTATTTGATCTTGACTTGATGGTATCCAAAGAATCCATTAGTGAATCAGTAAATTTTTCTTCCTGTGATAATATTTCCTCTATAAATGGAGTGGGAAAGGGATCATGAATACACACTTTGTTTAGTTTGTGGAAATCCAAAACATATCCTTATTTCACTTGTATTCTTATTTTGGACCACCTCAGGGATAATCCATTTTGGATTCTCATTTGGTTTTATTATTTTGGCTGCTAATTTTTTATCCAATTTCATTTTAACTTCATTTTCATATTGGGATTGAGCTAGTCTGGTCTTTTATTTTAGGGTTTAGCTCCTTTTAATTGTATTTTCATTAATCCTGATTCTTCCTTAATCCATTTCATCTCTATAAATGTTTAAGGAAATAAGTCTTCATACTCAGATAAAAGCTCAATTACATTTGCAATTACTTGCTCATCCCAATAGTCCCCAGTTTTAGCTAATTTGGGATTATCAGTGGATGTCATTTTTATTCCCTCAATTTAAGAGATTAGTTGTAGTATTGATCTTTTGAATCATTATAGAGTTGTAGTTCTCTTTTTGTTGGTAGGAAAAGAGGAGAGTCTAGAATAAATGACTTAATCTAAATCAATATTTCCACCCAAACATTAGAACATAAAACCAACCAAGAGGTTGTGCTTGGTTGTCATCCCTAAGGAAGAGACAAGCAAGTGGGTGGTTTTGAGTTCTTTTTTTTGTAAGTGTAAGGGTCAAGGGATGATGCAATGAATTAGGCTAATAATGATAAAATTGAGTAAACTAATTGAATGAAAATGCTCCAAGACATAGAGAAAAAAATAAAAAATAGATCTGGAAAGATGACACAAAGAGTAACTTGGAACAATAGGTTAGGGTAGACTGTTAGGGACACTAATGCATCACACTGCAATCTAAAAGGTGTGAAAAATTGGGGTTTTCAATTTGTACTCATCCAATATATTATACACACCCATGATAGAGTTATTTATAACAAAATTAAGCCTTACATATGTGTGGCATTATAGCCACTTACCATGGCTTTCAAAATAATTTAAATATAATAATATATAATTATATATATACGATAATATATATACATTTCATTTAATTTGTTTGCACATACATATATGTATATATGTATGAGTATACATAGATATTATTATCTACATATATTCATAACTACATACATACATATACATGCTTCATCTTATATACACTATTCAATTATAAATACATGTTATATATGCTACTTACAAAGGGTATTAACAATTTAATTCAATTTAATTTAACAGTCAAGGAGGATCAAAGATAACCAAAAATATAATATTCCATAATGGTTCAAACCCTATCAACTTAGGTTCAAGACTTACCCAAAACGAAACTCAAACTGACTTAATGAGGTTCCACTAACCTATGAAAGTGACTGTATGCATCTACTCAGACAAAAATACCAAATGTTCCAATACCAATCTCTTCTCCTTGGTGATACCCTCCCTCCCCCACTATATGGTTCAAAATTTCCTACATCCAACTTAGAGAAACATTGTCCATAGTTAGCTAATAACATATATATCATATTCATAATATAATTTAAGCATCATTAAAGCATTTATAAATAGTTTCATCACATTGTAAATAAATTTCACTCAACTATCAAATATCACCAAGACATAATCGTATATTAAAACCATATTTTCCCATAAAGGTTAAGTATTTAGTAAATTAACAAGATGGTGTAACAAAGTGTGAAGCATGCGTGTTCCAATTTTTAGATCATAGAAGCTACCACATAAGTTTCTTGAGTAAGCAGAGTGAAAATTGTGTTATTGCAATCATAAAATATTATAATAAATGATTCACATTTTCCACAGTTGCTATTGTGTTCTTGCGGTTTGAAGGAAGTGTTTATCATGCCTATCTATTGTCTCTCCTCGAGTTTTAGTTGCTAATGTGAACCGCAAGTCTAGTTGTCAAAGTTAGATCTCAAGACTATGTTGTTTGGGTTTGTGATAAATATTGGTTATGTATTTGTTTGCTTGCGCTAGCATGATTATGTATGAAGTTGTGAAATAAGGGCATGGAAATATTCTTGAATATCATTTGATTCTTGTGATGTAGTTTATGTGAAGCTATCTTGTCTCTTTGGTACCACTTGTGGTCTAGATTTAATATTTTAAGGGTTGAGTGTTTGCTCAACTGACTTAATTCTTTAAGTTATTTGCGCCAAGGTGTATGTCGGCATGGGAATGCATACATAGTTAAATTTGGTCCTTCTTATCTCCTAGCTTGGACCACATTGGATTTGCCTTTCCCGTGAATATTTTTGAGCTAACTCAATATGGTTATTGTACATTTCATGTTCATACATTTTAGTGTGGTTGATAAGGAGAAATTTTTTGAAGCTTGTGGAAGGTATAAATGTAAGATCAAGTGTGTGATTAAGGTGCACAAGTGTTCAATGTGCGATCAATGTGATTTTCTAGAAGTAATGCATTGGAGGCAAGGAATATATGTGAATTTACAGAGAAGTGTTTGACACATGCTAGAGGCAGTGAGCCAAAAGAAAAAGAGTATAAGTGAGAAGTGAAAGGTAGTGATACGACCAAAGTGTGCAAGTTAGTGTTGGAGCCAGTGAGCCAAATATAGGAATAGATTTTCTTGATGAGATAGGTTTTGAAATATCTAAAAAAATGGTAATTTGCAAAATTGAAGTCTTGGTAGGTCTTGATGAGGAAAAATTACCCAATCCTCAAAGGAAAAATCCAAAATTTAAACCCTAGATCTTCTAACCCCAACCTAATTGGGAAAACCATCTTGAGTATCTATAATATTATAGTTTCAGTGAATAAAAATAAGGATAGTAACTCCAGGTTAATACCTAATGAGCAACAAAACAAAACTATTCAAAGGTAGTTCATTGGATACTTCATAGGGCTTAGGAGTAGAGGCCGTAGTTTGAAATCCCATGAGGGGATCTAAAGTTGCAAGCTCCAGCTTGGAAAATTTGGATATACATTTGGAGGAATCTATAGGCGATGAAAAACCTCTGTAAAGAGCGAGACTCTTTAAAATCAAACATCGCCAAAACTTTAAATAATTTCATTTATATTCAAAATAAAGTCGACACTTCATTCATTTAGACATCATAAAAACCTGTCGATTCCAAAACCATGACTTAAAGTCGATAAATAGATTCAATATACATTTCCAGTTTAAATACATACACGTGTCATATTACACGACATTGATAATAATACAAAAGAAGTTGTAATATAAGTTACAATTCGAGACTTAGGCAATTAGTCGTCTTAAGCTCTTCAATTCATAATTACAGAATACAATATAACATAAATGAAGATGACATCCTTTGATCTTCAATCCAATAGCATATCTTCAATAATGAAGACGAGAACAAGGATCAGGCGCTTTTTCCGCCCAACCTTGAAGCTTATGCTTCCCCAAAATTCTTTAGTCATTCAAAGAATACTTGACCTTGCACAAATCGCTTAGCAAAAAGCAGTCGACAAGCAAGATGGAATCTAGTGCGTGCCTAGTATTACTAGTAAAACCACAAGCATTTTCATTTTTCTAATTCATTTAAGAAACAAGCAAGTTCGATACTAGGATATGGTAGAGAGTTCATTAATTCCATCTATTTAAATGGTCCTTAAGTTACTTGGCCAAGTAAAATGTCATGCATGACAAATAAAAGCAGTTTGGGAAAAGCAAAACTACACTCTCTAAAAACCCATATTCGACACCCGTCCCGGAAGCTAACTTTCCAAACACATGACATGCACATTAATTTATCAAGCATGCATGGTTCCAATCAAGTAAATACAATCTTTCACATACAATTTAACGAAATCTTGTTTCAAGCAAAAACAGTTTAAATGTTGTTTTTTCATCGTTTTAAACCATAAATAACATTAAATTAATATTTAAATCGAATAAATTAAATAACCAAAAAAGAAATAAAGAAGGTGTATCTCCAGTATGTAAATTAAGCACATATTTTAAAATAGGCATAAAAGAGCACACGTTCTTTCGTTCTATTTACTCCTCTATTTAATCCTGTTCTAGTTCGTTTTGCTTCCAAGTAAATCATATTTTTAACTTAATTGATTTATTTTCAGTTTTTCATACTCTCAGAAAATAAATATATACTTTTTCAAACAGAATTAAAATAAATCATTTTAGTTTCTGCTTTGAATGTTTTGAGTTTTATTTGCAAATTTCACTAACTTTAACTTCTATTTTTAAATCATGTTTAAAGTTTAAAGGATATTTTATCACAATATCTTCTGTTTTGAATATTTTAAAGTTCTTCTAAATCAGAATGAAAACAAACATTTTCTGTTTAAAATCTTTTCAAATCTAATTTAAATAATGTTTTTTTGTTTTGAATCTCTCCCTAAATCTAATCTACTATTTTTCATTGTTTTCTAATCAAATTCTTCCTAAAATTTTATGTTTCTAATTTCAATTGTTTTCTGGAAAAATCACAGTTTGATATTTAAAAATTCAAATAGAATTCAAAGTAAACAAAAATACTTTTTAATTTTTTTAAAAATCAGAACAAGAAAATAACTATTTCATTCAAATTCACTGTATTCATGTTTTTGTTTAATAATTTCTAAAAAAAATCCTACCTGGTAATTATGGAAATGATTGTTTGTGTGCTTCCTCTGTAAATTTTTCTGTAGCTCTACCTTTGTTCTTCTATTCTCTTTCTCTCCCTGGTGCCTCTCTGTCTTTTGTTGCTTGTGTGAGAATAATAAAAATTTCTGTTTTCCCACTGCCTTATTCCTCTTTCCTTGTCCCTGCTGCTTTCGAACTCCCATTGGCTGCCTATTCCCTATTTCTTATGGCATGCTTTACTTCCTCTTACCTGTCTTCCCACCTGCACACCTTCCTCTTTCCTAAGGCCTCCCCTCCACTAGTCCTCCTTTATTTGCGTGGGAAATGGGAAGACTTGGTGGCTGTGTATGAAGAAGAGGAGTCTCCTTGTTTGCAACAGCACCCTCCCTACCTTTATGTGTGTCTTACCTTCCCTGTAGTAGTGCATTGAGAGTGGGAGATGAGGTAAGTGTATTATGCAGAAATGAAATTAACACTTCTCCCTGGCAACGCCTACTCCCTGATCTGGTAAGTGCGTGGGGTGTGAGAAGATAAACAACAGAAACTTAAAGAATTTAAACAAAATCCTCTCCTCCAAGCTATGTGCACATGGTGTAATTAGCAGCTCCAAAATAAACAAAAGATAAAATAATAATCTCTGCCTCTGTCAAATTCATATTATTTCCCTGGCAAAATTCCTCATACTGTGGCTTTTTCTTCTCTTCAATATAAAAACGGATTTTTACCCACTTTGCAATTTTGAAATTCTTCACTAACTAATTATTTTCTCATGCATTGGTGGAGTTATCAAGAAATCAGATCCACAATTTTAGTGTGATCTCCAGTTCAATTCTCCAACTCCAAGTTCTAAATTTTGATTGCCTTCCAAATTGCTTGAAGATATTTTTCTTCAATTTGTTTAACTGTAGTTTTAAATTCAATCTCCAATTTGTACGTATGCTTGTTTTTCAATAACTCAGTTTTAGATAATTGTTTATTTAAACATTTACATTTATTTTCCTTATTCATCAAATGAGAAAAATACCATTACATCAAATAACACAAATTATTATATTTTAATAATTTTCTTTTCCATTTAAAGGTCTATTCCATTAGTTTAATAATAAAAGCATCATTATTTTTAAATAGTAATAAAATATCTTCACTAGGAATTCAATTTATTTTAAATAAAATCAATTTCCTCTAAAATTTACCAAATCGCCATTTAAATCAACATATTCTTTTCACAAATTTTGAGAAATCAATTAAACTTAATTTAAAATTTGCAAGCACAATAATCATAAAAATACATTAAAATAATAACTAAATGTGTTAGTGTGAGATTCCATAATCCTCATAAATGTTTAATGGCTAAAACGACTCTACCTGATCGTTGTTCTCGCCTTCATTCACGTTCACCTGCACTTGAGTTTTCATCAGCAAGGACAAACCCCAATTTAAATAAAAATGCATTTCAAATCATTGTAATTGCATTTCAATTTCAATTTCAATTTCACTTCAATTTAAATAATTATTTAACTTCCATTTAAATATCAATATCATGATTTATAATTGCATTTAATAATCAATAAAATCTATACGTGACAACCTCCCCCCCAAAAAAATTGTTCTCATAATTGGCTCAAAACCCTAATATATATGTTAACCCTTATTCTGTTCAAGGACACCAAAAAATTCCAAAGAGTTGTCTTTGGAAACATCAAACAAAGGATTGCTCACAAAAATAAATCCAAAACTTATTTTGCTACACATAATACACTATGCAAAGATCGCATCGAAAATTCATAAAATAATGTATTAAAAGTGATGTAGAATTTCCACTTGGTGATTCGACCAAAGTTTTAAGAAATAAAATTTCAATACACAATGGAATTAGAACTAGTATAAAAGGAATCATTGATGCAAAAGTTACTCCAGTGAATCATAAGGATGGGTTGAATAAAAATATCCCTATGATTGATGGAGCTTCCTAAGACTAGTCCTAGGCTTGAAAAGATGTTGTCGTAGGACTAGCCCTAGAAAAAAAGAAACAAGGAAGCAAAAATGTATCACTAAAAGAAAAAGGGCATATCTAGTAAGACCCTACTTGGAAGATAAAAGATAACAAACCTTGTTTATTTTCCTTGTCCAACACTAATCTATAACAAGAATAAAAAGTTTATTTTGGATTAATATTTGATAAAGAAAATCAAATACAAAGTAACCCTAAAAAATTAGGTCAAAGGAACTTCTCCAAGAAAGAGATTCCATTAAAGGAAGTAGAGGAATTATCAATTGAGGAGGGCACGTAGAGGCTACTTCCCATAGATGAAATTGCCTCTCCTCACTCTATTGATAATTGTGATCCAAAGGAAGAATTAAACCTTATTGTAGGTGCTAAGTGGGTTCAAAGGAAATTGAAAAGAAAAAAGTAGAGTAGGAAAATAGAAAGAGATCCATACCCAAAGAGAAAGGGTAAGGGTGGAAATATTCCTAAATGCTTTGATATATTTAGAAGAAATAATGATGAAATTAAAAATATGAATTATGATGATATTTAACTTCTCGAGTTGGAATGTTAGGGGACTTGAGTCCTCCAATAGAAAATACATAGTTAGAAGGTACTTAAACCTTGAAAAATCCAAAGATGTCCTTCTCCAAGAGGTAAAAGTTGTTAAATTCACACTAGAAACCAATCTTAAATTTATATAGAAATATGCTTCCCAATTCTTGTCCAATCATGATAAGGGCAAGGGTAGAGTTTCCATTCTCTTAGCCAATAAATGGACTAATTTTTTTTATTGAATCTAATAGGGAAGTCTGGGTAATCAATAAAGAATACAATATGAGATTTGGAATTTTCTTAGTTTGTGCCCCAAATGATTACATAGAAAGAATTTATCTTTGGAGGTGGATGGGTGATATTCACAACATCCCCTAGATTATAGGGGAGATTTTAATACAATTGAGCATAAAGAGGAAAAAATCAGAAGTATAGACATGGATTGAAAAGGTAATGAAAATTACTTTTGGGACAAAGTAAAAAATAAACTAAAACTCTATGACCCCCTAGAAGGAATGAAAAAGGAAAATATAAGTATATGGTTTACCTAGTGTAAGTCACAAAAAGGTGGTAAAATGATATATTGTAGGTTAGACATATTCTATACCAATCGAGACTACACCTTCTTTGATAAAATAGAGAGAAAATAGAGTGAAGGTCTACCCTTCCACACACTCTGATCATCACCCTATTATGTCAAGATCATTGTAGCTAAAGAAAAGCCTAAAGAAGTTAAAAAGGAAGGAAAATTCTTGCTAAGTTCTCTAAATTGCTATATGATGAAGATTGTAATGAAGCCATTTTACACTTAGAGAAATAAATAAATGGATGCTAAGAGATATGTTAGCCATAGGAAAATTTAATAAAAATGTTAAAGGTTGGGAAACTATTTTCTAGACTATAGGAAAGAAAAAAGCTATGAATAGCAAGAAAAATGAAAATACTCTCCAAGAAAAGCTTCACAATTTGGAATACCAATTACAAGCTGATCCAAAAAATGAAGTCCTGAATGAAGATCTAGTCATAAGTAAAAACCTGTTGAGAAAATTATAGTAAAAAAATCCAAGGTGTAAGAGTGATTCTAGGGGAAGGCCCACCTAGTGGATTCGGGTAGAACCCAAATACTATATTATACCACCTTGCTCTCAAATTGAGTCAAACTTTCCTCAAGATCCTACAATAACTCAGTCAAGCACACAAAATGCTCCACTCGATAGCTCTCTAGATTTTGCAAATGGTTCTCAGTTTCCTGGTGTTTTTGGCTCAATTGGGGATGACTTTGTTACTTTTGCAATCACATCTTCAAACTCTAAGATTTACCCCAAACCATGGGCATCTTCATTGGAATCACATCTCAAAGCAAGGTCATTTGATTGTTCTCCTCCACAGCTAGATAAAGTTTGGACAAAGGTAAAAAGGAAGAAACATGCATAATCAAAACCCAAGCACCAAATGACTTTAAGATCAACATTAAAAGAGAAAAAGTTGGAAGGAAAGAGTAATCATGATGAAACTCTAGGCAAAGGTGGTTCAAAGGTGGAAGGAAGAATGGAGGAGGTAGAAGGAGACATGGAGAGAATGTCAGGGATGAGGTCCCCCGATTGTGGTGTCATTGACCAGTTCATAGATCTAGTCAAAATTCTTTACCTATAATAAAAAATGAACTGGTTGAACAATGGGGATATTGGATCTAAATTCTTCTTCAATTACATTAAAGAGAAAAATATAAAAGAAAGTGTAGAATGTATCTCGTGAGAAGACACCATCATAAGAGACCTAGAGGAAATGCAAAAATAATTCTTTCTTTTTAGAAAAATCTTTTAAGGAGCTTGGATCCCTGAATCACAAAGCTAGAGATCACTACATAAAAATAATTTCAAAAATGGTATTTGAATACTAGGCTGAAAAGCTTAGAAAGGAGATAACCAAGGAAGAATATTTTTTAGACAATTCAAACTCATAGTATTGATAAGTCTATGTGTTGATGGCCTAATAGTAGAATTTTATAAGAAAATATAATTTGGATAAGTGAATATATAATTTAGGTGTACAATGAAGCAATTAATAAGGGTTCACTTGGTAAAGATATCCACAAACGAATAATTAAGCTAATTTCTAAAGATGGGGACAAATATTTAATAAAAAAATGGAGACCAATTATATTATTAAATGTCCCATACAAGATCCTAGCTAAGTTATTGGCCCTGAGATTAGTAGACATTCTTCCCACTTTCATTAGTTGCACCCAAGCTGGATTTATTACAGAGAGACCTATATTTTAGAAAACCTGATAACAAATTGGGAAGCTATAGATTGGGAAAAATACTCTAATCAAAATATAGGAATGATCCTACTAGACCTTGAGAAGGAATATGATATAATTGAGTGGCCTTTCCTATTGATGGCTCTAGAAGCCTTTGGATTCCCAAATGAGTTCTGTAAGATAGTTAATACCTTACTCCAAGATGCTATTGCACAAGTGGATATAAACGAAACATTGACAAATCAATTATCTCTCCATAAATCAATAAGGTAGGGGTACCCTTGCCTTGTTTGTAATAGCTTCATTACATTATTTTCTACCTTTTATGATAGTCTACCTCTAGTCCCAAAATAAAAGGGTTAACTTTTCCAAATGGTGATGATCTGATAAACATACATTTTGAAGATGATATTGCCCTTTTTGTAAACCTTGAAAAAGACAACTTTGATAACCTATTACAAAAGTTAAATTATTTTTGTGAGGCTTCTAGGGAAAAACTATGTGAAGTAAAATCAATAATGTTTAGTTGGGATTCCACCTCCCCTAACTAGTTTAAAAAATATGAAATCCAATGGGAAGGCCCAAATAAGAAACTCAGATACTTGGGCATTCCCTTTGGGGTTAATCCATGCTTGAAAGACATGTGGGAATGAGTTAAAAATAATATCTTCTTATACTCTTTACTACTCTTCAATATGGCTTTTTGTAGCTATCAAATTGATAAAATTCAAAGGAAAATAAGGTAATTCCTTTGGCCAGATGGTAGGGATAACAAAAGAACCATGTTAACTGAGGCTGGTGTTGTTTAGATTGAGGAAATGGAGGATTAGATCTTAAGGATCTAAAAAAACAAGGTATTTGTCTTGTTAAATGGATTATTAAATCAATGGTTGGAAATGAACCTTGACAAAATCTAGTTAGAAACAACATCCAACAAGCCTTCCCTAGAAAGGAAAAATCTTGGAAAATTTTACCTATTTGTGACTTACTATTAGGGAATTTACTTGTCATGCCTTGATTGGTTCCAATGACTTTAAAACAATTTGGAAGGCATGGGTGCAAATTAGAAGTCTGATAAAAAATGATGATAAGATAGAGAAAGGAAAAATTAAAGTCTATTTTTCTAGCTCAATATGGTGGAATTTGAACCATAAAGAGAAGCCTCTTGCCTTACCACAAGGCTTCTTTGCTAAAACATGGGAAAGAAAAGATGTTGAGAAAATGTGTCTCAACTTCCAACTTGAAATCCCTGTTTTAATGACTTGGTGAAATTTTGGCATTTCTGCAGTTTACCGCCATATCGTGCCTGGCTCTGTTCTTGCCTTGGCGGTACCGCAGTGATGGCCCTGACGGTTACCCCTCTACCACTCGTAGTTTGTTCCTTGGCCGCGGTTGGCATCTTTCGGCCTACCTTATCGATCATCTTCATACCGCGGGCGGTTATGCAACCGACTGCGGTAGTGCGGTGAGACTGCTTGCAGCTAAGTTTGGCAGTTACCACCCTACTATGGCTAGTCAAGAGACTGACCGTGGTGGCCGCGGTATGACCGCCAGCGGTTTGGATGATGGTTACCACCCTACCACGGGGTGGGCTGTCGGCCCCCGCAGTAGCGCGGTAAGACCGTTAGCGGTCCCACTGACCGGTCACTGCCACACCACGGTCGTGTCCAATGACTATAGCGGTAGCACGGTGGTGTCTTTGATGGCGAGGTGGACGAGTTGGAGGAGTTTTCGGTGAGCTTGGATGAGCTCACCGCTATACCGTAGGGTGACTCAGGTAGTGCAACAGTAGCGCGGGTATGGTCGGTGTGAGCTTGGAAAAGCTCACCGCCATACCGCGAGTTGGTCGATTGAGCTCGGCAGTAGAGTGGTAAGAGCTCGGATGAGCTCGGTTGACTTACCACCATACAGTGAGCTGGTCGGATGAGCTTGGCGGTTGCGCGGTAAAGACTTGGAGAGCTCGCTCGAGCTCGGGGCCAGCCTTGACCGAGTTTGACTTGGTGTCAGAAGCGGATAGTGAATGGAATATGGACACGTGGCTCAGTGTCTGAACGTTGATTGGATAGAAACCAAAAGAGTAATTGGAGCAGGTGCAGGTCAACCCAAGGTGGCGAAACAAAACCTGATTTGGGTGATGGCATTAATGCCTAGGTGGCTCGATGAAGAAAGATCGGTATGGGCAGATCTTTGGTGTGATTGGATCAGACATGATTGTACCTGGTGATCAGTGGTGGTTTGATAGAATTAAATGCAACGTCCGACTCAAGGAAGTAGATGACTTATTGCATGTGAGTTGATCAGAGAAGTGTGACTGTTGTGAGCTGATCAGAGAAGACTATAATTTTGTATGTAACTGTTTTGTTACTGTAATACAAATTGTTTGGACTTTGTGTGTTGGGTTTTTTACCTAAAAAGGTTTTCCCATGTATATCTTGTGTCAATCTATGAATGCTCAATTTTGTGTTCTCTATTTTACATGTTGTATTCATCTCAAGTATTTTAGATGCAATTAAAACCAGTTTATGCTCTTCTCCTTTATTGTATTAGTGTTAAGGGAATGTATTTCGCACTGTTGGGTCTCTAGATCCATTCACTGTTTTCCCTTCAAGTGGTATCAGAGCTTGGCCAGTTGTGTTATCCTTGTAGGAAAGATTAGTTTTTTGTGCTAATACTGTTTCAGTGGGAGTCTTGCATTGTTAAAACTTATTTCTGTTTGAGATGGTGAGTACATCTGGTAGAGTAGACATTGAAAAATTCAATGGCAATAACTTTGAGTTATGGAAACTCAAGATAAAAGACTTGCTTGTGGATAGAGACCTCTGGATTGTAGTGTCTGGAACTAAGCCACAAAGTACAACATAAGAAGCTTGGGATCTTGCTGATAGAAAAGCAAGAGATTTGATAAGACTAAGTCTAGCCGATTCTGTACTCCTGAACGTCCATGAGGAGCAGTCTACAACTTCATTGTGGAAGAAGCTTGGTGATATTTATTAGGGAAAGTCTCTAGTAAATAAGTTATTTTTGAGAAAGAAGTTGTGCTCCTTGAAGATGGATGAAGGTGCATTTGTTGCAGACCATCTGAACTCGTTTAACATGAGTGTTACTCAGTTGGCTTCTGTAGGTGTAAAGATAGAGGAGGAGGATCGTTGCATGCTCCTGTTGTGTTCGTTACCTGACAGTTGGGACCATCTTGTGATGGCCATTGAAAGCACTACTGATGCTTTCAAGATGGAAGACGTTGTCGCCTCATTGCTATCTGAAGAGATGCAGAGGAAGTCTTCAGAGATGGCCAAAGAGGCTCTTGCTATTCGAGGTAGACCAAAGGAGAAAGGCAAGAAGAAGGAAAAGAAGTTGAAATCCAAATCTGCAGGGAGATCAAAGTCTCCTAGTAAAAATTTCAAGGTGAGATGCTGGAACTGTGGGAAACTTGGACATATCCGGCAGGACTGCAAGGAGAAGAAGAAGAAGAATGCTTCTAACAACAAATCTTCTCAAAGTGATACAGATGCCTTCATTGCAGCAGTCTTGACAACTCAAGCATTAGATGATGTCTGGCTGGTTGAATCAGGTGCTTCTTTTCACATGACGTCCAATAGAGAATGGTTCTCTAAATACGAGAAGTATGACGGTGGAAAGGTATACTTGGCAAGAGATTTAACGTTGGAGATAGTTGGCAGAGGAAGAGTCAAAAGTATTGGTGGCGTACTTCACATACCAGGTCTGGCTCGAAATCTTCTTTCTATTAGTAAGTTAAATGATGTTGGTGTAGAAGTTTCTTTTTCAAGTAAGGGATGTAAAATGGCTAGAGGTGCAATGGTGTTGGCTAAGGGTGTTCGTACTAGCACTCTGTACAAGCTGGATGCACGACCTGTTCTTCGCAACAGTGCCTCTATAAAGCCATGCAATGCTGCACCTATAGAGAAAGATGGAGACTCTTCTCTAGTTGCAAATGCTATGGAGGTAAGACTCCCAGCTAAGAAGACTATGCTGTGGCATCACCGACTTGGTCACATTGGTGAGAAAGGTTTAAAAACCTTGAAGAATAAAAATCTTGTAGAAGGGCTTGATGATTGTAACCTTGAGTTCGACTTTTGCGAACATTGTATCTATGGAAAACAACACTGTGTTTCATTTTATTCTAGTCCTCACAAATCCTCTGGTATATTGGATTATGTTCATTTTGATGTGTTTGGTCCAGTTAATGTTCTTTCATTATCAAAGTCTAGATATTATGTTTCTTTTATTGATGAATGTTCGAGAAGGGCATTTGTATACTTCATTAAAAGTAAATCAGAAGTGTTCAGTCGATTTAAAGAATTTAAATCTTTGGTTGAGAATCAGACTAAAGGGAAAATCAAATGTTTGAGGACGGACAATGGTGGTGAATTTTGTCCTATAGATTTTGAAAGGTATTGCACTGATCATGGAATTAAAAGGCATAAGACAACACCTTACATTCCACAACAAAATAGAGTTCTTGAAAGTTTAAACAGGACACTGATGGAAAAAGCAAGGAGTATGCTAAGTGGTGCTGGTCTGGAGCAGAAGTTCTGGGCTGAGCCTATGGCTACAACATGTTATCTATTAAATAGATTTCCTTGTTCAACTCTTGTTGACAAGACACGTTTGGAGGCATGGTCTAGTAAGAAGCCCTCTCTAAGGCATGTCCGTGTGTTTGGCTGTGAGATATATGTTTATGTGCCAAATGAAAAGAGATCTAAACTGGATAACAAGGCTGACAAATGTATTCTCATCGACTATGGAGTTGGTGTGAAAGGATACAAGCTTTGGAACCCTATTACTGAGAAGGTTTTGTACAACAGAAGTGTGATATTTCGTGAGCTAAAACCTTCAGTAAGTGATCAGCAACTTGGGACAAATCAGAGTGACAAGAAAAAGGATGCAGTTGAAATTCCCCAAACTCCAGGAAGGGAAGAGCTGCATGGTGTACCTCAGACTGAGAAGAGCTCAAGCAGCTCTAGAAGTTTTGATGATGAAGAACAACCTCAGCCTATAAGAAGATCTACACGAGAAAAAAGGCGACCTGATAGGTTTGGTTTCTCTATGTTAGATTCAAACTGTGCCTATGCTTTAATTACCAGCATTGATGAACCTAGGACTGTTAAAGAAATGGATTCTTTGAAAAAGAATGATACCTAGAACTTGGTACCACTTCCAAAAGGGCGAAAGCCTGTTGCTCGTAAGTGGATATTCAAAAGGAAGACAGGTCTTGATGGCAGTGTTGAGAAGTATAAGGCTAAACTGGTTGCAAAGGGCTTTTCTCAAATTGAGGGAATTGATTATGGAGAGATTTTTTCCCCCTATGGCAAAGCTGACATCCATCAAATTTCTATTATCATTAGCTGTTGTGTTTGATTTTGAAATTGAGTAGATGGATGTGAAGACAACGTTTCTCCATGGTGAGCTGGAAGAAGAAATCTACATGTCCCAGCTTGAGCATTTTGTTGAAAGAGGTAAACAAAATCTGGTTTACAAATTAAATAAATCTCTCTATGGTTTAAAACAATCTCCTAGAATGTGGTACTAGAAATTTGACATGTTTGTGTTGTCAATTGGATTTGTGAGATCAAAATCTGATCATTGCATTTATTACAAATCTGAGAATGATCACGTGCTTGTTATTACCCTGTATGTGGATGATATGTTATTCATTGGAAATAGCAAGACTATGATTTCTGATCTTAAATCTCAGTTGTCTGCAAAGTTCGAAATGAAAGATCTTGGTGCAACTAGGTACATTTTTGGAATGGAGATTACCAGGGACATAACAAGCAGAAAGCTTTGGGTCAGTCAGAGTAAGTATGTGAAAACAATTCTGGAGAGGTTTAGCATGAATGACTGCAAGCAACTTGTTGTTCCAATCATGCATGTAACTAAGCTGTCTGTTGAAGACTGTCCAAAGTCTGCTACTGAGATGGAGGACATGACCAGTGTACCTTATGCAAGTGCTGTTGGCAGTTTGGTGTATGCTATGGTCTGTACAAGATCAGACATTACCCAAGCAGTGGGAGTTCTAAGCCGATTTATGGAAAATTCGGGAAGACCGCATTGGGATGTTGTGAAGAGAAAATTCAGGTATTTGAAGGGGACTTCAGATTATGCACTGTGTTACCATGAAAATTTGGTTGCATCATAGAGGGCTCTCAGCATTCGTGGGTATGTTGATTCAGATTGGGCAGGGGACATTGACAGCAGGCGATCCATTAGTGGATACACTGCCATGCTTAATGGTGGAGCAATCAGTTGGATGAGCAAGCGATAGGCTGTAGTTGCTTTATCCACAATAGAGGCAGAGTACATGGCTGCAACTCATGCCTGCAAGGAAGTGGTTTGGTTAAACTGTTTGTGTTCAGACATCAGATTAAATGCTGGGCAGATTTCAATCTGCTGTGACAGTCAAAGTGCCATTTGTTTGGCAAAGAATCCAACCTTTCATGCTAGGACCAAGCACATTGATGTGTAATATCATTTTGTAAGGGATATGGTTGAAGATGGCAAGGTCAGTTTGGAAAAGGTGGAAACTTTGAAGAACATTGCAGATGCTTTGACGAAGCCGATTAGCACAAACAAGTTCAGATAGTACGCAGAATCGATGGGCCTTGGGGCCTATGACAGACAATAATATTTTAATTCATGGGGAAGCTGAAAGTGTTCGCCAAGTGGGAGCTTGTTGAGAAAATGTGTCTCAACTTCCAGCTTGAAATCCCTGTTTTAATGACTTAGTGAAATTCTGGCGTTTCTGTAGTTTACTGCCATACCGTGCCTGGCTCTATTCTTGCCTTGACGGTACCATGGTGATGGCCTTGAGGTTACCTCGCTACCGCTCGTGGTTTTTTCCTTGGCCGCGGTGGCCGCGGTTGGCATCTTTCAACCTGCCTTATCGATCACCACCATATCGCGGGCGGTTATGCAACCGACCACGGTAGCGCGGTGAGACCGCCTACAGCTGGGTCTGGTGGTTATCGCCCTACCATGGCTAGTCAAGAGACTGACCGCGGTGGCCACGGTATGACCGCCAGCGGTCTGGTTGACGGTTATTGCCCTATCGCAGTGTGGGCTGTCGGCCCTCGCGGTAGCGCAGTAAGACTGTCAGTGGTCCCACTGACCGTCACCACCACATCGCAGTCGTGTCCAATGACTGCAACGGTAGCGCGGTGGTGTCTTCGGTGGCGAGGTGGGCGAGCTCGGATGAGCTCACCGCTATACCGTAGGGCAACTCGGGTAGTGCAGCGATAGCGTGGGTATGGTCGATGTGAGCTCGGACAAGCTCACAGCCATACCGCGAGCTGGTCGATCGAGCTCGATAGTAGAGCGGTAAGAGCTCGGATGAGCTCGGTTGACTTATCACCATACCGCGAGCTGGTTGGATGAGCTCGGCGGTAGCGCGGTAAAAACTTGGAGAGCTCGCTCGAGCTCGGGGCCAGCCTTGACTAAGTTGGACTTGGTGTCAGAAGTGGATAGTGAATGGAATATGGACACATGGCTCAGTGTCTGAATGCTGATTGGATGAAAACCAAAAGAGTAATTGCAGTAGTTGCAGGTCAACACAGGGTGGCGAAACAAAACCCGATTTGGGTGATGGCATTAATGCCTAGGTGACTCGATGAAGGAAGATTGGTATGGGCAGATCTTTGGTGCGATTGGATCAGACATGATTGTACCTGGTGATCGGTAGTGGTCCGATAGAATTAAATGCAACGTCTGACTCAAGGAAGTAGATGACTTATTGCATGTGAGTTGATCAGAGAAGTGTGATTGTTGTGAGCTGATCAGAGAAGACTGTAATTTTGTATGTAACTGTTTTGTTACTGTAATACAAATTGTCTGGACTTTGTGTGGTGGGTTTTTTACTTGAAAATATTTTTCCATGTATATCTTGTGTCAATCTGTGAATGCTCCATTTTGTGTTCTCTATTTTACATGCTGTATTCATCTCAAGTATTTTAGATGCAATTGAAATAGGTTTATGCTCTTCTCCTCTGTTGTATTAGTGTTAAGGGAATGCATTCCGCACTGTTGGGTCTCTAGATCCATGCACTGTTTTCCCTTCAAAAGACATTAACTATTTTAAGGATATTATTTGTAACTGTCAATTTAAATATTGGGTTGCTCTTAGCACAAAGTATGATCTACCCCCTACCCAATGGAGAACATACTCTGTTTTGAGAAAGACATGTAAAAACCTTCACTTCCCTAGGAACTCTAATTATTGTTGTGTTAACTTGGCCAACTATAAATGGGTAGATGGATCTGAGTTATCTAAGCTAAAATCCAAAACCATTTATAAAAATCTTTAAATAACACTCAAGATATCACTAGACATCTAAAAAATGTTGGAAAATTAGAGATGGAGAAAGAAATATGGATAATTTTTTAAAATAGACTTGGAATAATGTATTAGAGCCCAAGAAAGCTTTTTTAAATAAAAATGACTGCTTATATTGCAAAGAATATCTCTATCATTTTCTACTTCAAAAATAGAATTTTGTGAGGTATGGAGGAAGCCTAAAAATTATACACATTTTTTTGAATGTCTCTTTGCAAAAGAAATCTGGAACATGTTTTGCGGGACTTGGGATGTTGGGAAGAAATAGGAAGTTTTTTCTACTTTCATACTTAAAACTTATAAGTAATGCCTTGTATGACATCATATAAATTTTGTTTTGTTATAAATCAGTCCTGATATAGATTTTCATATATGAAAACCATGATGTAAAAGCCCCTTTTTTTATGTTTACCTATAATTAATAGAAAAAACTTGGAAATAAGTTCTACTAGAATTGCATGTAAAATACCTTAAAATAAAATTAAGACTTAGAAAAACTAGTAAAATACTTTAAGAAAGAATTGCATATTAAACTAATTTGTGAACACTAAATTTTTTAGTAACTAATTTCAAGCTTCGATTTAAAACTTACTAAATTAATTATATTCCATCAATAAGATTTTAAATAAAAAGCTATCAATTCCATAATAAATAATTTAAATAATAAATTAACTAATATATAAATTATATAAGAATAATAACTATTTGCATTAAAAAAACTAACTACTTTAATCACATTAAAAAAATTTAATGGGGTTGGGGCCCTAGCTCGGTTGGCTAAATCTTTCCTGTTGCAGGAGGTTGGTCATGAGGTCTAGTCTCCCCCACTCCCATGGTACTGGAGGGTGTGTCACGCCCCCGGTTACGTTAAAAAGTTTACCAGGGGCACTGCAGTTTATAGGGGGTTGTGCTACTCGATTCTTGCAGTCTAATAAAATAAAAAATTAATTAATTTTTTAGAGTAATTATACTTAATACTAATCTTAATCTTTATAATTAATAAACTATTTAACTATATAATATAATTATTTTATTTCTATTTATTATAATATATCTCATTTATTTTATTAAATATTTTAAATATTTAAAAATATATATTATAAAAGTATTAAATAAAAAGAAAGCTTTACATAAAAACATAATTCTTTTTTTTTCATTCAAATTTCAAATCAATTATATTGACTCTTTTCAAAATTCACCTTTAAGAACGAACAGAATTGGCGTGGGTGCGACGGGGGTTTGTAGGTCCACGACTGGTAATGCTACGACTTGCATGCCTTCTCTTCCTTGTGCATGCACTTTGTAGGCTTAGATCGGTGCATTTGGGTGCTTTCTCAATCAGGGGTGGGTTTTCTTGGTGTTGGTGGGGGTTTGTTGTTAAGTGTTATTTTTTTTGTTCTATGCTCGTTTCTCTTTGTTGTCTTCTTCCTTTTTAAAGGTGTTTGGTTTTTGGGAAGACTTAAGGTGGTTTTTCCTTTGGTTTGTCTTGGTATGGCTTCAAGTGCAACAATAAGCTCCAAGATTTTCATGGATTTTTGTGCTTCATTAGGTGCGAAGTCACCATCTTTGTCAAAGTAGGCTGTTGAAGGTAACCTTTTGTTTAAAGATTAAAGGGTGGGAGGGTTGGCTCCATTTGGAATCCCTCACATCTTAGAAATTAACAGACGCTTAGAGAGGAGCCAAGATAGGCCTGTCCCAATGATTCAACTAGACTCAATCACAGAGGATGTTGAATATTTTTTCGAACCATGCTTTAATTTACAAATTCATGGGAATGCGAGTCTCACTCCCATTTTTGGAGTCGTGGGTTAGGTAGACATGAAATCCTATGGGTGAAATGGAGGTGATGTTGTTGGTCAACAATTTTTTTATGGTCTTTTTTAATTGCATGGTTGATCGTAACAAAGTTTTCAAAGGAGGGCCTTATTTTCACAACCAAATTGGTTTATTCCTCAAGCCTTGGCACACTAGTTTTAACCCTTCAGAGGATCTCCCAAACCATGTTCCTGTGTGGGTGTGCCTCACTTGGTTCCTAGTTGAATTTTGACGGAATGACATTCTACATATGGTTTCTTTGCTTTTGGGGAAACCCGTGGGTCCCTCTCAGCAAACACAGGATAGAAAGGTAATGACTTTTGCTCGTATTTATGTTGCAATATATTTGAGTAACCCTCTTCCAAAATCTTTGGAAATTTGTGTGGGTTCATCTTCTTGGATGCAACAACTTGATTATGAGACTCTTCCTTTTCGATGTCGGTTGTGCCATGAATATGACCATTTGCAAAGAAGATGTCCTAGGTTCTTCTCTTAAGAGCCCCAGTCTACTCAGCCCCCTCACAATCCTTCTAAGGATGACAAAGGCAAGGCTCCTATTCCAAATGGAGTGGCAAATAAATATGGATTTATTGATGTTAAGCCCCATAACAGGAACCACTGTCAGAAGAGAACTTCCAAGGAGAGGTAGGAAGGGGAAAATTTTGATCGCTTTGATGTGTTGGATGACCTTAGTCAGCAGGAGGTGAACCTTGGTATGATGGCTCTGGATTTGGGTGTCTTGGAGGTGGTTCAAGAGGGTACTATTTTTGACAATCTTTAGAGTATTCACGAAGGTGGCTTATTTCAAATGGATATAGATCTAAGTCTTTTGGATTCAACTATTCCTGTGGCCTCGCTAGCTATGGAAAAGATTGAGGTTGAAAACTCTCTTCCTTTGGAGAATTTGGCGTCTGACTCGGAAAAGGGAAACAAGGCTTCTCCTCCTTTGGAGCTTCCTCAAAAAAATCCTAAGAGGCTCCTGAGAAGCCCTCCAAGACTGGGAGAAAGAGGGATTTGGAGAAAATTAAGATGATGGGGGAGGCATTGGTGGAGTCAAGATTTGTTAAAACTCTTGATTCTCACTTTTCCAACAACAAAAAATGATTATTCCCTCATGGAATGTAAGGGGCTTTAACAATGGCCCTTGACAAAAAGTTGTTCATGATTTAGTTCGTAGTCATTCTCGTGATATGATATTCATTCAGAAAACAAAACTTTGAGTTGAGGGTATGTGTGGTTTGGTGCCTAAACTTTGGTGGCATGGACATTGTCAATGCATTGGAGCTCAAGGTAATGCTGAAGATTAACATCCTTGTGGAATCCATTGAAGATTTGTCCCCTTTGGTGCATGTCCTATAAGTATTCTATTTTTGTGGTTGCCTCTAGCTTGGAGACTGGGGAAATTGTTTTTCTCACCAATATTTATGCTCCCACGGATATGTTAGGTAAGTTGCGCCTGTGGTCTCATATTTGATTTATTTAGAGTTTTCCCCCTCTCTATCCTTGGATTATTGCTGGCGACTTCATTGCTATTACATATTGCATGATAAGAGGGGAGGAGTGCTAAGATTGGAGCCTTTTGATTTTCTTCTCTGTGATAACATTTTTTTCTTAAATCTTGTGGATATTAAACCTAGCAATGGTCAATATACTTGGAACAATAGATAATGTGGTAAGGACTGTATTGCTGAGAGGTTGGATAGTTTCTTGGTTTCCTATTTCTAGATTGGTGGGTCCTGGTCGAATAGTTCAGAGATTCTTGACTAGAAGGGTTCAGATCATTGGCCAATTAAGTTTTTTGCTTCATTGGGTCATGTTGCTCGGTCCACCTCTTTTAAGTTTCAACTTATGTGGTTACGAGAACCCTCTCTGTAGGATTATATGACTGAATGGTGGCATCGTGACAGACTTGCTTATCGTACTACAATGTTTTCTTTTGTTAAGCAACTGTAGTATGCGAAGTATCAACTCAAAAGGTGGAATAGGCAATGTTTTGACAACATCTTCCATGCTAAGGCTACAACTCAGGATAGGTTGGATGTTATTACTCATGAGATTAGGGAGTTTGGCCCTTCTAAGGATTCTCTTAAGGAGGAGGCGAAGGATTTGATTCTTTGGAGTGTGAGTTGCGGGAGGAAATTTATTGGAAACAAAAGGCGTGTGTTGAGTAGTTGCAAGAAGGGGACAAAAGCACTGCATTGTTCTTTAACTCTGTGAAGGCTAGGAGATATGGAAATTCCATCCCTTTTCTTGTGAATTCCAGCGATGAGCATCTATCATCTATGAGAGATATTCCTAGAGAAGCTTCACAGTACTTTGCTGCTTTGTTCAGAGAGGATTCCCCTAATGTGTGAGCCGAAAAGAATCATGTCATGTCTTGCATACCTTCTATTGTTTCTTGGGAAATGAATGAGTACCTATTGACTTGCATTTCTCTAGAGGAATTGGAGGCTACTATTTTTCAAATGAAGAAGGGGAAAGCCTCGGGTCCTGATGGGTTCCCAATTGAATTCTTTCAGGAATTTGGGGACATTATAAATTTAAATTTATTGGAGGTGGTGCATGAATCTCAGAGGAACAAATAGATGCTAAGGGTTATGAACTCCACTTTTCTTGCTCTCATCTCCAAATGTGGTGGGGTTGATAGGTTGAGTATGTTTTGGCCCATTGCCCTTTGCAATGTGGTTTATAAGATTCTATCTAAGTTGATTGTTGAAAGACTGAAGCAGTGGATTAGCAGGCTGGTCTTTGAGGAACAAAAATGCTTTGTGGTAGATAGGAAAATCTTGGATGGCATGATTATTGTTGTTGAAACTATTCATTCCATGACAGCTTCCAAAGAAAAATCTATGTTCATCAAACTTGATATGGATAAAGCCTATGATAGAGTTAAATGGTCCTTCTTGCAAAAAATGCTTCTTGCTTTTGGTTTTGTTGAGGAGTGGGTTATGTGGATAATGAGTTGTGTCACGACCACTTCCTTCTCGATTTTGGTTAATGGAGAACCATCCTCCTTATTTAAGGCCTCTAGAGGTCTTAGACAAGGGGATCCCCTTTCTCCTTATCTTTTTATTTTTTTGGTTGAATGCCTGGGGAGAGTGATTAAGAGTGATGTTAATAAAGGTCTAATCCAAGGGTGGCATTGGGGTAATGGTCTTCCCCCTCAATTACACTTGCAATTTGTGGATGATATTGCTCTAATGGGTATGGCAAAGGTTAAAGAGGCCACTAATTTATGTAAGGCGTTGAAGATCTATCTCACTGCTTCCGATGAACAGATCAATAAGGGTAAATCTTCCATTTTCTTCTCTAATACTCTTTTGCTTATTCAACAACGTATTACTCATATTATGAGACTTCAGATTGGCCAATTGCCTTTAGCTTATCATGACATTCCTATCTCTTCTAGTACCCTCCCTAGAGGCTCCTGGCAAGTTATTTTAGACAAGTTTTGAGCGAAAGTGAACCATTGAACTCATAGGTGGCTATCTTTTGCGTGTAGGTTGTTGCTTCTTAAGTTGGTGGTGCAGGCTCTTCCAAATTACATGTGTATGCTTCAAGTGGCCCCTTTGAGCTTTATCAGAGATCTAGACTCTCTGGCTAGGCAATTCTTATGGGCTAGCAACTTGACATCCTCTAAGTGGAGTTTGGTGAAGTGGGAAATTATTTGTCACTTGAAACACTTGGGTGGCCTTGGATTGTGACATTCCAATTTCTCTAGTTTGACATTGTCTGCCAAGCTATATTGGAGATGGTGTATTGAAAAGGACCATATTTGGGTCAGGATTATTTCTCACAAGTATCAGAAGGGTGTACCAAAGGAGGAGGTCCCTCGGTATCCGCTTTCGGGGAAAGGTTTTGTGATATGTAATGCGCTTAAAAAAGGCGCTAAGCTAATCAAGGATGGTTTGTTTTGGATCTATAATAGGGATTCTGAGGCTCTCTTTTGGTTTGACTCTTGGGATGGGTTTCCTCCTATCATGGTCTAACATCCTAATTTGCAGAACCTTTGTCATCACTTCTTGGAGGCTGGTTGGTCCAAGGTGGTGGACTTCAAAACTTTTTATCTTTGTGGGCATGTCGAAGTGTCTAGATGGAAAGACCCTTATGAGTGGCCTACTGGATTGGAGGAGGATCGGGTTGAGCTCCGAAAGCTTCTTACAAATAGAGAGTGGAACTCTCTTAGGGAGAGGGATATTTTAGCTTGGAGCCCTGATCCTGTGGGGGTTTTCACGGTGGCTAGTGGTTATTGGGAGGTGATATCTCGAAAGTATGGAGGGATGGAAGTTTCTTTGTGGAAAAATGTACGGAATAGGTTTTCTTGGCCTAAGTGTAATTGATTCTTGTGGACTTTAGCTTGGAACAAATGCTTGACTTGGGATAATTTTAGAAAGCAAGGTTTTCAGGGCCCTTCTATTTGCGTCCTTTGTGGATGTAGTGAGGAGGATTTGTCCCATTGTTCTTTTTCTATGCTTATTTGACATTTTTGGTGGGGAATTTGGGGTCATCCTTGCATTCTTGCTTCCTCCCTAGTTGAATTCTAGAGCAATTTAGGGAGACTTCCAACACAAGCCTCTTTTCTCCAAATTGTGTGGACTATTGGCCGAACTTTCATCCTTTGGCAGATATGGCTTGAAAGGAATCATATTTTTTTTTGAAGTGGTGTGCCGATGATCCAACAGGTTTGGCAAAGAGTTATTAGTATGATTCAAGAGACTTTGGAAGCCAAATGTGAAGTGTCTTTCCCTTTGGAGAGGGAAGATGAAGAGATCGTGAATAGACCAGGTCTTCGTGGTTTGGCTTTTGACTCTTTTTGTGTTAAAAGAGGAAAGCATGCCAAAAACAAGGTTTAGAAAGTCGAGGGTTGGTCCCCTCCTTCAATGGATGTTTTAAAGATCAATACTGATGGCTTTTCTAGGGGTAATCTTGGACTTGTTGGGATTGGTGATGTTGGAAGAGATAGCTTTGATAAGGTTATTTTCTTATTTTCTATTCATAAAGAGCAACAAACCAATAACTTTATGGAAGGTCTGGCAATCCTCTGGGCTATGGAGAGAGCCTGTGCTACGCCAGTTGTGAATCAAACTCGCAAGTCATTGTTAATTTGTTGACAGAGCATAAGTTGGATGGAATTAACTAGCAACTTGCTTTGTTGATAAATAGATTCTACGATTTTGCTCCACTTTTGAGTTCGTGTCTTTCACTCACATCTCTCAAGAGTGGATCAGGGTTACCGATTGTTTGGCCAAATGGGCTTTTGAGTAGGATGACAATTGGTAGATTGATAACTTGGAGAAGTTATCCCCAAAGTTTGTCCAAGATTTAGAGGTTGATTTTGGAGGATGTAGTGGGTTGATATTGGTTGTTGGTTGGTCTTGCAGTGGTTTTGTCATTTGGTTGAATGCTTGTTGGTTTTGTGTTTTTTTTTGGTACCTGTTTAAACCCCAACTTCTCTGTATTGGTGACATTTTGATATTAATAAATTTTTACTCTTTATTGACAAAATTCACCTTTATTTATAATCTTTTCTTAATCTTTTCTTTGACATATATATATATATATTTTTAGGAATTTTTAATTTTAAAATATTTCTCAAAATAAATAAAAAATATTCTTTAAAATATTATCTAAAATAAAATTAAAGCAAATAACTGTTTTATTTTATTTTTCTAATAATTATACTATAAAAAATATTTAATTTTCTTCTTATATTATTTTAATAATTATTTATATTTTATATTTATTATTATTGCCCATTATTATTATATCTTCTATTTACAAACTCATATTTAAATCATATGCAATACAACTAAATATATAAACACCAGATTATTAATATCATAGTAATTCATAAAAATATTCAAAATTTATAGAAATAATTAAAACATAAAAGATTATATATACACACGGAGGAATAATGATAACTGAATTTAAATCTCTGTATAGGTTGTATCTCACATAGTCCAAGTCAATGTCTACTTAGAGAAAAAATAGGAAATCAATATGTGTACATATTCACAGAGATCCAATATAACAGGAAAGAAAAAAGGAGGTCTAGTAAATGCTAGAGGAGTTTCTGGTGGGATAAGTACATGTTAACAGACAAATCTCTCCAATGCCTTCAGTCAAACTTGAAATCTCTAGAAGGCTGATTTGAAAGATCAAACTCTTTGGTATCTACAGCATCTTCATCCGTATCTTCAGAATCTAGGTAGTTCTCAAGGATTCTGACAGATATCTCATAAATATTGCTATTTTCATGTTCCTGAAGTGCTTCAATTTTATCCAATCCACCAGCATCCTCAAGTAACATCACATATTTATCAGTGTATCCTCCATCATCACCAATTCTCAATATGTTCTCCAGACTCTCGAGGCATATGGTTACAATTTTTGAGTCTGGACAACTAAGAAGATCACATAGGGGTTTTATACAACCTTGAATTACTAAGTACCTGTGTTAAGACATTCCATTAATCTCATACTGACAGAGATTCGGCAAAAAATGTTTGTTTCTCAGAACCACATGTAAGAGACGAACAACCAGAAAACAATTTAACACTTACTCTATCTGCTTATGGGTTCCTTGTGAAGTGACATTAGTAATTGCCCAAGCCGCCTCTCTCTTTATGTCAAACTCTGCATTTGCTATCAACCATAGAAGTGGAGGAAACATACCCGCATCAATAACAGCCTGGAAAACATGGCCAAGTTAGAGAACATGTGTAGTTCCAGTCATCCAAATATGTAAACAAGAGAGTACACACTTGTCAACAATAAAAATTCAGAGAGAAACATAAACAAAATGCCATTTTCACTTAAAATTAATACTTATCCTAAATAAATCCACAAACAAAAAATCACCTGAATCTGATCCTGGTTCCCTGCTGTAATGTTGGAGATTGTCCAACAAGCCTCCTTTATGATGGATTTTCTGTTATTATAAGCGAGAAGTGGGAGGAGACATGGAAGGGCTCCATTGTCGACAACAAACTAAATTACAAAATGCCAACGTACAAGTAAAATGGCAATATAGTGAAGAACTAAACATCCATGTAGGATTAAACAAGAAAAGAGAAAATATGGAATACCTGAGTTTGTATATCATTGCCACTGACCATATTGCCTATAGTCCTCAAGGAAGCTATGACAGCTGTTGAACGATGCCTACCAGAAAATAAATTACATTCTTATAAGATGTGAGATCAGATGCATTTGCACTTATTGCTACAAGAAAAACAGTCTGCTAGTGCATGTTCAGATATGAGATCTATTTCCTTGAATGGTACTGCTAAAATAAATAATTACATTACATTTAAGTGAAAAATCCTGACTGTGCTAACTAAAAATAGGTTAGTCTCATTCTGGGTACAAATAATTTCTTTTGTTATGCTACTTTCCTTCAATGAAAGTAGCAATCAATATGATTAACAATTGAATCTCATTCATGATATAATCAGCAAAGGAGTACCTGAATTGTTTAAACAAAATGTATAACTAAGGAGGAAGTAGAGTAAATGAAATAAATTAGTCCATTTGCATGTATCCTATACCATTTTTCGGAGCAGCCTTGAGTCACTACTACTATTATGAAATTCTCAAGAAATTTCCTATTAACTAGAGAACAGACCTTAAAATTTGGAGAAGCCTTCCACAGACATCAGCTTCAATAACAGCATCGATATCATTAATGTCTCCATCAGAAAAATATGAAAGAGCCCAGCAAGCATCAGCCAATATATCTTCATCATCGATGTGAAGAAGCTGCTTCAGAATTGGAAGGGCAGGCTTTACCTACAAAGAAATACAGGAAGCCTTCAGACCTGTACCTCATAAAGCCAATCAAGATTCATTTAAATGCTTGCAAGAGAGAGAGAGGGAAAATAAAATCTTCAAAAACCAAAATGAGTTTATCTACGATCCTCTGTATTCAACATCATATCTTCCATTTACCAAAGTGACTTAAATAAAGGCAACTTGCTACAAAGGGATTTTTGCAGCAATTGCACTGTTCTCATTTGTTCATAGAACTGAAATGAATAATCTGCTTCAATTAACTAAATCTTGGTACAAATCAGTGTCTAAATTGCTTTCTGCAGCTTAAGTTTGATACCCTGAGTTTGATACCCACTAGACATGATACATAGTTATACATTGCTAATACTGAGAGGCATACAAACAAATTTCATTAAACCAAAAACCCACCATCTATAGTGTGTGTAGTTTACCTGCTCAAAAGGAGGATGCGGCTTGCCACGGAAAAAATTTGCCAGGGTCCATGTTGCATTCTTCAGCATTGCAATTGTGGCTTTCTCATTGAACAGGGTGAGCAAATTTTCCATACCTCCATTACCAAGTACAATGTCCCTGAATTTGGGAGAATCTCCAGCAATATTGCCTAAACCCCACGCAACCTGTATTGCATAGCAATACACAAATACAAGTAAAAACTTAAAGAAGATGAGATTAATAAAACATAATAGAAAATTCTGACCAAGAAAGACATTGTCCATTACTTGATCACGCAGTTCATCGTTGGGATTACAGAGAAGCTCAATAAACAGAGGAACTGCACCACTTTCAACTACAGCATTTGTCTGTTCTGATGTCCCGGATGCAATATTTGTTAAAACCCAAGCTGCCTCATACTGTAATAGAAAATAATACAATTTAGTGTTAGAAATAGGGACAAGAACATTAGGACAGACACCCTCTAACTCTACATAGGAAGTGGCATAAAAATTTAAATTTAAACAAGAACCCAAAAGCAAAAGGACTCCAACAGAAGGGGTTTACTGGAAATGACTGTTAAAATTTAGAAGAAATGGTGAACAACAATTCAATTTATGATAAGCATCTTTCTATGACTATATTAATGCTGTTTTCCATAATTAGTAATCTAAAGAATTAACAGTACTAAAAGTGCCATACTTCCAGTGAAGTTGTAAAATTGTACACAATTCTTACCTGAAGTTGGGGTATATCCATCCTTCTCAGAAAATTAGCAAAATAAGGCACAACTCCCATTTTGATAATTTCATCAATCGGTGGATCTGCCACTGCACAATAAGCATCTTAAGAAATCCATTATAGTTCCCTTCCATATGTAGATGTAGATCTGACAAATGGTGCAGAAATTTATTAACCTACCAGTACATGACAATTTTCGAAATTGGATGGTAGCGTCTAGTTGTGTTGCTGCATCTTGGGACATAATTGGAGTTGCCCATAATGATAAAGTTTCCAACTGTTGAAAAAAATTTGATAGAATTATATTTCAATGAAAGGTTCATCAATTCAGTGGCTACACAAAGTCATGAAGAAGATTGAAAAATAAGCAGCAAGGGAAATCTATTCAACATCATTGTCTTATCTTTAGGATCATTTTTGATAACCTGAAAGCCCTAACGAAGCATACAAAATTTCGATAGCAATCTTGAAAATGATGGAAGATATCTTTGGAAGAAATCTTGCTAAAAGATCATCTCTATTGGATGCAATGCGGAAATAACTGAACAATTTACAATAAAGATTAGAAAGACAATCTCCGAAGGTAATGGAATGGATGAAGCAGTGTAAAATCAACTCCATGATCACTGATTGGAAAACATAAAAGTATCATTTTAAAAATCAATCCACCAAAAGATAAAGTCCAAGTAAAAACTCAGTGCCACAAAACCATTAAATGGTCAATGAAGACCTAAAACACTCCGTAGTCCATATATTCACCAGAAATTGCAGCTCCAAGGTAGTAGATTACAACAATTCTAAACCTAATCATTTAATCCAGTTTAAGAAACCAACCAGAGAAAAGCTGTAAGAGCTTAATCCATAGGTGATACCAATTAATCAAACAGAATTTAAAATCTTCGTATCTTCAATTCCATTTTTTCTTTATGGCTTTATTAGCCGGCCCATCCCTCAACATTCATTCTTAATAGATGAAGAATTAAACCCCATCAAAAGCATCAAATACCCATCAATCTTTAACACTAAACTGAAGGAAATTAACTCATATTTATCCTCTGAAAAACCCATCAATTGGGGTCTCACAGTAATTCATTGAAATGCCAGAGTCGACTTCAAACATGTCGAATCAAGAAACAAAAAACTAGTTCCAAATTTCCACTCCAACAACAGATACACCCAAGAGACATTTTAAAATATGCAAGGGCAAGTGACCCAAATTAACAAGCATAGCAAAACTGAATTCAGTAAAATTAAAAAGACCTATTCTGTATGAGTATAGTTTACGCTGTTCTGTAGAGGGCCCTGCATTCCTTCCCTGCGCTTTTTAAGCAAACTCTCCTCCCTCTTGTTCTTGCGTATCTCAACCATGTTCTCCTCGCGCTTCCTGCGTCCTTCCTCCTTGTCCACAGACACCTTGTACCCTGTCTTCTTTCTTGCGTCCATCCTTCCACTCGGCTTTAGAGACATGTTGATTCAACACTAAATTCCACCAAAGTTCTCTGATTTCAAAGCAGATGGAATAAATTTCAGCTGGAGATGAAAAATCTGTAAAGAGAACTCTTTCATCAAAGAGGTCAAAGTTCGCTTATAAAGATTAAATTTCAGTCGATTAACGGCGCTGGGAGGATTGTATATTTTTCCCGCAAATAATAGAAACAAAGTTCGAAAAAGTAGTCGTTGCTACTAAAAATAACTTTTCATTAATTGTATATTTACGCCGAAGGCGTCTCTCTATTTGGGCAGATTTTCTCTATCCACGGTGGAAAAGCTCCGACAGCCCCAGTAAGGGGGTTAAACGAATCTGAACCGTTCAATATTTTCCGCCGTTTTTTCGCCGTTTCCTCTGACGGTTTTAAAACTGGAAGCGGGCTTATCAAAACCCAAATTCACGTTTTGAACATAATTTTCTTCTTACGTCCGACCACCTAATATACCCGCCTCTACATCCGTGCATAAGAAGGGACACCCTATATATTTTAATGGCTGGGTTTAACCCGAATTCGTAGCTGTTAAATGGTAACAATAGAATAATTCATTCAAGATAAATTGTACAATTTTGTATATGTAGTAAATATAATGGTAAATGAACTAACAACAATTCTAAATTTTGAGAAGATAATTATTTATTTTAAATAAAATATGTACAATTATTACTAATTATTAATTATTAAATTAAATTTAATAACAAAAATAATTAAGAGTAGTAATTTATTAGAGTATAAGTAAAAGTTTAAATTGATATTTTTTTCATGTAAAATTAATTTTAAAGTGATGATAAAATTGACTCTTGTTATCTATTATCTCCTAATTTTCATATTTGAAGGCAAATCATATTTATAACAGTTTGTTGCTTTTGGATTAAACTTTGTGTTTGTTTTTGGATCAATGTTTCAGATCACACTCCGTGAGTGATCCATCATCATAATGCAAAATGGCAAACCATATTCCTAATCTCACTTTCCAAATGATTATTTTCTAATTTCAATACATTTAATTACGCTGAAAGCGTTATTACGTTGAAAGCGTTATACAGTGAAAGCAACAAAGGAATATTCGTAAACTTTTTGAAGCTTCATTGAAAATGATAGGCAAGTGGAAGTATGTGCTGCTTAAGAATAACAAGCACATAAAATATATTTTTTTTCTATTTTTGATTGAAAAAAGATTAAAATTAAAAGTTTCTCAATAAATAGTTTTTAATTTAAATACTTTTGGATTAAAATTACAAACTAAAATATGTATGCTTAAATAGTTTTTCATATATATTATTAATTAATATATATATATATATATATATATATAAATAGTAAAAATATTTAATATTATAATAAACAATGTTAAGTATTGATAACTTTCAACATTCTTTATATATATTATTAATTAATATATGTATACTAGTATTTATGAACAATTATAAAAATCTACAAAAAGGTTCTTTGTAACTTCCAAATGAAACCCAAGCATAGTGAAAAAAAACCACCAATATAATTGTTTACAAGTGACAAATAAAAAAATGTTGTGAGATCCACCTTTTATGTACAATTGATTATATGATTTATGCCATTTAGTACGATCTCCATAGACAGTTTCAATTTTAATATTTTTATATCATGGATTCTAGCTCTATCATATGATGATATCTTAGACTTGATTATGGATATTTTGATGTCGTGGATTCTAGCTCTGACATAGTGGTGTTATCTTAGATTCGATACACTTCTACATATATGTTGATCTTTAGTGATATAAGTTTTATGATGTCATGCCATTAATTTAATTAATCTGATGATTCTATTATTATTATTATTATTATTATTATTATTATTATTATCCTATGAGCATATGTAAATGTGATTGAGACGGATTTTGTGATTTATCTTGTTGGAATTGATACACAATATAATTTATTTTCTTTTTCATCTGATGGTGATGCTGACATGACATGCCCTCCAGTACCATGGTTGACCTCTTGCCTACAACAGGATGCTTAAGCCAATCAAGCTAGGCCCCTCACCCCACAAATTAAATTATATATAATATAATTATATTTATAAATATATATAATAGTATATATAGATTAAATTATTATTGAATACATTATATTCTACAATACAAAATATTAAATATAAGTATACAATTATTATAATTAATAATTAATATATTTCTATATAGATCAAATTAAATAAATTTATATAAAAAATCATAGTTGAATTGATCTTTGGATAGGTTAGGAAAAAGAAAACTATATGTATGTTAATACAAAATAATTTGATAATAATAATAGACGAACGATATACCTATCAATTGACCGGAAAACCTGTGCCACGCCGCTAAACCCTTGTCTCACACCGATAAACCTAAACTGTTTTCAGTTGCCAAATTTCCGGCGCTCATTTTGTAACAGCTTTCACCCGGAAAGTTGTTTGCCGTAGGGAGAGTGGTTTTGCTTACTGTGAATATATTGAAGCAGCAACCGTAGGGGGAGTGGTTTTGTTTCGTCTCATTTTGAAAAAAGTTCTGCTTTGGAAGGGTTTCGTAATATTTTTCCTGCAAACTCTGCCCATTATTTCTCAGCGGTATCGTTTACAGCACAACTCAATTTGTGCAGAATCTTGAGGTAAGTCACTTGCCTTGTTTTCGGTGAGTTTTTATTAGGGAACCTGTACGCGGCTGGATCAACACCATTGGCGTAATCCTTGCACCTTCTGGTGCAAGCCTTCCCACAATATAAATTCATTGCATGAGAAAAAAATAGAGCCAGAGGTCTATTCCAATATAATCTTTAAAATTCAGAACTTTTTTATGCAAATGGTTATTAAAGGCTACAAAGATCAATTCCTTCAAAATTGGATGGAAAGTATAAATAGAAGTCTTGATTTTATAAAACCTTTTTAATTATAGATTAATATTAAATATTTTCTTTTATTTATTTAAAAGTAAAATGATAGATTTTGTTGTTTGTTTGTAGCAACAAAATCTCGTATCAAATCGATTTTCAAGTCTCCACTCAAAGCACACCATGAGTTTCTGTGAGTCTTTCTCACGTAAAATGATAGATTTTGTATATTCATGTCAATTTTTATTTAATTTTATATTTATTTTGAGAGATATATTTATATATTAATAAATTGTGATTTCGTGTGATGTCAAGTTCTTTTTTCTAGCTTTTATCCGTTCCTATAAACAAACATTCCTATACATTTAATCGCATCTTAGTCACATATGTATGCATTTTGATACATTTTATCCAACCATGTATTACCTAGTTGCACACATTCATACACCTCTCCCTATACATTTTTCTATTCACTTGATTTGACCATTCCCATGTCTGGGGTCATTTTTCTAGATGAAAGGTGAACCCCACAGTTAAGGACTTGATCTTCACTTTTCAAAATTCAAATTCAAGTTGACTCTTGTTCATTCCTTTTTGAAAAAGAGACAACTAAACATGTGTTTGCATGATTTATCAGTATGTACTTGTATTTAAAGATATTCTATTACATTCATTGATCATTTGGTAATCAATATTATTCAAGGAGAAAAAAATGTTAAGAACACTTCTATTGGTGCACTAAAACAAACTTAAATTTGCACCTTCATCCTAGAAGCATTCGTGTGGCTAAAACTCCATTCTTTTTTATTATTGCCGTGACCATAAAGTTGATCCTTTTTTAGGGGTTGTCTTAGGAGAGCTTGTTCCACAACAAGCTAAATACTCTTTAAAGGTGTTAATAAATATCAACAATCTAGATAATAGAGTAGATATGTTAGGACACCTTAGTCTTAACTCTTTTTTACTCTGGTACAAGCTTTGGATACACTAAGTCATCTCTCGAGCTATTTTGAACAATCCCATTTGTCTGGAAAATATTAGTTAGCCTGAATAAAATTAGTATAAATATAAGTCGTAGACTATTGCTTGAGTATCCATGAAATTATATTGTATTGAGTAGTGCTCAAAGGAGGTTGACCGCCTCAAAGAGGCACACAATATTTGTAATGAAATTCTACTAGATTAAATACAACAATTTTATGTATTTCAATTTCAACACTTGTTTTTTAATATTTCATGTTTTGGACAATTTGTTGTAGGAAGGATCATTACATCCAGTATTAGAGCTCTTAAATCAAGTTTGAGTATGTTGTAGTGAAATATATATATATATATATATATATATATAAATAATTAAATTGTATCATTAATTTTCCTCTCAAAAAATTCTATGATTGCCCTCTATATGCTCTTATCTCCACCTTTTGTGGATCTTGGTGAGTAGAAAGTGGTTACAATATTAGTAGCATTGAGTTTTTCAGGATAGAAAACTTTTATTAGGGCTTAAAAAACACACAAAAAATGTATTGTTCTATGCATAGTTGGATTCCCCATATAGGTTTCTAATGAAGGAGACCTCTAAAGGGTTGCCTTCCCAAGACACACCATTAGATAAACTTTGAATATTGTCTTATGCTTCCATGTATGCTTAGATATATTGGAAGACCCCTTAGATTTTGTTGAAACATAGTCTTAGGATGCCATTAATTGTTTTTCATTTATGATGCATCAATATAAGTGATTATCCCTAAGAAGTTGTTTGCATCATATGAGATCCACCAAGATATTTTTATTTGTGGACTCATTGTAATAATAACTCTTCACTTGCTACCATTTTTTTGTAACCACTACTAACTTAATCAGCCAAGCAGATCTTCCATTTAATTTAGAAGTGCTAGCTTCATAAATTTCCAACCACAATGATGGAAACCTGACAACTCTACGTGCCAACTCATAAACTCACACTAGTATGTGGTAAGATCCCAAAGTTATCAGGGTTATCCCTAGACCCATGCTTATACTTCAAAAGTTCATTTGCAATGTCCCTACCTATATATTCCTTTTGGGAATTAGAGGCTTTATAGTTTGTACGTCAATAATATATAAATTACATCCTCATATTTGAGATGAGATCTTTGACCTTGCTTTTGAAAGGTTCCACAACTATTCATTGAGCTTAAACTTACAAATTGATACAATTATAAATATGATATTAAATATATTCTAAAAAATATTGGTTTCATGCCAATATTTGTGTACAAACACACACTAAACCACACAAGGACCATATCATTCAATCGCATGTTCTCACATTGATTGGATGAAGCATACATCATCTATACGTATCATGGCTAGCTTATGCTTATGCCACACATACCGGGGTGAATAGTTCTTATACATCTCATAGATGCACATGAGGGTTATCTCAAGCATATGTCACTTAAACACAAGGTGACTAGCTCAAACACCTAATACATGTATATGATTATACATAACTTATCAACCTCATAAGTACACATAGTGACCACCTAGTGAAAAAGGAAGTAGTTGCAACCTTACTATAAAAATATTTTCCTTAAATCCTAGTTTACTAACACATAAGACCCTAAGTACCTCCCATCCAAAAAGGAATTTTGATGCATCCCATACTCTAACATGGGTCGCTTACCTTTTTCCAATCTATTGCCACATATGATAGAAAGAAAGCATCCAATACTACTTGTCATCATAAGAAAGGTGTATCTATAACTACACACATTATATAAGACAATTAATTGTTGATAGTTGTTTTCATTGATGTCAACACTGATGGATATTTTTGGAACCTGAGTAATATGTTGTTAATCCTTGTCATATTTAGTTTGTTTGGGCTAACATTGGTTGGATGCCATGCATTATCAAATACTTGAGAAGAGTTGAAGAAGTTCATGATTGGATGTCATGCCTTAAATCAAAGAAGAGAAGAGTTGAAAAATTTGATGGTTGGATGTCATGCCTTATCAAAAAAGTTTTATTGTTGATGTTCATATAATGCATTATTACTAACAACAGAGTTTTTTTCATGATAATATATTAAGATGAGGATTAGAAGCATGATTAATGTTGGAGAGATGATCTACAGTCTATCTAATGCTCTCTCCTGATGTTTTTGATCATGTATGTGTTGCTAAAAGAAAGTTTTGGTCTCCTCAAGTTGCACAAATATTTATGGTTTAGGAAGCTACATTGAAGTATGTCCACAAGAATGCTCTGTGTTCCTCTGCTATTGCAATTTCGGTCTTGCTGTTTGGTAATCAATATCAGTGCTCTGTGTATGTATTGATATTTTATCACTCTAACATTAATTTTTTCTTATGTCCAATAGTTATTCAAGAAAACTTTGTAAATATTGACCTTGAAAATAACCTTATGAGTCTTAGGTGCTAAATAATGCAAAAGAAAGAAAAAGGGAGGGAAAAGAACAATATTGTTTTGTCTTTTAAAGCATTATCCATGTAGCAAAGGAGATTTAGAGATTCTTGTTGTTTGGTATTGAAAGGGTCTACCTCAAAGCGAGCAAGGGAATAACTACAAATCTTGAGATAGTCACCATATTTGCTGAAAAAATGGAGAAGTTTGACACATTAATAACAAAGAGAGAAATTTTAGGAATTTGAGACAGTTCATCACCCATGTGTTGAAAGGATTTTTGGAGGAATTTTTAAAATGTGGGTTGATTATCAGGTATTTGAAATTCTTTGAGAAATAAGTATGGTATAGACCAAAAAACTAGAATATAAACTATAATTTCAATCATGCTTCCCAAAGTGCAAGAAACTTGAGCATGCAAAGTCACTATTTTAGCCCATGATTGATGAAGGGTTGGAGCCAAGAACTAAATCCTACGCTTCTCTAGATTTTTCTTATAGTAGTAGTGGTTTTCTTGAGAAGGATTTTACCATTATTGATCAAATCAATGAATTTACTTGATGCCAACCTGATTCTCACACTTATAATATACTAATGAAATATTGCATTGAGATTTCTCATTTTGATCATGTTGACAAGCTACTTTAAAAAATGTTGAGAAATGGATTCAAGCCCAATATTATTACATATAATACAATTCTTGATGCTTATGGTAAAGAAGGGAGATTCAAAAGACATGGAAGATGTATTGTCAAAGAGGTAAGAGAATAGTAGTGTTAAGGGTAGTAAACTATAGATACAAGGAGATGAAAATCAGGGGATAGTCATAACTGTGACAAAGAAATGAGTAGAGGTAGAAGATATCATGCAAAGTAAGAGAAAAGGGTTAACAAAAAGGAAAAGATAACAAGGGCATCATGTAGGTGTGAAAGCAATGCTATCTGTTCTTTAGACCTTGTGGAAGGATACATTTTATTCACCAATATTCAAGGAGGTATGTCCCTCTTCACAATAGTAATCCCACAAATAGTATGCTAGGCCACAAATATGGGAAGATTATTTATAGATATATCATGAGGTTTAGAAGAAGATCAATGAAGAGACCTATGAAACCATTTTTTGTTTAAACCATTGGCCTGTGCATAATCTCATGTAACCCTACCTTATCATTAGCTAAATTTGAAAGGAGGTTTGATACAGGAGACCACAACCCTTTAGAAAGCAGGGACAAAGTTGAAGGAAAAGAGGTTTAGGCAGAAGGATTCTATAATCAAGGGCTTTATAACCTTACCATTACTCTTGATAGATAAAGAGATGATGTAGTGGCTGAGAAAATAGGTTTGGTCTATTTGAGTGTTCATGATATCACTCACAAAAAATCACAAATTGTTTTGAAATGATTATTCCATTGATCTTGAGCTTCTTGTGTGCATATGCTATAAGAAGTGGTAATCATTTCAAAATAGTAGTGCATCTCTTGAGACTTTCTTTGTATAGGTTTTTTCACTTCATACAACTTATGTAGCAATGTTACCTTACTCCCATGCAGTTGTGTGACAAATGGAGAGTTAAAGTCCTATTCAAAGCAAGATGTGACAAAATTTTTTGCATAACACAAGGGTAATGATTTGCATTATGTAGTTTCAACATATGCTTTACTTTCAAATTGCAATCTTTTCTAGACATTTGTTGAGTAGTGGTTGGAGGTTTCACTTTAGCCTATTTTTAACTCTTTTTGAATCAAATGATGTTTTAAGCACTTAATGGATATCAATTTTCATTGCTAATAACTAAGTCACAATGAAACACAAAAAGCATGAGAGTCAAATATCATAGTCTAAAAAAGTATGAGAGGTAGTCCAATACTCTTTTTTAGACCATGCACTAGTTCAAAGGGGTGGTCTAAAGGTCACAGTCAAGCAAAGGAGAAGGGGGTAGTATAAGGAAATATGATAGTCACCTTTGAAGAAGACTTCAAGAGTTGCAGATGCATAATGGAAAGACTTGATCCAACAATAGAAGATTGCATCTGAAGTTCAAGGAAGTAAAATAATTACATGGGCCATGTAAGTTTGAAGATATGGATTTCTTGTTTCTTTCTACAAGACTTCCATGGTTATCTCAATATTTAATGTCTTGGATATGTTCTAGCATGATCATAGGATTTTTCATTGTTAAGGGATATATGGGGCGAAGAAAAAGTCTTAAAGGAAAAAATTCAATGTGATGAAGGATCCTTGTCTAGACAGTCATTGCATTTTAAGTTCATGTTTATACATGTGCTAAAATAGTCGATCTTTATGCATAGATTGTGTGTTTCATCTATGGTTAAGCCTTTTTCTATTACATGGATTGGAAAGAAATATAGAAAACCTAATCTTAGAGCTTAGAGCTATTATTGAATGTCAAGATTTAATGGGAGTGAATACTATTTCACCATAATATAAGTCTATGAAGTGATGTCATGTGCATTAGAGTGCAGTAAATAGGAAAGCGTAGTCTTATGACAGTCATTAATGGTCTGTATCCTTAAATCAATCATAACAAGTTTATGATAGTCTTATAGATTGTGGTCAGTCTTTCATTCATAAAGGACTATAAATGTGACCTTAAGATTGCGACTATGCCTTGTAAGGAGACTTATGATGGTGGCTTGGAGACAAAGAGCAATTACATGGTAATTACATGATAGTTAAATCAATGAAATAGGGTAGAGTTAGAAAGGGCCATGCCAGTCCTCGTCAAAGGGGATATATTCAGAAGGGATTGGCAATGACAATACAACCTTCAAGCTAAGTGAATGTTCATTCATTCCAAAAGACAACATAGTGACCTGATAAAAGGGCAACAATCTTACAAAGGGATGTGGTTTTCACAAGTGAATTTGGTCTTCATTATGGAGATTATTATACTTAGCATTCATAGTCTTGAGGATAGTCCTATAAATTGGCAGGAGTTGCTACAAGATAGTGGAAAATATGCCAAAATCTTTTGATAAAGGGGAAACATCCTTGAAAATTTAAAGATAGTTATAGAAATAGACAATGCATTCAGTGTTAAAAAGCTTGCATTTTCTATATTATAGATCTATTTCCATTTTACATAATCTTTGTGTCTATTACCATTCATAGCAGTTAGGGTAAATTAGTAGTGCACAAGGTATTACAACATTTCAAAAGAAAGTAAAATGTTGGTTATAGTTATGTCCAAAAAGATAGTCATGAAAATTATTCAACAAAGTTACAATAGTAAAGTCCATGACAAAGAGAAATATAGAGGTGAAAGCTCATAGAGAGTGCCAAATTCTATGTTTACTTGTGGTTTTCTTGCTACCAAAGACAAAAGATTCTTAGTGTATGATTGATCATGAAAAACTTGGTAATCGAGTGACCATGGGATCAAATGATTTATAGAAATAAGGAAAGGAAAGTTAGAATTAATGCATAGCTTGAATTCAAAAACATTCATGAAGGATAGCCTACAACCTAAAAGGGGGAGAGAAGATAGTCCAAAAGCACAGTTCATATCAGAGATTAAGACAAAAGGCTTTAGGACATGAGACAAGTGGCATTCATTCACCTTCAGACCTCTTCCCACATGCCCTATCATCATGTAAGAGGCAGTTTACGAGAAATTGCAAAGGTGCAGGTCAATTATTCTTTCTTCCAAGTATCTAGGGGGTAGTTTGTTGAGTTGTACAATAGTTGGATTATATCTAGGAGGTAATTTTGACTCTGTTTAAAGGTTTTCCAGGAATCTAGGAGCTATTTAAGGAGCCTTGATGGTAGACAAGGTCAAGTCAAGAATTTTTCATCACTCCAAAACCTTTTGGGAGCAGTTTTAGGGGCTACAAAGTAGGGATTATTGTTTTGGACGCCCAAAGGAGTTTGAACCAACAAGCATATGTTCCTAATCTTTTGCAACTATTGAGCAACATATAAGGCAATCCTAAGGACAAATTTAGAGTTAGTTATTATTCTCCTAGCTACTATATTGTAACTGGTTTTCAAGTTCTTTCAAGCTGAGACAACCTTGTAACTCATTTTGTAGGCATGTAAAGTTGTTTATAACACCGTTTTATCAATAAATTTAAGCATTTTTGGACTTCTTAGAAGTTGTCTTATTGTGTAATCAAATGATTAATGCAATTTATTGTGATGTATGTGATAATACTTATTGTTGTGTCTCATTATCATCACCTTTAGGTAGAAAATGTATGCATTATTACAGGTTGTAGGTTGTGTAAATGATGTAAACAATTCAAAGTTGTGAAGAGATAGTAGATTTTCTTTCTAGGATTGTGAACACCATAACCTTCTTATGAAATATTGATGCATGCGCATATTAAACCTCTAAGTTGTGTATGAAATAAATTTATTATTGATCAATTGTGTGTACAAAGGCAATTGTACAGGTTTCAAAAATTATTTGGTGCATCACCTTTTAGTCTTAGAACTCACTTTTATGTTTCCTTTCACCCCTTTTCTCATCAAGAAGCAATAACATAGGCTAGATTAGGTGAAGTTACCAAGGGGAACTAGCCCTCTTTGGAGGTTGATATCCATAATCTAAGCCCACACTCAAAGAGATCATCCCATGTTTTATGAGGTGGTTGAGTGATTTCGTCATCTCAACAAAGGTTGCACACTTCCATGGTAACAAATTTTGGCATGCCCGGTGGGACTATTTGAACTATCTTAGTTCAAAATTTGTCCTATCATTGTTGGTATTTGGTGTTTATGTTAGTAATGTTTTCCTTTGGATGCAAAATATTCACACACCTAGTGTTGCAAGTATGCGTAGTTGGTGTTGTCATTGATGTCTGTGAACCCCAATCCTATTCCTACATAGAAATGACAAACAAACACATTAGTTAGTTCATATGCAAGATAAAACAAAGATTCCCCATGAAATCCATTTACAATGCTCAAAATAGGAAAATGAATAACAAAACATGGAAAGTTAAGTAAAATCCTAATTAAGCAAGCAAACTCTTGATCCCATGGGGGAATTGGTGCCAATTGGTATGTTGAAATTGGCCCTTTCCCAACTCCTTTGTTGCAATGTTGATGATTTGTGGATTATTGAATCTCTTTGATGAGATTTTGGCATAACCTAGCTATGAAATTATGAAAGTGATGAACAATTGAGGTGAAATGGAAAAAATTAGCTCTCAATGTGAAGAGAGTAACTTTTCTAAAATGGTAGATGAGGATGAAGTTGAGTATAATAAGTTTACTCAAATTGTGGATGATAGAATGAGAATAAGAGTCTCTCATTTATAGATTTCCAAATTGGAAAAGAGAGTGAAATTAAGCAATGTGGGATCATTCAACATCCAATGGCCAAGTGCCACTTGTCAAGATGTGAATGGTTGAAGGTTGTGTACATTTTGTTCAATGTGCATGATAAATGCCATGAGATTCAAATTTGAAATTTGAATGTGACATGTTGGATGGAGAAGGAAATGGAGTTAATGTCACTTGGCTCAAGGCTAAGGACATGTAATAGGTCTTATATGCCTTGTTGGAAGGACTAAGTCCACTTGCGTTTGAATTCAAATTTGAAGGAATATTCCCCTTTTATGCCATGTGAGGGAAAATAGGGATTTAATAAATGAATTAAATCTATTTTCATGTGCAAGTGGTAAAAGCTAGAGGATGGGACATGATTTAAGATTAATTTAATCAAAGATTAATTAATGTAATGAGGAATTAGGAGATGTGACAATTTTGACTTGAATTTAGGAGTTAATTTAAATCAAGAATTGAGAAGAGAGATTTAATTAAATAAATGATTTGATTTATTTAACTAAAGGGGATAATGTTAGATTAAATTAAACAAGGTTTAATTTATTCAATTTAATAAGAAGACTTTAGAGTTTTAATTCAAATAAAATGAATTATTTAAATGACCAGAGACAGAGGATTAATTAAATTAAATTGATTAATTTAATCAACAAGGGAGAAAGACCTAATTAAATAAATAATGATTTATCTAATTAAGAGATGAAAAGTGAATATATGTTGAGGGTATGATTCAGGAAGAAATGTCGTTAGTAATTGGGATCAAGTGCGTTGAATCGAATTGTATATTTTCCATGTCTACAATGTCAACAAGCTTTGGTGTTGCCATTGGTGTCAACTATATGAACAAGAGATTGTTGCAAGAGTGTGAGTAGTTGGTATTGAGCCGATGTCTCTCATGATGCTTTGATTAGTTGCATTATGTTTTCATTAGTAAGATACTAGTGTCAACATCTAGTGTTTCTTTGATAAGCTTTTATCTATGGATGTATGGTTGAGTGGCTATTTTGTAGTTGAATTGGTGATAATGAGGAAGTGCTGAAGATGTATCTTTGGTGCTTGGTTTCCAAGTGCTTTTGAAAAAAATTAAATAAAAAGAGGAGTGTTGTAGTGGTATTCTATGTTACAAAGTGGCATTCTTGTTTCACTCCACATTTCTTCTATGTTGAAGATATTCTTTTTTGGTTTGGACATGTTGATTAGAGGTGTTGCATCCACAATTTGGTGTGCTAGATAATTGTACAGAGGAAGTTGTGTTCACGAGTGTGTGAACTGTGTATTGTAGAGGTGTTTGGGAGAAATGTTTTTGCTCTGCATTTCTTCCTAGAGTTGTTTAAGATCTTGCAAATCTAGAAGGGTATTGATAGTTTTGTATATTTCTTCAGTTGAAGTTTTTTGAGGTTTGACACTTTAGAAGTTGGTTTCTTGAGTTGGAGTGCATGGTAGAATTATCTGAGTGTATTGGTGTGTACATTCTTCAGGTGAAAGTTGTTGCAAAGGATTTTTTTTGCATTCCACGGTGTTTGTGGAATATTCTAGATCATGTTCAAGTGTGGTGTGTGGTTCATGAGCCATTTTTAGATTTAAGGAAGCATGCAATTAAATGTTAATGGTGTTAACCCAGGTTTGACTAACCTTGGGTGTTTACACTAATTACAGAGTTGCTTTAGTGTTTTTGGAAGTGTGGTGTAGTGTTTATGAGTGGATTTAGGTCTGAGTTAAGGTGTGTTGTGGTCCACCTTCATTCCTTTCCATCACATGAATGTTTTGGTGCCAACCTAATTTTAATTTGCATGGTTGAGGTGCATAGATGACCTTGGAGAATGTTTTCAAGGTTGAAGATGGTATAAATATGTTTTGAGTTGTTGAGGGATGGTAAGATAGATGTGTGTGATGCAAATGATATGAATTTTAGAGTTTTGAGGTACGAATTTGTGCAGTGCAGTGTGATCTTTCATGTGTTAGATTACTAGATGCAATGATCGGAAGGTGTCTACAATCTTCAATAAGACTAAAAAGGTGTTAGTGATGTTGTGTTGGAATTTTTTATTTCATAGAGATGGATTTTCCATTGTAACACTATTCTTTATCTTCTCTTCTATTCTAGCAACGAGCATTTCTTTCTTCTAGGTAGTGAGCACTTTTTAATTAGTGTTGATATTAATTTATATTGTGAGCTAATCCTCACCATGGTTTATCCCTTGTTGGGTTTTCCACATAAATCTGGCGTTTCTTTGTGCATGGTGTTGATTTGGTTTTGTTTTTGATATTTTCTTTCATTAAGGGTTAATTGAATTAATGTGGATCTGAATGTTTGTGAGGGTTTTGAAGTACACTTTATTCACCCCCCCTCTCAATTGTCTTGTGCATTCAAGGATTGGTATCAGAGCAAGGTTCCTTGGAAGAAATCTTAACCTCTTGAGGTAGATTTGGGATGACACACAATAAAGATGTTCCTCTATTTAATGGATCAAATTATGGATTCTAAAAGACAAGGATGGAATGTTTTCTCGTTTCTCTTTGATTTGAAATTTAGAAGTCAATTGAGACTGGATATACTATATCTTCAAATGGTCCTATCATTGATGATGAGATCAAGGCTTATGAAAACAATGGTAAAGCAAGGTATGATCTCTTAAGTGGTATTTCTAATTCTGAATTAGTGAAAGTTATGAATTTGAAAACTACTAGAGAAATTTTGGTAAAGTTAGAAAGCATTTATGAAGGAGATGACAAGGTCAAACAAGCTAATATGGAGAACCTTGAGATTATGCTTGATACCTTGTGGATGTCTGAAGATGAAAAAATCACAAGCTACATGTAGAAGGTGGATGAAGTTGTCAACTCCATCAGAGGTCTTGGTGGAGAGTTGAAAGAAGAAGTGGTAAATAAGGTACTAAAGATGGAGAACCTTAAGATTATGCTTGATACCTTGTGGATGTCTGAAGATGAAAAAATCACAAGCTACATGTAGAAGGTGGATGAAGGTTTCAACTCCATCAGAAGTCTTGGTGGAGAGTTGAAAGAAGAAGTGGTAAATAAGGTACTAAAAAATCTTCCTAAATCTTATAGTCATAAGGTTTCTACTATTGAGGAATTTCAAGATTTAAGTAAATATTCTAGAGATCACTTGTATGGTTATTTAACTACTTTTGAAATGAGATAATTTGATCCAAGCAATGCAAAAGTTGAGAGAACTTTAAGGTTGGCAAAGCAAAGAAGATTTAGATATCAGATCAAGAGGATCTTGATGATGTGGAAGCTAACTTTGTGAGAAGAATGAAAAAGGGTACTATAAAGTACAAAGGTAATTTGCCTTTCAAATGTTTTAGATGTAGAAATATAGGTCATTATGCTTCAAGATGTCCAAACTGAGCTTTGAATGACAAAAATAAGGAAAATAAAGGTAAGATGATTAAAAAAAGTTATAATGTTAGAGAAGGTGTCAGTATATTTGATGATGAATTTGATTATGGGGATTATGAGGATGGTGAATAATTTTTCATGACTTTAAAATATGAAACTAATTCTACTAAATCTAAGAGATGTGTGAAGGAAAGTGCTTCGAAAGAAAGTGCTAATACTAAAGGCACTTTGGTGTCTGCTTTTTATGCTAGACAAGAGAAGAACTAATGGATCATTGACATTTGATGCTCTAATCATATTATTGGTGTAAAGATTAAGTTTGTTAAACTTGAAAAATATGGAGGACTAGTTAGGTTTGGTGATGAAACATCTACTAAGATATGTGGAAAAGGTTCAATCAGTTTTGATGGCAAGCATAACATTGATGATGTTCTTTATGTTAAGGGTTTAAGACATAACCTCTTGAGTGTTGGAAAAATGTGTAGCAAATGATACAATCTTATGTTTTAGGATGATGGTTCCAAGATAAAAAAAGGCTCCAAAATTGTGGTTGCTACTGGAAGAAGGAAAAATACAAATGTTTACCAACTCAAAGGTGCAAATGGTCATCATTTCACGACTCAAATCAATGAGAGTTGGCTATGATATAGAAGAATGTGTCACATCAATTTTTATAGCCTAGAAAGAATAAGTTTAGTTCAAGCTATGAGAGATCTGCCAAATATTATAAAGCCTATCAATGTTGTCTATAAGGATTGTCAAGTTGGAAAGCAAGCAAGAAGAAGTTTCAAACTCAAAGAACAATCTTCTACCAGATAGTTGTAATTGGTGCATATAGATCTTTGTGGTTCTACTAGAGTAAAAATCCTTCAAGGTGACATGTATTTCATGCTATTGATTGATGATTATTCTAAAATTCCATGGGCTACTTTTCTCAAAAAAAAATCAAAAGCTCTAGATAAGTTTAAATGTGTAAGAAGACACTTATAGACAATGCACAACCTAGGCTAAGAAAAGATACTACATGCTAGATCCCTACTTGTATTTATCCAACCAACCAAACAAGGCAGATAGCTAGAGACTTGGTGGTGTTGGCCGCCCCTTACACGACACACACTTCTCGGGCACATCAAGTCTCATTCCACAAAGAGGAATTTCTATCTCTACACATGAATGGTGAAGATGTGGGATGACTTCATAATGACCATTCCTACGTTAGCAAGTGAAAGGGATTTTGGCCACTAAAATAAAGGTTCTTAATCTGTGTTTTGGGGTTAATACATGGTGCCTATGCATGAGGCGAGATTGGCTCCAAAAGGAGGCCTCCCAATCACTTCGTTAGAAAGGATTTTGACATATCACATAGATACTGAGGGTGACACTTGTCTCTATAGGAAATCCACTCTAGGTGATTGAAGACTTTCCCAACAATCATGATTATTTATATAGTGGACCGGAACAAAGTACCGCTTGGGTCATTCCCTTTTTCAAGGAAGGCCCTCTAAGGGTTACCAAAATAAAGATAAGTATGTTGTTTTTGATCTCCAAAATCAAATGAAGTGTGAGGAGAGAACATACACAACACCTTTTTCTCACACTTTCATGATGTTCATTTTAAGTCCAAAACCAAATGTGTGGGTGATTATACAAAATGCCAAAAGATTCTTTTGATTCTCAAGATCACCAAGTGGTGAGAGAGAAGAGACACTTTGAAGCAAAATGAAAACCACAAGACAATGAAGACACTTGTTCTTTTTAACCATCAAAGCATTACGTGAAAAAGATACTTGATGCAAAGGTTAATTTTTAACCAATGAGTAAAATACAAATTAAGGAAAATTTAAGCCCAATGACATGTAAATGCAAGGTTAATTTTAGTCCCAATGAGTGAATGAAAAGAAGACAAGATAGTTTAATGAGCAATGTCAAGTGAGATGCCTCCTTTCCACCTATGCCACACATTGGAAATCAACTATCAGTAATAGAAAACCCCTAAACTATGAAACACAAGAGATTTAAATTAGAAATTTTGAATGAAGGCCTAAATTTTAAAGGAATAGGCAATTACATAATAGGAAAAGTGGTTGCGGCTCAAAACCAAAAGCAATTGCATTGCTGGAACTACGACAGTGTCATTTTGGATGTTGACTGTGACTCAGGAAAATGATTGTGGCTCGGGTTGATGTCAGATGCGATTAACAAGAATGTCAATTGTGTCAAAACACAGTTAATTGCAACGTGGGCTTGAACCTGCAAAACAAAAGAAAATCTACCAAATCTAGACAATCTAAAGACCAATATGACATGTGTTGCACAGGTGGCTTCCGTTGCACCAAAAGATCGACCTGTTAATGCCTGATACAACCATTGGATTTATATAAGATCAAGATCCACGAGAGGCAGTTAAAAAATGTCATGAAGCCCAAGTGCCGCACTGGACTACGCTTACCATAGGAAGAGGAGACCAAGGGTCACACCTTGCAACAATGCCACCCCCAACGCAAGCATGGGGTTCAAACTTGTGACCTCAGCTCTGATACCAATTGTTGCACAGGCGATTGTCATTACACCAAAATATCGACTTGTTAATGCTCGATACAACTGCTGGATTTATACAAGATTAAGATCCACAGGAGGTGATTAAACCATGTCACGAAGCCCAAGCACCACGCTTGACTACGCCTACCACAAGAAGAGGAGACCAAGGGTCACACCTTGCAACAACATGCAACTAGGGTTAGCCTAATGAAATGAAAAATTAGATGACCTAATTCTATTAGAATTGGCTACGTCTACCAAGATCTTGAGACCAAATGGAAATCACAAAGAGAGAGAATAGAATGTGACAAGAATAAGATGAATGATATTGATGATGTCCTCCAAATATGTAAGATGAGACTCCAAAAACAAGTCTGAAATACCTGGGTGATCCCACAATACTGGTTTACAATTTTTGGGCAAATTGGATAGTGAACTGATTTTTTTTAACTAAATCTTCACTTTCGGGCTCCTATAGCGGCTAAACCATGAGGAATTTGAAGATGATGCAAACTAGTGATTTGTGAAGTTTTGTCTATAGATTCTAAATATATTTTTTTCAATTTTTTTGGAATTAGATTGCACTTTTTTTTTTCATCTCCTTTGAAAACTAGTTTTTATCAGTAAATAACATTTTTAAGGAGTGATGCTCACCGTATACAACAATTTTTTTTTTTATAAAGGATAAAATTATATTTTATTTGAATTTAGATTTGTAACTAAGATATCTAACTAGTTCATTTTGTTTCATAGTGTTTTATTAAATATTTTTTCCTTAATCAAGTTTCGAAGTCAAACCAATTACAATTCAGACATAGGCAGACTGTATACAATATAGCTTTTTCTGTATGTATCGAAATTCATTTTTTTTAATGGACCAAGGACATCAATACCCAAATTGGACATATTTTTCCACATGTGTAGAACATAGAGCTTGATTTTTGGTGAAAAACCTACATTCACAAGAAATAAAAAATAAATATAATAATCAAATTAAATTTAATTAAAATTATACTTTTTTGGAAGCTTATAATAAGGACTACATAATTACAAAAATAGATTTTAAATGAACTCATTTGATCCCCCAAAAGGTAAATCAAAAGTGATTTTCTATCAACATTTTGATAGGTGTAAAGGAGACTCCATTATATGTATGGTTTAAAACTAGCGGGGTTCTATCCAAGGGGGCTTGGTCTAAGGTGGTTTGATAAAACCCTCTTCAATTGGAATCCTTTAAATGGAACTTTTAAAGGCTTAAATCATTATATTTTCTAAAAATATGTGATTTCAGCAAAAATCAGGATCTCCCAAAAAGTGTAAACCACTATTGTGGCAGCACCCATCATCCAAAGTAGCCATATCTGGAATATTATGTATGTCCTACTACACTAAATCACAAGGAACCCAAACTGTGGAATCAAAAGCATCATCAACTGCAATAGTAGGTGGAGGAGATGAAATGCATGGCTCAAGAACTAGATTTGATGTGAGAACTCCCAAGTTCAAGTAGCCAAATGTCTCCTTTGAATCATGGTTCATATGATCAATAGTCGAAGGAACAATGTCACCATCAAAATCAAAATATGCAAAGGTATACAATCGAGATGAATTATCAACCACCCTGGTAGCAATGATCTCTCTACTCTCAAAGTATCGAATAATGACCAAATCAAGTGTGAACTACACAGTCCTCCCATCTCCACCATGTGTAATCTAATATATGGAAAGAATATTGTTCGTCAAATGAGGAACACACAAGAAATCTTGGAAAGTGTTATCCCTAAAACTAATAGATTCCTTCCCAATTACACTCATGTATGTATTGTTTCCTATCAAGATAGGAGACATATTACAAGGATGAAATGAAGAGAATATAGACTACAAAGATGCCATATGATGAGAAGCTAATGAATCTAGAACCCATCTCCCTAATCCTGGAACTGAAAAAGCACAAAGAGCATGCCCTTTATATTATGATGTAGATTCTTGAACTTTGTTCTTTTTAGACTATTTTGAAGAAGAAGGAGAATATTTAGACATTCTAGAAGGCAAATCAATGTGATTCCTTTTGAGAAGATTTTTCAAATCATCAATATCCTTCTTATAACAATAGTTTTCTTCATGTCCATCCTTCTTGCAATATGCACAAAAAGGCCTCTCCTTCTTAGATGATTCTGCTTTTGAAGATTATGATTCTTTATGTGGCTTTTTCTTTTTCTTGTTTTGCTTCTTATCAAGATTCCTTGATTCTTTTTGTACCTTTGACTCACTAGCCACCAATGCATGTGACTTGGAAGACTTGATTAGACCCATGTTCATTAACTTAGCTTCCTCTTGGGTTAGGAGATTTTCAAAGTCATCAAACTTAGGATCAACATATGATGCTCTCATAGAAATTCGATGGGTGTGAAATCTAGAAATAAATACTAAATACTTAGGACCAAGCTTGGATAACACATTCATAATCAAATGTAAATCTTCTTTATCAATGCTGTATTCTTTCAACAATGTTCTTAGTTGCTTGATTTTGGAGATGTAGTCTTGGATGTGGTAAAAAATTTTAGGATCAAGATTCATCAAATCATTATCAATCTAATATGCCCTAATCTTATTTGTTTTACCAAACATTTTTTCAAAAGTCTCCCAAGCCTCTTTAGGTGTTTTGCATGATTCAATATGAAATTGTGAATAAAATGAGACTAATGAACATATGCATCCAAGTGCTTTCTCATGATCAAGCTCCTATTTTGCCAATTCTTCAGCATCAGTAGGTTGTTGAATGGTGTCCTTTAGATGACCTATTAGAACTTTCATCGTGAGATAGTTCCATACTGATTTTCTCCATGTAGCATAATTATGTGGAGTTAGGAGTTCAATTTGAGATTTCCCCATTACAAGAACACAAACCAAGCAAAAGAATGCAACCAAACACTGCAAGATTACCCCCTAAATCACTCAATCATGAAACCCCCCAAGTAGTATTTGATTTGGCACTTTATACTTAGTGTGTTTACAGTTGCCACTTGCCAAACCAACGAAGTGGTCTTTGATATTGGTACATGCAAATTCCAAAAATAGGCCATAGGTTCAAGTAAAATTTTTGGTACAAAATGAGATCAATTTGATCATACCATTGAGTACACAAAAAATTATGCATTTCCAAAAAACTGCACCCAAAAAAGTTACCATAGGATCAAGATATGAGCTCCCGAAGTTCCCAAAATGAGGATGAAGCAGCAACACCTATGAGAATTTTAAATTATAGAAAAACCAAGCACCAAAACCAAAAATTGATTGTGCCACTGTGAAGAGCATAAAATTCTAGCCCAAATTAATAAAATGCATTGAAAAAGGAGGTCTCGAGCCTTAGTTATTTCCGTTTGAAGATCAAGTGCAAGAATTGGCTATGACTGCCAAGATCTTGAGACCAACTGGAAAGCACAAAGAGAGAGAATAGAATGTGACAAGAATATATTGTATTCTTATCAATATGACTCACTGTTATAATTTTTATGTTCAATATAGTAGAGACCCCTTGGTTATATAGCCAAGGTGAGATACAAGATTTCATAGGATTATGACAAGTGTCTTAATCATATGACATGAGACAACTATTCACACTTACCTAGGTTCACATGTGTTACAAGTCAAAAGATAAGATAACAACTAATGACAACTAACACCTTCTAGAAATATTCCTTCCTAAGACCTACGTAAACTTAACTAACATGTAAATAAGTCCCCTAGTAAAGAATTAACTAGGTACAAGACTTTATTTACACCAAAAAATTCAACCAAAAAAAAAAAAGGAATTAGACAAATTCAAAGTATGGGCCCTAATGCAAAACAGTTGCATCGTTCAACCTAGTGATTGCGTCGTTTTGGCTTGCGACTGCATCGATTCGTACTTGTAACCCACAAAATTGAAATTTATGTATGATCTCTGCAATTTTGTCCTTTCACATCAGGTTCATAAATGTAATTAGAGCTAAAATTACCAAGGTTTAGCTATAAAGCATATAAATGAAAACCTAATAAACAATGAAGCACAAATAAGCATAAAGACATACAAACATGGAACAATATTACCAAAAGTCTTTACACCACCATTTTCTTACCTTCATTGCACTTCTCCATTTCGCTTGATATGAATAATTGCCCTCAAATTTTTGAGCATGTAAATAAGATGAATGACAATGACAAAGCAAAATATTGAAGATTCTAATTGTTTATGGATGCACTTGACTTGATATTGATAGCAAGATGACTCTAGATAGCAAAAGATAGGTGACAAATGACAATGACAAGGTATTTTATAGGAAAGACAATTTTGAATGATGGGCTAAGATTGAATTTCAATAATCAATGGCCAAGAATGAAAGATGTAGTATAGACTAGGGTTAGGGAAATTGATAAGGATTGACGGTCAAGATTAAATTATAAATAATTTAATCAAGGGTGGAGGTTAATTGAGACATGGATAGATAAGGATCAACACAGATAAAGAGGTGAGAGGAAACTAAATAATATAAAATATTTAATTTAGGTGGCCAATGAATAATTAAATAATTATTTAATTATAGAGGAACGTGACAAAGGGAATCCTTTGAACTAAATAATGATTTAATTCAAAATTCAAGAGAGTGGATTAGAAATTAAATAAATAAAATTTATTTAATTTATGACAGAAGAGGCTAATGAATAATTATATAATTAAAATAATTATTTAATTATAGTGGAAAGTGATATAAAAACTAAATAAATAAGAATTTATTTAAGTTTAGAAAGAAAGGGACTTAATTAGTGACATAATTAAATAAATAAAATTTATATAATTAGTCAATGGACGAAAATAAAGAAAGCAATGAATTAATTAAATAATTAAAATTATTTAATTAATAGAAGACTTATGGCTTTAGAATATAATTTAATAATTTAAAATTATTCAGTTATCAAAGACAAAACAAGAAATGATAGAGAATTTAGAAGTCACAGGTCTAGGACAATTTATGGTGTGTCTACAAAACCTAGAATTTGAAACAACCACTTTTCACTGCATATTTAGTATTTCTAGATTTCTTAGGTTAAAAACATCATCATTTTAGCATCATATCATAGAGTCCTTAAACCATCTTGTCTTGAAAATCTTGAAAACTAAATACCAAAAACAAGTTTAGAGGTCAAAGTCTAGAGTTATCATTTGGAGAATCTCAAAAATCTCATCTTTTACAATCTACCCCATCAGCAAAATTTGAAACCCAACTCATTAATCTAGTCGTGAAATCACTTTTTTTTTATCAAAATCACCACGATCACCTAGAGGTTTAGGATTTTACACATTGTTCTGCTAGTCCCAAAACTGAAAATTTATTCAGAGTCATCATCTTTTAGGGTCCAAAGTCAAGGTAACAAATGTCTCTTGCATTTAGCAAAATATTATAAAAAAACCACAAAAAAATAGTTTTCATTTTAGTCTTGTACCTTCACAATTTTCCCAAAATAAAAAAAATATCAAAAACATGAAGTAGAGTCATCTTAGTTCCATTCATACCAAAACTTCACAAAAACCAAAACATACAAAAATCTAGAAAAGGACAAAGTTTAAACACACCACCACTTTTATGGTTGTCACATGATCAAAAATTAAAAGAAAAGAAATGGACTTATCTTCTAATCCAACATGCAACCCAACTAGTGATATGAACTTTGTCGAAAATCCTAGTAGTCACACGAGTTCACAAAATTTGACTCTTCCCCTTTTTGAGGATTACACTTTGAAAGAGGTTAAGCAAAGGCTCACACCTAAGGAAATTAAAAATTCATCTTAAGATCCAAGGATCTTGATAATCATTGATGAAATTATGTCAACAAACTCCAACTGGTATTTCATGCAATTAGCACAACATGGAGCTAAGATACCATCTAAATTTGACATAAAATCCATCATAGGGGAGAATCCCAACACTTTGACACTAGGATTTTGTGTCATGAATAGACCTCCACCATCACGCACACCTACTACATCCCAACCCACATCAATGTTGAACAAAGGCATACTGTCTGCCCAAAAGTCTCATTACACATCAACTGTGAATGCTACCTCACCACCTACATCCACTAAGCCCATTGCAAATCTATTTTCCTCTACATCTACAACACCAAATCACACCATGACTATAGCCCAAAATTTGACTCATTCAAATACATCAAGTAAGATATAAAAGACTAACCCTTTGTATCTAAGACCACAAGTGGGTACCACATCCAGTTCACAAAACATAAATACACCTCCAATAAGGACTTGATCCTTTTTTGGAATAGGTCCCAACACCACTCCACCCAACAACAACCAAACAATCTTTGTGCAAAATCTACAATTGGGTTTTCTCAACCCCTACCTCCACAACAACTGAACAATCCAGGTTCGCCATCATCATTCGGGTTTAATCAATGCTCACCAACACAACAACCAAATAATCATGGTGAACTACATATACATTTTGGTTTTCTCAACCCCCACCTCCACCACAACCCCACAATCCTGGTTCACATTCCACATTTAGGTTTTCTCAAGCCCCTTCACAACAACTGAACTATCATGGTTCTGCATACATAGCTAGGTTTACACAACCCCCTCCACAACAACCAAACAATCTTGGTACATCATTAATATTTTGTGTTAACGTTCCTACACAACCATCATCATTTACTCAAAATATCGCATACACCTCACAATATCACAACTACATTCCACGTGTACATCAACTCAAAATATGCATGGATTTGATCCACAACACAACACATACCCATTTGGGAACCCCTCACAAGGTTCCCCACAATACATCACACTCACCTCGGTCCCAACGACACCATCACCCATGGACATAATGGCTCAATAGTTACAATAATTACAAAATTAGATGACTAATATGCATGTAGCTGGTATTTGAAAACCTACTCGATGGAGGACCTATGTCCTTACCCTTTTGATAGAATCATTCACATTTCCCCCTTTCCTACGAACTTTATTGTTCCAAAGTTTGATAAATACAAGGGAAAGGGTGAACCTGTTGAACACATACGGTAGTTCCATACAACATCCTTAGACATGGCACATGCACATACATATCTCATGAGACTTTTTCCATGTAGTCTAGGGGTACAAGCCCTCAAATGGTTTGCACACTTACCTTCAGGTATATAAACTTGGAGTGAACTAATGGACAAGTTCATCACACACTTTTCATACAACATATCAACTGATACCAACATTAATCATCTATATGCTAAGAAACAAAAAGATAGCAAGAACTTTTCATCATTCTTACAAAAATGGAAAAGCTTAGCTAGTAAGTGTGCCTACCATATACTAGAGAAGCAAGTGGTCTAGATATTTGTGGAGAACCTTAATAAGGAGGTAATGTTCCACTTACAAATCCATTGTTCTAACACATTTGAGGATGTTGTACAAAAGTGGTTATCCATCGAGAAATCCCTCATCACCAAAGGGCTTATGAATTATTTTAAGGAGAATAAATATAATTCTCATAGTTTGTAACCAAATGAGAATAAATTTTGGTCATGAAATAAAAATGTGACAAATGATGATGTTGTAGACGTAAACTCATAAAAAATCCCCATCTTGTGCTAAATTTGAAAGGACCCATAGCAATGAATACCAATAAAATTCCATAGAAGTAGGAAAAAACTGCTAATGCAGCTCAAAATAACACACCATGTGGTCCTCCTAGGGCATCTCAATCAAGATGAAATTATACTCCTTTACGGGAATTAATTAAGGCAATTTTAAATAAATTGCTACAAAATAATGTCATCCAGTTACCTGATATCAAATTTTATGAGCCAAGTCCATTCAAACCAACCTGGTGGAACAATAATGATTTTTGTGAATATCACAAAACTAAAGGACACAAAATGTTCATCTACTTCAAAGTAAGGAACATTATACAAGATCACATAGATTAGGGTGATATCTAAATACATAACCAACCAAAAACCTCTAAAAAAGATCACATAATCTTCAAGGACCCTTTACAAAACCATGGGAATGGAAAAGCCTTGAGTTCCATAACAGGAAGAAAAGTTGATGCTAATTATGCTAGTGTCTTCTATGAGTACACAATAAACCATATCTAATCATCATCAAACCATAATACATTCACCGTCACCATCAAAAATAAAAATCTTGAATGTGTGGTTGTCACCAAGTGATTGAAGGTGACTTTGCAAGGAGCCCCTTCCAAACCTTGTTCAACACATGAATACAACTAAAGACCCTAGCTCAAATCTCAACTCTTGAGTTGTTACACACTTCTCCCCAACACAAGGCTATTCTAGACAAGGCATTACATGATTTATTCATCCCCATAGACTTAAATGTGAATCAATTTCAGGCCATGTTAGGGTTCTTAGCTACCACACATCATATAAAATTCACTAAACACAATTATACTTTGCAAAAATTGAATCACAATGAACCATTACATGTCGAAGTATACGTTAAAAAAAAAATAAATTGGATGATTTATGATAGATTGTGGAGCTGGGTTGAATATATGCATGACAAAACTAGTAACTACCATGGGATTCTAAGATTCTTGTATAGATGAGTCAAAGAGGATTGTGATACACATGTATGATGATATGGAATGATTCTCCAAGGGAATCATCGTGCTACCAATCAGAGTGGGTCCTGTTGTATAGGACATAGTATGTCAAGTTCTGGATCTAGACCAACCCTATAACCTTTTGCTCAAGCACCCATGGATTCACTCCATGAAGGTCATCCCTTCCACATACCACTAATGTTTGAAGTTTCCCTACAATGGAGAAAAGATCACTATTTTTGGTGTTCCTAACCCCTTTCAATATTACAATAACTTGAGAGAACCACCTGAGCATCAAGCACCTAGCCATAGAAAAATCTCATCTACCCCTTCCTCATCACAATACATTGACCCAAATTCTCTATCAAAAGCTTCAATGGTGAATCCAACCTTGTGATCACCACTTAGTATACGCTTCTAGGGTATACATTATTGGAATGTCATGCCATTTGGCCTTAAAAACACTAGAGCTACTTATCAAATGATAATGACTATAATTTTTCATGAAATACTGTATAAACTAATGGAGGACTATGTGGATGACCTCCTGTAAAAATCCCTCTCAAGGGAGGATCACTTAGCAGTACTAGACAAAATAATTACAAGGTTGGAAGAATATAAGGTTTGACTAAACCCAAAGAAATGTGTCTTTGGAGTGACTTTCGGGAAGTTCCTTTGATACATTTTTTCCCATAGAGGCATAAAGGTTGATCCTGTAAAGGTGAAATCCATAATTGACATGCCACCACCTTCCACTCTGACAAAGTTAAGGAGCCTACAAGGAAATCTATAGTCTATCTGTAGGTTGATAGCACAACTAGAAGACAAGTGCCACCCTTTTTAGTATCTCCTATGCAAGGGTGTCCCTTTCAGATGGAATAATTCTTTTCAACAATATTTTCAATAGATCAAGGACTATATACTAAATCCACCCATACTAAGGCCACTTATTAATGGGAAACCACTTATTTTATATGTATCAACAACATAATTTTCACTAGGAGCTCTCCTAGCACAAAATTATGAAGTTAGGAAGGAACACAATATATTACATCACTTGTACCCTTGTAGGGTATGAACTTAATTATACTCCCATCGAGCGGGCATGTCTTTCTATAGTCTTTGTTACACCAAAAATATGACACTACATGTTAAATATACAAATAAAGCTAATAGAGAAAATCAATCCACTGAAGTACTTACTCAACAAGGCAACATTAATATGCAGTCTGGTGAAATGGGTAATGCTCTTGAGTGAGTCCAACATTAAATATTTGGAAAGGAAAGAGATTAAAGGGAAAGTCATTTTTGATCAGTTAGAAGATGCCTCTATATAGGTATTCACACCTCTCATATCCAAATTCTCGCACGAGACAATCTTCAAGCTAGATACACCTATAAAGTGGAAAACGTACTTTTATGGATCATACACAAATCATGGTTCAAGAGATAGTGTCATATTCATCACACCATAGGGGGACACCATCCCTACATCATACAAGATCACATTCCCATGCATAAACAACATAGAATAATATGAAGCCTTGATCACAGGTCTAACGGAAGAAATCAAATAGAAAAAAAGACCTATAGGTATATGGTGACTCACAGCTAGTGGTTCAACAAGTCAATGACGAATATGAGACTAAGGATGAAAAATTGGTATCATATAAGAAAATGGTGGAAAACCTCAAAGAACACTTTGACACCATCATATTTATACAAATACCAAGAGTGTAGAATAAGGTTGCAAATGCAATGGCTAACATTGGGTCTCTCTTGGATATTCCTAATAATGTGCATCAATGTGAGTTCTTGGTGGAATAATTGTTGATCCCTGCGTTCGACATCCTCAAATCCAAGCTCATGTATGAGATTATTGGTGCTAATTCAACCTAGTATAAGGATATATATGATTATCTTCACACCCAAATCCTACCTCTTGAATTTTCCAATAACCAACAAAAAACCTTTATTTGACGAATGGCTAAGTACGTTATCATAACAAATACCCTTTAGAACCATATCCTAGATACCACCCTTCTTAGATGTCTTGACATAGAGGAATCAAAGATGGATTTACAAGAAATACACAAGGGAATATGTGGGGCTCACTCTAGTGGTCCTACCCTATCCAAGAAGCTTCTAAGAATAGGGTACTATTGGCCTACGATGGAAGTGATTCATATCATTTCATGAAGAAATACAAACAATATCAAATCCATAATGACTTGGTACATGCAATAGCATAAGGAATCCATACAATTACCTTACCTTGGCCTTTCTCTCAATGGGGAATCAACCTCATTAGGAAGATTCAACCTAGATCTACCAATGAACACAATTTCATTCATTACAACATAATATTTCACTAAACGGATCAAAGCCATATTGATGACGTATATCACTGGTAAACAAATTTAAAAGTTCATAGTGAACTATATCATATACCAATATGGTGTTCCTTTATCCATAATAATAGATAATGAGCACCCCTTTAAAAACCAAGACATCAAGGAATTATGTGAAAGATACCACATCCAACACCACTTCACCATTGCATATTATCCTTAGGGTAAAGGTCAAATAGAGACATCTAATAAAACTATTATGAAAATTCTAGAAGATATTGTCAATGATGTTGGATGAGACTAGCATATACAACTAAATCCAACCTTATGGGATTATTCTACAAGCATTTGTAATCCTAATAGTACCACACCTTATTGCCTTGTCTTTGGTTTTGAAGACATCCTACTGATTGAAGTCGAGATCCCGTCCTTGAGAGCTTCCAAGTAGAATTTCATTGATAATGAAGATTACCGAATCTCTAGGTTACACGAGCTAGAAATTTTGGATGAAAGAAGACAAAAACCATTGATCCACTTGCAGACATATCAAAATCACCTTTGATGTAGCTACAAAAAGAGAGTCAAGGTTCAAAACTTTAACATTGGTGATTTAGTCTTGAAAGAGAATCCTAAGAACCAATAGGAAAGAGAAAAACTAGGCAAGTTTGAGCCTAACTAGTTGGGTCCTTATATCATCACCATAGCATATGGATATGGTGCCTTTCAATTGGCTACTCTTGAGGGTGAACTTCTATTTGATCCTAGCAATAACATGCACCTTCAAAAGTACTATACATGACCTTTGGATATCCCATTGTATCCAAAAATCCATAAATGGAAAAATAGACAAAAAAATAAAAGGAAAAATAGTCCATCCTATAGTGAAAACCATTTCGGTGGCACTTTAGATAAGTACCATGGTGAAAACCTAGCAAATAGGTGCCATGTGTATTCAAATTACACTCTATTGTCTATCATTACTCTATCAATTTTTTTCCATAATAACCTGAGCACATGCTCTTACATAATAAACTATTTCCCACCCCTCCCATGGTTTGAGATTGATTGAACATTTAACATCAAGTTGCTTAAAATATACACCCCTTCGTAAAAAATGGTGTTGTTCCGGACTAGGGGAAATCCTTAATGGATGGGTCCCAAAAGAATCTTAGACATGGTATCTAAGAACATTATCAAAAAAATAAAAAAACACCAAAACATTCAACAAAACATCAAAACATTCAAATTTCCTTTGAAAAATCTAAAAAACAATCATAAAATATCGAAAAAGTGATGTGAGTTCATGGTATTGAACTACATTATCTTTGCACATGTATGTAGGCAAGGTGAGTCACTAATAGGATACTGAGGAATTAGTTCTATCCTGTACAGTCCATCATAGTCAAATCTTCATCATAACCCATTTATCATAATAAATCACTACTTGTCATAGCTAGTCAAACTACATTGTCTTTGCATTGTCACGTAGGCAAGACTATCAATAATGAGCCCTTGAGGCATTAGGTTAGCCCCCTTAGGGCCCATTACAATAAAATTTTCATCATAATGTAAATGGCATAATCAAACTATTCCTTATAGAGAATGAACATGTTTGACACAAACATGATATCTTAAATAGGAACCAACCTTAACAAATCATGAAACAAAAGATGACTACCCAATCTAGTTCTCAACTAGGCTGATCAATTGTTTACAAATGCTAACTATCTTATCAAAAATAATTTGTCTTATAGGATTTTCATTAGCCAAACCAAACTAGGTTTCTTACACAAAATGTCTTCTTAAAACAGACAATATTTTGAAAACATATGAAACACTTACCAATGAACAAAGAGACATACATATTGTTGACTCATTTGGTCTTAGTCTTATCTTATTTGATTTATGTCATTCCATAATACTAAGCTGCTCAAGGATATCCATGAGTGATTAGAGTGACAATGATGGATGATGACGTTTCTTTCTATTGATTTATATTTGTGGTTTGTCTTGGTAACATGACTGGGGACACTAAGGTCCTTTTGTGCAATTGGGATTATATCTAGCATAATCAAAACGTCCTATACAAGTCAAAGATTAGATAATTCTTTCTTGTAGTAGGATTAACATGCTTTATGTTAATTTCCTCACATATTCCTACAATGTTCTATTATCACTAATTTGAATCAGGACACTCCTTGTTTGACATGTTTTAATCCTTGAAAAATGCATACTAAATGTCATCTAGGTTTTTCTCAACTTGGCATACACTATCCACTTGTACATCTATCATATCTTTTAATCAAATGGAAATAAAATTTTCCTTCTCAATTCATGCTTAGGTGTGCATGCTTGTTCCATAAATACAAAAAAATTTCTATGATGATAAAACATGCTCTACTAAAAGCACAAGTAATATCAATAATTACATCAATATATAACATACACCATATATATCATAACATTTTTTAAACATATAATTTCATTATCATATAGAACACATAAGCATTAAATATCCATGCATCATGACATACCTGTAAGCATAAATCATATATCATGTGCATCCATCTATAAATTAAATCATACATAAACATCATATGTATCCATAAACATCCATCATATAGAAATATGAATAACAATAAAACATCATATAATCACCTCCAAAAAATGATGTATCTCATATCCAAAATATGTCACAATATATATTGAATTATTTTCAAAAATGTTGAGCTCATATGCTTGATAAAAAATATACATGTCTATATAAAGACATGCCTAGCCTATGCTAACCCTATCATTAAATGCAAGCCTATCCTCTCTATGACCTGACCTTGATGGTCATGATCTATCTCTGTGTGAATGATGAGCCAAATGATATGGATATGTCCTAGGTTGGAACACCCCTCATTTTCTCTGTGATCTCCATGAATGGGATCTACTTTGGCTCTCTACAAAGCTAGGTGCCCTCTCCTCTAGTGGCACTTCCCTCTCACATAGGTCTCTATAGTACTATTCAAACTTGCTAGACATGCATAGTGCCTGAGATATATGTGTAGTGCCTCCACTAACAATATCAATAAATTCAACTAATCTCTGCTTAGCCCGTTGCACTATGATCACAACCATATCTTTCTCATTTGTCAATTGAGCTACCTACCCTTGCATCTAAGCTAAAGCAACTCGAAGCTACACCTACAATGTTGTAACCTATGGGTGTTGGGGTCTCTCCTCTACATACTCCTCCATGGAATTGAGGGTGGGCACTTCCTCCAATCCCTCCTCAATGGTTACCTCACAAGAAACCTCATCCACCCGTGCCTCCCTCCTAACCTCCTCCACCTCCACATCCATGTCAATATCAACATGTTGAAACCCAAATTTTTCTCTATCTTCACCTCCTCCTGATGATGAGTGAACTCTACTTGCACCTATCCTACTCTCTATACCTCCTCTTGGAGAGGAGTGTCTACCTCCACCTGTGTGGATCTAACCCTCTCCTCCTGGTGAGGAGAATCATCCCTCTGCTGATCCCACCTCGATGCCTAAGGTGGAAGTTCACCTCTATCCCTCCAGCCTCTATCACCACCCCTTCCAGAATCTCCTCTCCCACCATCTCCTCCTCGAACTCCACCACCCCCCATTGTTACCCCGACCACCTCAACCACCATCATCACCTCTCTCATGTCCTCTGCCTTGGAATCTCTCTAGAGGACCTCTATCAAGCCTCTCTATAGAAGCAAGCTAATATGGATCTATGAAAGGTGTGGGTCTATGTTAGGCCCACCATGCACCATAATCTACTATCATCCCTACATCAAATAACTTAGTAGGGGCACCCAACTCAACTAGCTATAATACATCTATCTCAACAACTGCAATGTGGACACTAATCATGGGTCCCCACTGAGGAACCTCTTAAGAAGATTAGAAAAACTCTGCAATACCAACAAGGACTTCATGTTTCTCTCTGAACTATCACAATACACACTCTAGAAGATGTCTCTCTATAATGTGTCGAGTCTAAATAGTACGACTAATCAAATATTGGGTCTAACAACAATAAGGTAGATACTTCGCATAATCATCCCAGACTAGGAAATCTTTGTATGACCTCCTTGTGAATGCATCAAGGGTTTCGATACCATGATGCCAATACTCTACGTCACCAAATGGGATCTATGTGATGAAACCTCCATAGATATATACATAGGTAAGTCCTAGTGCTAGGTATCTATCCACCAATGGCTTAGAAAATTTTATGCTCCCAAGCCCAAACCATAAGCAATGTGGTACCACAACTGATAGATTGAGCATATTTGTAAGCCACATCATGAAGTTGGAAATAAAGCTAGAACAATAAACAAGGACCCCAAGCATAAATAAGGGCTTGGTCCATCATGCACTTACGCATATTACCCCATCCAATAGGGAATCCATGGCCTCAATGGTCAAGAATGACGAAGCCCCCGATAATAGTGCAAATCACTACTAGAAGCTGGTCATATCTGTCAACAAGTGTATCCCACTAGATCTAATAGTCCTCAACATTGAGAGCTAAAACATCAAAATTGAAAGCTCTTGGAAAGGAAACTAACCCATGATCAAGATCATAGAAAACACACTCACTATGAATGGGAACATGAAGAATACTCTAGACATCCTCTAGTGTAATAATGGCCTCTCCTATGGGTAAATGGAAGGAAGTAGTCTTAGAGTTCCATCGCTCTGCTAAAGTTATTAGAAGTCCTTGATTAACCTGAATGATGTTCATGAAAGTAACATGATATAATCCTAGTGCATGCAGTGTATCCCTCTCCTCATCTCTCAAATGATCTCGTAATCGAAAAGAAGCAAGTCAACTCTCTGGGGTATATATTTGTGGTAATCGCACTTGCACTCACAAAAAGCACATTACATCAATCGAGACATGTAACTGAACCTATTGGAATTTTTATACAGAGAAAAAATTATTAAAAACAAACTCAAATTGTCTAATAATCAAATGTGTCGTACTGTCATACAAATGCAACTCACACATGCAACTCACATTGCATATGAGTTGTAGAAAATCAATTGCAACATTCTATCCTAGACTTACATCGCACCACAAAAGGTGCAGTGCAGAAAGAACTTGCAAATGACCTAGCAATGTTGGCTCTATTTTATATATGCATTTCACATCGCACATACGGTGCACAAGACCATAAGACCACATTTATTTTCTCTTTGATAAGCCATAAAATCTACTATAAAATGAATGAAAAATGAGGAAAGGGTACATACCACACCCCTTGAGCCCTCTGGCTTCTTGAATGAATGAACTCAATATTTATGGTGTGAATCTTTTAAAATAGGAAACATCTTTGTAGGGGCTCCTTCACAAAATCTCCACTATGAGCTCTCAAATCACTAACAAGAAAATGCACAAATGACCCTTTTTACACCCCTAGGGCCTATTTATAGACTTTTAGGGTGGGATTTTTTACCCCTTTATAACTGGGCGCATCAAATTTGAACTTGAAATACAAATAAAAACACCCCAGAGGCCCTAGTATCAAATTATTTTTCTACCAATGTACTTAGAATTATCAAATTTACTTATCAAAACAATTTCCCAATTTTTTTTTTTTTTTTAAATTGATTTTTTTCCAAGGGGGCACCATCCTATTCCACCATCACCGGGGCAACTCTTGAGCATATTTATTTATTTATTTTTGATATAACACTATAGAAACACATTATATCAAAGAGGGGTAAAATGTAGATACCCTAAAATATCTTGACTTGCGAGCAACACCTTTCCACTATTTTTCACTCTTCTTCCCTAATGATTAAATAATATCTTAAGTATTATTTAATTATTGTCAAATATCATACTCTACTATCAATTAAGTGATTTTATATTATTTAATCAATTAATTCTAATTCATCATTTTTGACTAATTAAATAAATCCTATTTATTTAATAATGTCTTGATTATCCTTATTCTCCTAAACTAATTAAACTAGCTCATCTATCTTAATATATTAAGATATATATATAATATGCCTAGAGATATCATTATCTCAGAATATTTTTATTCTTTTATTCTTTTTTGAATTTAAAAAATATGCCTTGATAATGATATCTCTCGGTGTATAATATATATCTTAGTATATTAAGATAGATAAGCTAGTAGCAGTCGCGGTGTACATAAATACTTGAACCATAATTGAATTCTAACCCTAACCATAATTGAACTTTGATCCTAATCTAATCCGAATCACAACTCTAATGAAAACCTAACCCTAACTAAACCCTCACAAAAATTGAATCCTAACCTTAATCGAACCCTAATCCTAATTAAATTATCACCCTAAACTAATTAAACCCTAATTATAATACTAATTAAACTTTATTCCTAAGCCTAACTATAATTAAACCCAAGAACCCTAATTGAATGCTAATTGAACCCAAACCCTAACCTGAATTGAACCATGATTAAATCCTAATTGTGGACACCTAAAAATGTCTCGATGGATCACATTGTCTAACTAACATCATTTCATCCTAAAACCCATCCTCTTTTCACTTAATTGATTAAATTAGTTTAACTATTTAATTAATTACATCATTTGCATCCATTAACCTCATTAATTCAGTCAGGTTACTTCACCCCCTTTCATGCTAACATTTCATCTAATTAAATTAAATAAATCAAAATATTTGATTTAATCTCCTAAGTCATCTTATTTAATTAAATAACCCTAAGTTATTTAATTATCATTTCACCTTTCCCACATTTATTAAATAATCTAATTTAACAAATGTCACTTTAATTCTTCCAATCCCCTAATTGCATAAACTAAATCTTGTTTAATTAGCAATTAAACCAATTTTCCTCTAAGCAAAGAGAATATTCTCATGGAATACTCCTTATCCCCTTTTTGCACAATTAAAACTTTGTTTTGATTTGCAAAATGCCTTTTTCCTCACCCATAGGAACATTCCAAAAGTATATTCTTATTCCTCCATCATTTGAAAAAGGGATATTTGCACTTGGCTTCAAATGCAAGTTACCTTGTAACTTGAGTTACAAGTTATCTTTCAACCTTTTGAATAAGTCACCTTTGACCTGTGTGTGCAAGTCAAAAGTGTGTTTGTTTGAAGCAAATGTGAACCCTTGATTAAATCCCATCATGCATTCTAATCCATTGATGAGAATCCATGATCCACGCCTCCTCTTCCTTTCATCCTTGACTATTGATTAATCTTTTCGATCTCAACCCTCCATTTCTCATTTGCTTTCCTATAAATAGGTCACTATTTGGAGACAAATGGATCCATCTTTTTAAGAGAAAACTTATGCTATTGAATCTCATCCATCTTTCAATTGCACACTTATGCTATTGAATTAGCTTGCATCCAAATTCATACTTACTCACTTGTTAGCTTATTTTAGCTCATTTTAATTGCATAATAGCTTATAGCATCCATTAATGGCTTCCATGCATCCATCTTAGTTCGTATATGAATTAGGGTTTTCATCTTTTAGCATAATTTTATCTTAGATTAGCTTAGCAATAGCATAATTAGATCATTTGTAGCATAAAATCATGGTAACTTAGCTTGCATCATGTTCATTTTAGCATAAATCATATTTTCATCCATATATCCCAACCATTTTATCGATTCTCTTCAATAGAATAGATTGGAACAAGCTCACTTATCACGGGATTGGGAAAGGGTCATTGTTCCACATCAACACGACACCAATTCCACAACGGGATAAGTTTCAAATGGATTAGAGTAGACATTTTAAATGCTTTCATAGTTTAGAATGCTTTGTTTCAATAAATGTTCAATTTAACTTTCATTTGAATGATTTTGTTGAGATTCGAGTATTAGTGACATGAATATGCTTCAATTCTTCATGGATCAAGCGTAATCAACCCATACTAAAACCCTCATCTCACATTCTGGCGCTAGAAGGAGGGCTTTACTAACTTTTTTGATGTTTTTCTCTTAAAAATTCTATGAGTTACAGGTTTCTAGGCTAGAGAAACTCTTTTGGAGGCTACAACGACGCTATTTTTCAGCAGAGCGACACCCTTATTTACTAGAGTGACACTACCATTCACTAGAACGTCACTTTTGCAAAAGCATCGCCATAATTGAAAAAAGCATCGCCATAATGCAAATGCATCGCTAAATTGATATAGCGATGCTATTGTTTTCTTGCTTTTATAGTCTATCTTAAAATGGTCATATCTTGGTCATATTAAGGTCTTTTTCGAAGATTTTTTAAAAAATGGGGTAGAATTTCATGCTCTATGCAATGGTATAAGTGTTTTCAATTTTGGTAGAGTTAAATTTTCCATTTTTGCATCTAAAGTCAAATCACATTGTAACTTGGTCTAGATTTTAGGGTTTTAATTCTTAATCATTTATCTAACCCTCACATCTTGTTTGCTTTATTTAATCTAACATTTGGAACATGGATTGTAGGTTTGAAGAGGAGCATGGAGCACTTAATTCAAGAAAAAACATTCTTTTCTTTAAATCTTATAATTATAACAAGTGTTTCGACACCTTTGGGGCAGTTATAACCCATCATATGTTGCTTTGGTTTATGTTTTAGGACCACTAACTTTCCATTGGCTTTTAAAAATTATAATCTTAGGACCAACTTGTTTTCAATTGGGCTTAAAATTCACTTTCAAAGTTGGCTAAAATTGAACCCTCATTTCATCATTGTCTTTTGGGCTTAAAACTGAACAAGGCAACCTCATATTTCATTTGGTGCTTATAATGAACTCATCACTACTTTGAAGGGTTAAAATTTATAACTATTTGGTATGTTTTGTGATTTACAACACTGCTAGTGAATGTGTATTCAATTCTCTCGCGCCATTTGGTGACCTTGAGAAACAATTTTTTTTTCTAACACTTTGGAAAATCACCTTCATCTTTCATTTGGATTAAAATTGAACCCCCTTTGTGAGTGTGAGAAAAATACGTGGGTTGTGTTCTCTCTTTTTTCATGCAAACAAAGATGATCGAACTACAAACATACTTCCTTGATATTGTTCACCTTTAGAGGGCCTGCCTCTCCACTTTGAAAGGAGGGAGCGACCCAAGCGGTAACCAGCTAAAGCCAAGCTCTTCCAAATCGCGATATAAATGTGTGGTTGCAATAAAAATTGTGATAGATGGGAAGTGGTACATGATAGCTCTCCCCTAATGTCTTGATGATGCAAAAATCCCTTGTTCTAAGGGTCGGCAAACCTCTCACAAGGATTTTATCATTACACGGCCTAAACTGGAAGCCCTTATTGTGAACCTTTGTTTACAAATCTAAAAATCCTTAATACTTTTTGGTGCAAGAGTGATCATTCTAAAGCCGTACCAAATTCTTACTATTCAATTGTAGAAACAAAAAAATCCTTTTGATCTTCAAATTTTAAGGATTTTGAGATTTGGTGTTCCTGAGAAGTGTGTGCGAAGAAAGGGGGAGCCCATGTCACCAAATCTCTAATTGTTCACATTGTTTAGTGTTTAGAGAAATCCAAGTGGGAAATCAAAAAAGTATAACCATTTCGAACCTAGGATTGTAAGTGATTGTGAGTCAGTTTGATACATTGCTTGGTTACAAAATGTTTCAAAACAAACATTCCCTATCTTCAAAATTTCAAACACTTTGGTTTAAATATGGATTCCTCTTGATTTAGCTTAGATATTACTATTGGTCCTAAGGGTGTCTGTCCTTAACGATTTATAAATATCTTGAATTGATCTTAAAATCAATATTTCCCAAAGACAACGTAGGCAATTATGACTCTAATTTCATGATTTTCAAAAAATGGACATTGTGAAAGTTATGATGTTTTTGACATAAACATTTAGTTTGGAAACTTAATCAAGAAGAATGTTTGTAAAATCAATTCACTTAAGCAAGATAAACTTGACACAATTGAACCCCACATGAACATTTTGGTGATCGATTGTGCTAGTTGAACAACCCAACCTTACACCCACTATCATACAAGAAAAACATTGCAAACATTGAGTCCAAAATAATTGGGTCCTATTTCCAAAATCATTTGAGTCCTATTTTACCAAAATCATTGAGTTCTTAGAGTATTATCACTTTAGAGGTCTATCATGTTTCCCACTACCTTGGTATTGGAAAACAAAGGTTCACTCTAGGTCAACATTGGGTTTAGAATTTTATCCATCTCTTCATCAAATTTCATCCTTCACTTCATCAAACTTTACAAAAAAAATTGAATACACCAAACACTTTTTAACTTAAACATCAATCAAACCCCAAATTCTAACTTGTTTACTTTGTATGTGAAATTAATCCTTTTCCATGCACTTAGTTAAGTTAGTTATCATCCTTGATTAGTTTGTCTTGAAGGTCACAAGTCTACCCTAAATATTTCCAAGTTCATAAACATCCTTTATCCAACATCAAAACATAAAATTCAAGTCAAAAGTGTTGTCCCAAAAAGTTTGCAAAGATCACTCTCCATAGCATCCACCTTTTCATCCCCCATTATCATCATCACTCCCAAAAGACTTAGAGTGTCCATTCTACCTAGATTTAATTCAACTAGAGAGTTCAAACAATACAAATATCAACACACCTCTCCCATCATTTATCCATAATGTATGGTTACAACAAGATCACAACATAAGAGAATCATGAAGAAAACTAAAGTATCATCTACCATCAATGATCCAAATCCTCAAGAATTTTATCTGAGAATTCATGTTACCCCATCACAACAACCCTCATCTCCATCAGGACCATATGAGATTGAAGACATCACGAATAACCCATTTGGATTTACTAGGGAAGAAATCATGGAACATCAAGTCTTAGAAAGTGTGGCTCTAATTTCCCCATATTTTGTTGCACAATCATTGAAAAAAGGTTTGAATTGATCTATGATTCAACCAAGTCCATCCCTTGTGCCAAGTCAAACCTTAACATTTAGTCTTGCAACTCAGCTAGGAACCAACCTTGGTCTCACTTCATGTCTAGGAACAAACACAACTTTGGTTATTCACAAAATGACCATTATATTAACCACCATCCTTCCCCAAGACACAAGTTGGATACCAACCTTTGGAAAACCACCTAAATTTTATGATGCCACAACAATATCAAAATTTCGAGCACAACCATCTTCATCCATCATCACAAATACCCCAAGTGTGCCTAATGATATACAAGGTAATGTGAACCAAGTGCCTCAAGTAGGACAACAAGGGAAATTTAACACTCTCACACAAATTCAACCCTTGACAAGTGGTTTCAACAACCCCATCAACACATCAAAACAAGTGGTTACCCAAGCTACTCATGTCAATCCACCATCCACATCAAATCCATCTATCATCGACCCAAGTCAAAATAACACCTTGGTTACAAATCCCATCAACCAAGGTAATACCTTGATCCCACCACAAATACAACAAGGAAATTATCCTCAAGACATTGATCAAGGAAACCTTTTTAATCAATGGACTAAAGGTCCTAATATGTCATTACCATCTCAATATACAATGGCATCATCATCTTTCCCCACGGTCCCTCTCACCATGCAAAATCAAGTGGGACCTCAAACTTACGTTCCTCCATCTCAATCCACCATATTGCAAGGAATATTGAACCAAGGGAACCCACATCCTCTCATCAACAACCCACAATCCATCACAAGTTTTCCAACAAGCAACTAGTCGTACATTTCAAGTTCATGGCTTAGCTTTGCAACAGACACACCAGATTTATCAACGAGCCATCCAAAAACAACAACAACAACAAGAAGCCTTAGTAGCACAACAACAACAACAACAACAACAACAACATCAAGAAACCTTATTAAAACAACAACAAAAACAACAACATTAAGTATCCTTAGCAACAAAACAACAATAAAACAATAACAAGCCACCTTAGTAGCACAACAACAACATCAATCCCAACAAGCCACCTTAGTCACACAACAACAACAAGCAGCCTTAGCAGCACAACAACAACAACAACAAAAACAACAACAACAACAACAAAAAGAATCCTATCAAGATGCCTTAGTCATGCAACAACAACAAAAAAAGAAGACACCTTAGTAGCACAACAACAACAAGCCCTCGTGGTGCAACAACAACAACAACAAGCCTTACTAGCTCAATAGTATGCCCAACAAAAACAACAACAACAACAAATTTCTTACTATAACCCTCAACACAACATCATCAACATGGAAATGTTAGGAACACCTTCATCATACACCCCATTCAACACATCATCATATCGGAATCCTGCATACAACCCATTCATCATCCCAACATATATTCGTCCACCAAACCCACAAGATAATCTAGCATCACAATTCAAAGTGTTATCACAAGAAATTCAGGATTTCCAAATGGGAAAGACAAAGAAGCCCCATACATAGAAACTATTTCCATATTCATTCGATCAAAACATAGCAATGGTACCATTTCCTCCCAATTTTGAAATCTCAGAATTTGATAAATACAAAGGGAGAGGAAGTCTTGTGGACCATATCAAGGAGTTTAATGTTATGTGTATGGAGGTAGCCTACAATAATTCTTATTTAGTGCGCCTCTTCCCTCAAATTTTAATAGGTCCTGCCATGGATTGGTTTTCTCAATTGCCTCTAGAAATCCAAAATTTCGAAGAAATCATTGAAAAATTCATAGATCATTTCTCCTTTAATCTTGACATGGAAGCTAGTCTAGAAGAGTTGTACACTCTCACACAAACCAAAGGAGAATCATTCACCAATTTCTTGCAACGATGGAGGCAAAGAGCTAGTAAAAGCAAGTGGCCACTTATTGATGAACAACAAGTGGGCATTATCATAGCAAATGTTGATCCTGACCTATCCTTCCACTTGAAGATGTAATGCATTACCACTTACGATGAGATTATCCCTAGAGTTCTTAACATCGAGAGAGCCCTAATCTCTCAGGGAAACACATAAGCATATAGAGACAACTTCCCATCCACTAGTTTTAATGATGAGCTCCAATATTGGGCCAAGAATAAGAATGTTACTAGTGATGGTGTTGTTGATGCAAGGGTGGTCTTAACTGCTCCTAGCCAAGAGAAAACCCAAACCATGAACACAAAACAACTATACACACAACCACCAAACAATCAACCAATGACCAGTACTACAAAAACTCAACACAAACAACAAAGAACAAACAATGCTCCTAAATGACAATTCACTTCCTTAGGGGAACCTATGGAGGATGTATTAAAAGTTTGATATAGTCTAATCTTATCTCAGTCCCAGATTTCTCAAACTATCAAGAGCCATAAGTCAAACCTCGCAGCTATTGAGAAGATCGTTTTTGTAAATTTCATCGATACAAAGGTCATAACACACAAAATTGTTTTAGATTAAAACATCGAGTAGAAGATCTTATTGAACAAGGAGAGATTCATGTTGATCAAAAATATGGGAATGAAAATCTAAAAATTTACACAAACCCTATGCCTGACCATACAAAAGAAAAATATTCAAGAAAGGCATCAACCTCAGAAAAATAAATGATACTCATGATACCATGGTGGGACATATTTATTCATCACAACATGAGGAATCAAACATGCATCAAGATACTATTTTAAAACAAAGTCCAAACCCACCAATAGTGTTTAGCTCACTATTTTATACTGTAATGACATCAAGTGGATATTAGATTGTGATATCTCTCCCACATATGACTCAATGATCGGGCATGTTGAAGAATTTCTAAACAAGCCAAAAATATTCCTTATTATACTCATACCCACAAAAGGCTTTGAAGAGTCTTTTATTGATGATATATCATCAACCCAAGGATCTTGTCAAGAGGAGGTTCTTGAGGATAATGAAAGTTACTCCAAATTGAGTTAGGATCAAGAACCCTTATCCCCAAATTTTCATAAAGAGTTGAGTGACATCTTCCAAACCATTTAAAACTCTAAATATTTCCTCGATATCACTCCTAAGATGTTTATTTCATATGGAGATATAAATGTTCTTCATCCAAAATAAGAGTCTCCCACTCTTGATATTCCTACACAAGAGCAAGCAACGATCAAGATTATTGATTGTTACAATGATTATGCATCATCGACATATTTTGAGTCAGCATCAACATCTTTTGAAGCAATATCAACATATAATGATGTCATAGAATTAAAGCAAACAATTCATATTCTTGAACATGATTGTGCATCATCGACATCTTTTGAGTCAACATCAACATCTTTTGAAGTAGCATCAAAAAATAATGATGTCATGGAACAAGAGAAAATAGTTCATATTCCTATTCAACAGAAACCCATAGCAATATCATGTGTCCATGACAGGTCATATTCAATGGCTATGGATTAGAGGATACATTATCAGGGAAAATGATTAGGTATTGATAATACCTTCACAATGCCGGGGGAAATATTGTCTACAACAAACATCAACATATGGGGCATGAAGGATCCTTATGATGAAAATATTGTCAATGCTACAACCAGCCGTATATTGAGTTGGAATTCACCTATCATCTCATACAAAAATTGGTACTAACATAAAAAAAATAAATTCCTATCAAAGCAAGGCAAAGATCATCAAAATAAATGAAGCAGTCAAGAAAAAAGGAGAAAGCAAATACAAATAGATGCCAAAGAAAAATAAAGAAAATCATCCCTCCAAAAATCCATTAGTCAAAGAAACTATAGGCAAAAATAAAAAAGGGAAATGTATCCATCAAAAGCATCCTCAAATACAAAAGCAAGCTTCTCAAGCAAGGAACAAAGTATATCCAGTGGTTGGTCCTAATTCCATGAAAACCTCCATTCCCACCCATCATTGCTCATCTTCCCAAGTTTGGAGAGTCAAATGCTCCAAACCATCAACCAATCCATTTCATATTCCTTCATGCATGACACCAAACACTCCATTCAAAATATCTAATTCTCGCATTGACCATGTGTTGGAAGCTACTCTTCATCATAAGGATTTTGAAGGCACTTTATCACGATGTTCACACATAGACAAGGTTAATTTTGGTACTAGCAAGACAAATCTTAGTTCTTCAAAATTGCATTCAAGTGCTCACCTCTTAGCAAAGCAATTTCTTCAAGCAGGATATTGTTGGAATGTTATGATAGTGGCCTCTACATCAGTTCCAGTAGGTGATTCAACATGAGGGTAAAACTTCCAAAAAATGAAAAAATAAAGAAAATAGTAAATAAAAAAATCATCCTCCAATAAAAACCACTACGGTGGTGCTTTGGGCAAGTACTCTGATGAAAACCTAGCAAACAAGCATCATGAGTAGAATCAAGCATCTATATGATCCTTCTTAGACAAAAGCATCTCATCCTTGTCATGATAAATCCAATGTTCTCTCCATCCATCCAATATGATTTATCCAAATATTCCACTTTATCTTGATCTTGACAAAGATTCGACATATACTTCAACTCTGCTCATGGAATTTTTTTTGATAGGCTCTTTACCAATTATCTAGCATGATAAAACTCTGTTGAACTCTTTGCATATACATTATCTATCTTGGTTATCCATTGCATTATGAAGAACTGCTAGAAACTAGGGGAAGGATATTTCACTCTTGTTTTCAAATAGCTCTTGATCCATTTCTTTTATCTCAAAATGTGACATCGACATCATGATCTAGGTATCATTTACCTCAAACTCTCATTGAAAATCCTAAAAATATTCGTAAAATTTCATCAAAATCCAAAAACCTTCAAAATCTTATTAAGCTAAAATCCAAAAACATTCAGAAAATTGTAAAGTCAAAATCCAAAAAAATCCAAATCACTAGCCCATGGCACATTTTTACATGTAGATGTTCCTTATCAAGCTTTATCTCTTCTCGAACATTGATCCAAACAATCAATATCAGTCGAATCTACCTTGCACTTCAATGTCCCATCAAATCATTCCAATCGACTTTGTTCCAAACCAAGCTTCAAAATATTGATCAATCTTATCCAATCAATCCATCATCATCTCAGGATATCCTTCCCAATCCTTGTGTTGCTTAACACTATCCTTGCATTGTTGTGTATCCTCAACAATGTTATCATCATCAATCCATCAATCAGATCAATCAATCCTAAGCTTGGTTTTCAATAAAATCCCAAATAGATCATTAATATCATCACACATATCCATGTCCACATCATCAAAATTGTGCAAAAAATTCAAAACATCTAAAACACATCAAAATCCCTAAAAAGGTCAAAACATAAAAAATCTAAAAAAATGGTTCCCTTGTCGAACTACATCATCTCTAAGATTGAATGTAGGAAAGGCCATCATTGATGTGCCCCTGAGACACCCTAGGTCAGTCCTTTAGGAGTTCGTCATAATAAATTGACTTTCCATTATTTGTTCATATCTTCATCCTGTAAATGGGTCAAGTTCATCGAACTACGTGGTCTCTACATGTATAACATAGGCAAGGCTTATCTTTGATCAACCCCTGAGACCCCAGGATAGGTCTTCTAGGTTAGGTTCTTGGTCGAAACTCCTCAAAAATCCTAAAACATCCAAATATCGAAAAACCCCAAAACATCCAAATATTCAGAAAATCCAAAAAGATTTGAAAATTTACAAAATCTTAAACATTCAAATATTAGAAAATACCAAAAACATTAGAAAAATCCAAAAAACCCTAAACAACCCCAAATAACTCAAAAGCCCAAAACATTCATAAACTTTCAAGAAAACCAAAAACAACCTCAAAACATTTTTAAAATACCAAAAACATTAAAATATTTCAGAAAATCCAAAACCACCCATCCCATCTCGCTTTCACCCGTAATAAAATTTCACCCATGATAAATTGATCGTCACCTTCACCCTTTGGTAAGGCAAATAGAAAGAAAGTGTAGCAAGTCATAAAGTGAGAACTTAATAATCAAAATCTAAAGTTTAGATCAAAGGGTAAATATGCCACTGAAGTTTGTATCAATGACTCATCTTAGCATCATCATCCTAACATCAAACAACCCTCTGATCAACATGTCCTAGGATGTATCCTTCCTACAATGGGAATCAATATCAGTTATGACTTTAGCTAAATTAAATAAGGCATGAGATACAGATGACACTGTTTGTTTGTCTTTGATCTTTTCTTATGATTTATCTTAATGACCCATTCCCAGGACCTCTTAATGATGTCTATCAAAATAATTTAGAGAGAAAGGAATGGGGCATTGATCATGATATTTTGTTTGTTGTGCTTGTGGGTATTCTTGTAATATAATCTTGGTGCATACATGCTTAGTTGTGTGTAGGAAGGTCGTTTAGGGTGCGCTGTTGACTATTGCGTATGATTTGGTCCAATGTATTCTAAGCTTATAACTTGCATTCCAACAAGGTTTCTGTATGTCAAGATGTGAACAAGAACTATCCAATTTGTTTGTTGAGTCAAAGTCCATTACACTAGATACAACACCATCCTATTTATCAATACCTTGATGCATCATGTCTATGTGTTATATCAAACAATAAGGAACGAAAAAAAATCCCAATCCTGATATGTGAGCACCTCATCATCCTGCATTCATCCTACATCTTGCATTGTCTCTTCACCATCTCTAATAAAGTCTTGATGGATCATAGACTTGTTGGATCTTTTGAAGCAATCATCAAAATCAATGGTCAATCCATTCATCTTATTCTTTTATCTTTACTAAAAATTCTATCCAAGCATCAAATCTATGTGATCTACATTGACATATACATGAGGCTACCCATAGCTAATGATTTTATTTACATCATGAAATGTCTACACCAACATATGAGCTTTTTAGGAACTAGTTTTCATCCTTTTTACTAGCAATCCCTCTTCCGCTGGGGCACAATGGGGAATCTATATCATCTTCAGCTCAACAATCTAATAAGTTACTACTCAATTGATTCAAAAGAAACCTGCAATCTCAAGCATCTCAATCATAAGTTTGATTTTCACCTATCATGAGCTCGATTAGAACACTTTATTCTCTCATCGATCTCTCGAGTGGGAAACCAACCATCTTTTGATCATATCGATATCAAATCATTTAACGAATTTTGTTCCTAGCCTTGCTAGCAAAGATTGATCAAATCTATCAAATCAACCATCATTGGGATATATCATTCCCTATAAATCCTCATGTTTTTCAACATAATCCTTTCATTGTTGTGAATCCTCAACAATGTTATCAATAAATCAATCAGATCAATAAACTTTATCTTGGCTATCAATATCTCAAAGAGATCATCGATATCCATTTTTGCATCGTCATCAACATCAAAATCAACATCTAAATCAGCATCAATCTTTGAACCAATGCAACGAGTACATTGCTTCAAAGAGGGGAAAAATGTAGACACCTAAAAATGTCTCAATGGATCACATTGTCTAACTAACATCATTTTTTCCTAAAACACATCCTCTTTTCACTTAGTTGATTAAATTAGCTTAGCTATTTAATTAATTACATCATTTGCATCCATTAACCTCATTAATTCAATCAGGTTAATTCACCCCCTATCATACTAACATTTCATCTAATTAAATTAAATAAATCAAAATATTTGGTTTAATCTCCTAATTCATCTTATTTAATTAAATAACCCTAAGTTATTTAATTAAGTATCATTTCACCTTTCCCACATTTATTAAATCATCTAATTTAATAAAAGTCACTTTAATTCTTCTAATCCCCTAATTGCATAAATTAAATCTTGTTTAATTAGCAATTAAACCAATTTTCCTCTAAGCAAAGGGAATATTCCTTATCCCCTTTTTGTACAATTAAAAATTTGTTTTGATTTACAAAATGCCTTTTTACTCACCCATAGGAATATTCCAAAATAATATTCTTATTCCTCCATTTGAAAAAGGGATATTTGCACTTGACTTCAAATGCAAGTTACCTTGTAACTTGAGTTACAAGTTATCTTTCAACCTTTTGAACAAGTCACCTTTGACCTGTGTGTAGGTTAAAAGTGTATTTGTTTGAAGCAAATGTGAACTCTTGATTAAATCCCATCATGCATTCTCATTCGTTGATGAGAATCCATGATCCATGCATTCTCATTCATTGATGAGAATCCATGGTCCATGCATCCTCTCCCTTTCATCCTTGACTATTGATTAATCTTTTCGATCTCAACCCTCCATTTCTCATTTGCTTTCCTATAAATAGGTCACTATTTGGAGACAAATGAATCCATATTTTTAAGAGTAAAAGTTTATGCTATTGAATCTCATCCATCTTTCAACTGCACACTTATGCTGTTGAATTAACTTTTATCCACACTCATATTTACTCACTTGTTAGCTTATTTTAGTTCATTTTCATTGCATAACAGCTTAGAGCATCCATTAATGGCTTCCATGCATCCATCTTAGTTTGTATATATGAATTAGGGTTTTCATATTTTAGCATAATTTTAGCTTAGATTAGCTTAGCAATAGCATAATTAGATCATTTGTAGCATAAAATTATGGTAACTTAGCTTGCATCATGTTCATTTTAGCATAAATCATGTTTTCATCCATATATCATAACCGTTTCAATGATTCTCTTCAATAGAACCAATTGGAACAAGCTCACTGATCAGGAGATTGGGAAAGGGTCATTGTTCCACATCAACACAACACCAATTCCACAACGGAATAAGTTTTAGATGGATTATAGTAGATATTTTAAATTCTTTCGTAGTTTAGAACGCTTTATTTCAATAAATGTTTAGTTTAACTTTTATTTGAATGATCTTGTTGAGATTCAAGTATTAGTGGCATGGATATGCTTTGATTCTTCATGGATCAAGTGTAATCGACCCATACTAAAATCATCGTCTCACACTAACTATATTTGAACCTTAAAACTAACCCTAATCCCTAATTGAATCATAACTCTAATTGAACCATAACCATAAAACTAACCCTTATCATAATTCTTGTATCCTAATTGAACCCTAATCCTAAACCTAATTTTGAATCATAACCTTGACATTGACCTTGATTGAAACCTAACCATAACCTTGACCCTTATTAAACCTGAATTCAGATTCACTCTAATAGAACTCAAACCTTAACTTTGACCCTTATTAAACCCTAACTTGGAAATTCAACTCTAATAGAGCCTAAGTCTAACCCTAAATGAACAATAGTAATAATTAGACTTTAGACCTAATTTAACCCTAACCCTAACCCTAATCACAACCCTAAGTGAACACTAACCCTAATTCAATGCTAACCCTAACCCTAATATAACCTTAATGCTAACCCCTATTTAACCCGAACCTTAACCCTAATCCTATTTGAACTGTGATCATAATTTAATTCTAACCTTAACTTGAATATTTATCCTATAACCTTAACTGAACCCTAACCCTAATTCTAATTTAACCTAAACTCTAGTTCCCTAACCCTAACTAAACCTTTATCCTAATTAAATCCCAACCTTGATATAATTGAACCCTAATTTAACCTTACAACTAACCCTAAATAAACCCTAGCTCTAACCCTAATCCTAATTGTATCCTAATCCTAATTAAATTGTCACCCTAACCTGATTGACATAAATGAAATGGTTAGGGTTAGGGTTAGGGTTAGGCTTACTAGTTTTAGGTTTAGGATTAACTTAGAGTTATATAGGGTCATGATATGATTAGGGTTATGATTTATGCCTAACCAATAAACATAATTGAAACCTAAGCATAACCATAACCCTAACCCTAACCCTAATTGCTATATTTTTTAGGGTTATCATTGGATTCCATGATAATTATTAAATGTGAATGAATATTCATCACTGTAATGAAGAATACGAATCAATAGGAATACAAATCATTTATTTTTCCTAAGATTGTTACTTCTACTGGTCTCCTATAGGGGTTGCTACCATTATAGGCTTATGCCTCTCAGCGTAATAACCCTAACCCTAATTTAACCCTAACCTTAATTAAACCCTTATTGAATCATAACCCTAATCAATCCCTGAACCAAATTGAATACTAACTGTATACACCTAAAAATGGTCTGGAGAATCTGATTAATTAAATACAAATTATTTGATTAATTATCATAATTTCCTCTACTGTTTAAATAAATAGAAATATTTATTTATATAGTTCACATTTAAATTCTTATAAATTCTTCTATTATCTCACCTTAATTAAATAAACAAAATTAAATACTTTGTTTGATTTAATTATCATTTTCCCTATTTTATTCTATCACATCAATCTTTTAAATTAATTAAATAAAGATCAAACACTTTATTGATTAATTGCCATTACTCTTCTGTTTAATTTAATAAACAACTTCTATAGTTTGTTTTGTTAAATTATTTATCCCTCTTTTGCTAATTTAAATAAATAAAAAATATTTAAATTAAGGCATAAGGAATATTCCATCTATATTTCCTTAAAATCAAATTAGATATCCTATACATCTAATTTATATCTAAAATCATGTCAAATTAATTGATTGAAACTTCACAGGAAGAATTGGAGATAAATTGCAAATTTATCTCTCAATCCTCCTCCATCAATCTTTCCTCTTCTCTTGCCTGGTGTTTTCATGGGTAGAGTCAATCACCAAAATTCTCTCAATCTCCTCCATTTCTCACCATTCAATCCTCCAGATTGAATCCAAGCCTCTCTTTGCCATCCCTGTGCATTTCTACAACCATGAAATCTATAAATACAACCTCATTCAACCAAGAAAGGATCCAGATAATCTAACTTATGCACTCTTACTTTGCAGGAATTCAAGCATCAAGCATCAAGCATCCAAGCATCCAAGCATCCAACAATCAAGCTTTCATATCATGGCTGCATCCAATAGCTTTGTTTATCATTTCCATGTCAATCCATGCTAATTTAGTTTCTTTTACCATCTAGTATTATCACATTTAGCTTCATATCATTGCATCAGTATCATTCCGTTCTTTAGATTGTCATTTTAACAGTTATAGTGTTATTTAAATATGAGAGCACATAGCTTAATAAAATCTTTAAAGATAGGAGACAATGAGACGATTTCAATTGGTTATTAGCTTGATCTTTGATGCAATGTTTCATTAATAAGTGTTTTAGTGCTTTACACCTTATTCGCACTTACACTAACTGAACCCTAAGCCTAAGTGAATTGTAACCTTAGTTGAACTCTAACCATAACCTTAATTAGACCCTAACCATAATTAAAATCTAACCCTAACTATAATTTAATCCTAATCCTAACTCTAACCCTAATTAACTCGAATTATATTTAAAACCTAACCTTTACCCTAAATAAACCCAAGCCATAACCCTAATCCTAATTGAATCATAATTATAATTAAACCCTAATCCTAACCTAATGGAACTGTAATTCAAACCCTAATTCTAAATCTAATTGAACTCTAATCATAACCCTAAGTCTAATTAAACCATAATCCTAATTTTTGAATGCCAATTAAACCTTAACCCTAATTAAATCCTAATTGAATTGTAACTCTTCTTGAACCCTCACCCTAACCCTAACACTAACCCTTACCCTAATTGAACCTTACCCCAATCTTAACCCTAATTGAACCCTAACCTTAACCTTAACCTTAATTTAATCTTGATTGAACCCTTAGCCTAATTGTGTCATAACCCTAACTCTAATTGAACTCTAGCCCTAACTTTGAATAAAAGTGCTTCCCTTACCTTAGGTGAGAGGAGATTTCTTTGTATCCATTTCTTTTAATTCTAACCCTAACACTAACCCTAATCCTAGTTAACCCTATCTCTAACCCTAAACCTAATCTTAATCCTAATCATAATCCTAACATAAACCCCAACCTCAATTCTAATCCTAATTCTATCTCTAACCCTAACCCTCACCCTAACCCTAACACTAATTCTAACACTAATCCTAATTCTATTTCTAACCCTAATTGTAAGGCTAATTATGATTTTATCTTTAACCCTATCCTTAACCCTAACCCTAACCTTAATCATTTCACTATCTCTAATCATAACCCTAATCCCTAATTCTATCATTAAACCTAACTCTAACCCTAATTCTTACACTATCTCTAACCCTAACACTAATTTTAATCATAACCCTAACCCTAACACTAATTGTAATTTTATTTCTATCTCTAACTAGACCCTAACCCTAATCCTAACCCTATCTCTAAGCCTAACCTTAATCCTTATACTATCTCTAATCCTAACCCTAATCCTAATTCTATCTTTAACCCTAACCCTAACCCTAATTCTTACACTATCTCTAACCCTAACATTAATCCTAATCGTAACCCTAACCATAATCCTAACCCTAACACTAATCCTAATTTTATTTCTATCTCTAACACAAACCCTAATAAAATCTTGATTGAATGTTAATTCTTACCAAAACTATAACCCTAATCATAATCCTAATTGAATTCTAATCCCAATCCTAACCCTAACCTCAAGATTTATTGTAGAACCTTAGCCCTAATTGAACACCAATTAAACCCTAACCCTAAATCCAACTCAAACCTTGATTTTAACTTGTAATTTGTAACTCTAACCCTAATAGAAATATAAGTCTAACTCTATTTGAATGCAAACCTTAACCTCAACCCTAACCCAAATAAATATTTATCCTAAAACCCCAACCCTATTGAAATTCAAACCTAATTAAACTCTCAACCTAGTTGAATCCAAACCCTAACCCTAACCCTAATCCTAACTTTGACGTTGATCCCAAGCTTTATTTTAGAACTCTAACCCTAACCCCAACCTTCACCCTAATGCTAACTCCAAGATTTATCATAAAACCCTAATTGAACCTACCCCTAATTGAACCCTAACCATAATTGAGCCTTAATCATAATTGAACCCTAACCATAATTGAAAATTAATCATAATTGAGCCCTAATATTAACCTTAAACCTAACCCTAATTGTAACCCTAATTGAATTCTAACCCTAAATGTCATCCTAATTCTAATTGTAGCCCGGAGTATAACCCTAATTACAATTCTAACCCTAACCATAATTCCAATTCTAACATGAACCCTAATTCTAATGGAAACCCTACTTCTAATTGTACTACACAATGAACACTAACCCTAACCCTACTTAAAACCTAATTGAAATACTTTTACTCTTGAAAATTACACAAATAATTAATATCATGGTTGTTTAATTTGAGTTTCACAAATCACTCTTGTTTTGTTTTGATCTCTTAGCCTTGTTTTAGGATCTTACTTTTTTAACCGCAAAATTACACTCTTTTGATTCTAACTTTGCTTATTTCAAAGCCAAAATTTTTATATATTATAATTTTTAGTAACTATTCTAATAAGCTTTTAGTCCAAATATTTCCATAATTTGAGTGCATTTCTTTCTAATTAGTAATCTATTTTTTTTATTATGTTGTGTGAATTTTTTCGCAATACAATTGAATTGCATACTAAAACCCATTTTCTTAAGACTTATATTTTCGATGCAACCATGGAAATATTAGTTTTTGTTGAAACAATTTGGTATGTAGCTTGTGAAACACTAATGGTGTTTATTCTTCACATTAATTCACTTTGATAATCTTTCATGCAACCATGGGAGATAGAATGCCAACATTGATATAATTATAATATTTATAAAGAACTAATATAAAAGGCCCATCAAATTTTCTCTTCAATTAAACTTTAAATATATTTTTTAAATATAGATATGTTAGGAAATAAAATAATCATTTGCTAATTTTCTTTTGGAGAGCATCCATGTTCATGTCTAAATTTTAGTGATTAAAAAAAAAGTTAAATTGAATATTAGCATTTGAATGATATCTTTATTAAATCAAAATTTCTAGATTAAGGAATAGAAATAATATAAATGAAATACTTTATTAAACCAAAATACTCTATTAAATAAAAATTTCTAGATTAAGGAATATAAATAATATAAATAAATCAAAATACTTTATTAAATCAAAATTTCTAGATTAAGGAATAGAAATAATATAAATCAAATACTTTATTAAATCAAAATTTTTAGATGATAGAATATAAATAATTTAAATAGATACTTTATTAAATCTAAATTTCTAGATTAAGGGATAGAAATAATATAAATCAAATACTTTAGATTTGTCAAATAGTTTAATGATTCTAGAGATAGTCTAGTTTCCTAGATTGCATCTTACATCTCTCAATTTTAGAATTTTAGCACAACTTTTTACTTTTGTCACTGCTCTGAGATAATCAACATTTTTCCATCCATAAAATATAAAATATAATCAAAATTTATTAAAAGAAATGAAATAAATAACAAATTAAAAAAAATCACATCACAAATTAAAGTAGGAGATTTTTACTTAATTTAATTTATCATAAAATCAATAAATGAATATAATCATATAAAAACATAAATTTTTTCATTCAAATTTTAAATCAAATTTATTCCAACTTAATTCCACATTGATGTTTTTCAAAATTCACTTTTATTTATAATTTTTCTTAATATTTTATTTGGTAGAATATTATTTTTTTTCTAATATTCAATTTTAAAATATTTCTCAAAATAATAAAAAAATATTCTTTAAAATATTATCTAAAATAAAATTAAAACAAATATTTTATTTTTAACCACTATTTAGAAAAAAAAGATACTAGAAGAAAACAATTAATTTTCCTCTTATATATTGTTTTTAAATTTTAAATATTATCAATTTTATTTTAATAATTATTTATATTTAATATTTTATTATTTATTATTATTTTTCAATTATTATTATTTTAATTATTTTAATTCATTAATAAATTATTATTACCATTATTTATAATCTTCAATTATTATTTGCATCTAATTAATAATTATTAATAATATATCTTTTATATACAAATATATATTTAAATTATATGCAATACAACTGAATACAACACCACACTATTTAATATCATATCCAATTAGTAATTTATAAAAATATTCAAATTTATAGAAATAATTAAACCATAAAAGATTATATATACATACACATATAGTCACCTGGTACATGAATTTCTATTTCAGAAAATTATGTAGTAAATGAAAGAATAATAATAACTGAATTTAAATCTCTGTATAGGAAGTCAATATCTACTTCCTATATCGCACATAGTCATAGGCTATATCGCACATAGTCATAGGCTATATCTCACATAGTCAATATGTACTTCAAGAAAAAATAGGAAGTCAATATGTGTACATTTTCACAGAGATCCAATATAACAGGAAAGAGAAAAGGTGGTCTAGTAAATGCTAGAGGAGTTTCTGGTGGGATAAGTACATGTTAACAGACAAATCTCTCCAACGCCTTCAGTCAAACTTGAAACTTGTAGAAGGCTGATTTGAAGGATCAAACTCTTTGGTATCTACAGCAGGATATGTTGCATTTTCATCCTTATGTTCAGGAGCTAGGTATTTCTCAAGGATCCTCACAGATATCTCATAAATATTGCTATTTTCATGTTCCTGAAGTTCTTCAATTTTGTCCAATCCACCAGCATCCTCAAGCAACATCACATATTTATCACTGTTTCCTCCATATTCATCACCAACTCTCAATATATCCTCCAGACCCTCCAGGCATATTGTTACAATTTCTGAGTCTGGACAACTAAGAAGATCACATAGGGGTTTTATACAACCTTGAATTACCAAGTACCTGCGTTATGACATTCCATTAATCTCATTCTAACAGATCTCGGCAAAAATTGTTTGTTTCTCAGAACTACATGTAAGAGACAAACAAGTCAGAGAACAATTTAACACTTACTCTATCTGCTTATGGGTTCCATGTGAAGTGACATTAGTAATTGCCCAAGCCGCCTCTTTCTTTATGTCAAACTCTGCATTTGCTATCAACCATACAAGTGGGGGAACCATACCCGCATCAATAACAGCCTGGAAAACATGGCCAAGTTAGAGAACATGTGTAGTTCCAGTCATCCAAATATGCAAACACTTGTCAACAATAGAACCTTGCAGAGAAACAAAAATAAAATGCCATTTTCATTTAAAAGTAATACCTATCCTAAATAAATCCACAAACAAAAACTCACCTGAATCTGATCCTTGTTCCCTGCTGTGATGTTGGAGATTATCCAACAAGCCTCCTTTATGATGGATTTTCTGTTATTATAAGTAAGAAGTGGGAGGAGACATGGAAGGGCTCCATTGTCGACAACATACTAAATCACAAAATGTACAAAATGCCAACGTACAAGTAAATAAAATGACAATATATTGAAGAACTAAACATCCATGGAGGGTTAAACAAAAAATGAGAAAGTATGGAGTACCTGAGTTTGTCTATCATTGCGAGTGACCATATTGCCTATAGTCCTCAAGGAAGCTTTGAGAGCTACTGAAGGATGCCTACCAGAAAATAAATTACATTCTTCTAAGATGTGAGATCATATGGATTTGCACTTATTACTACAAGAAAAACTGTCTGCTAGTTGAAAAGCATGTTCAGATGTGAGATCTATTTCCTTGAATGGTACTGCTAAAATGAATAATTAAATTACATTTAAGTGAGAAAAATCCTGACTGTGCTAACTAAAAATAGGTTAGTCTCATTCTGGGCAAAACTAATTTCTTTTGTTATACTACTTTCCTTTAATGAAAGTAGCAATCAATATGCTTAACAATTGAACCTCATTCATGATATAATCAGGAAAGGAGTACTTGAATTGTTTTAAAAAAATGTATAACTAAGGAGGAAATAGGGTAAATGAAATAAATTAGTTCATTTGCATGTGTCCTATACCATTTTTCGGAGTAAGCTTTACTTGAGTTACTACTATTATTATGAAATTCTCAAGAAAATTCGTATTAACTAGAGAATTAACCTTAAAATTTGGAGAAGCTTTCCCAAGACACCAGCTTCAATAACAGCATCAATATCATTACTGTCTCCATCAGAAATATATGAAAGAGCCCAGCAAGCATCTTCCAATGTATCTTCATCAACGATGGGAAGAAGCTGCTTCAGAATTGGAAGTGCAGCCTTTACCTACAAAGAAATACAGGAAGCCTTCAGACCTGTACCTTATAAAGCCAATCTAAGATTCATTTAAATGCTTGTAAGAGTGAGAGAGGGGGAAAATAAAATCTTCAAAAACTAGAATGAGTTTATCTACGATCCTCTGTATTCAACATCACATATCTTCCATTTTCCAAAGTGACTTAAATAAAGGCAACTTGCTACAAAGGGATTTTTGCAGCAATTGCATTGTTCTCATTTGTTCATAGAACTGAAGTGAATCATCTGCTTCAAGTAACTAAATCTTGATACAGAGTCATACATTGCTAAAGTGAGAGACATACACACAAATTTCATTAAATAAAAAAACCACCATCTGTAGTGTGTATAGTTTACCTGCTCAAAAGGAAGACGCGGCTTGCCACGGCAAAAATTTGCCAGGGCCCATGTTGCATTCTTCATCATTGCAATTGTGGCTTTCTCATTGAACAGGGTGAGCAAATTTTCCATACCTCCATTACCGAGTACAATGTCCCTGAATTTGGGAGAATCTCCAGCAATATTGCCTAAACCCCAGACAACCTGTAGTGCATAGCAAGACACAAATATAAGTAGAAACTCAATAAAGAAGATGAGATTATAAAACATAATAGAAATTTCTGACCAAGAAAGACATTGTCCATTACTTGCTCTCGCAGTTCATCGTTGGGATTACAGAGAAGCTCAATTAACAGAGGAACTGCACCACTCTCAACTACAGCACTTGTCTGTTCTAATGTCCCGGATGTAATATTTGTTAAAACCCGAACTGCCTCATACTGTAATAGAAAATAATACAATCTAGTGTTAGAAATAGGGAAGAAGAACATTAAGACTGACACCCTCTAACTCTACATAGGAAGTGGCATAAAAATTTAAATTTAAACAAGAGCCCAAAAGTAAAAGGACTCCAACAGAAGGGGTTTACTGCAAATGAATGTTAAAATTTAGAAGAAGTGTTGAACAACAATTCAATTAATGATAAGCATCTTCCTATGACTATATTATTGCAGTTTTCCATAATTAGTAAACTAAAGAATTTACAGTACTAAAAGTGCCATACTTCCAGTGAGTTGTAAAATTTTACACAATTCTTACCTGAAGTTTGGGTGCATCCATCCTTCTCAGAAAATTAGCAAAATAAGGCACAACTCCCATTTTGATAATTTCATCAATCCGTGGATCTTCCTCTGCACAATAAGCATCTTAAGAAATCCATTATAGTTCCCTTCCATATGTAGATGTAGATCTGACAAATGGTGCTGAAATTTATTAACCTACCAGTACATGACAATTTTCGGAATTGGATGGTAGCGTCTAGTTGTGCTGCTGCATCTTGAGACATAATTGCAGTTGCCCATAATGATAAAGTTTCCAACTGTAAAATTTTTTTTGATAGAATTAGAGAAAAACATAACGTGTAGAATTAAGGAATTATATTTCAATGAAAGGTTCATCAATTCAGTGGCTACACAAAGTCATGAAGAAGAGTGAAGAAAAAAGCAGCAAGGGAAATCTATTCAACAACCTTTTCTTATCTTTAGGACCATTTTTAATAACCTGCAAACCCTAACGAAGCATATAAAATTTCCATAGCAATCTTGAAAAAGATAGAAGATATCTTTAAAAGGGTTAAAAGATCTTGTTAAAAGATCAACTTTATTGGATGCAATACGGAAATAACTGAACAACTTACAATAAAAATTATAAAAAGACAATCTCCGAAGGTAATGGAATGGATGAAGCATTATAAAATCAACTCCATCATCACTGATTGGAAAACATAAAAGTATCATTTAAAAAATCAATCCACCAAAAGATAAAATCCAAGAAAGAACCCAGTGCCACAAAACCATTAAATGCTCAATGAAGACCTAAAAGAATCCATGGTCCATATATTCACCAGAAATTGCAGCTCCAAGGTAGCAGATTACAACAATTCTAAACATAATCATTTTGTCCAGTTTAAGAAACCAACCAGAGAAAAGCTGTAAGAGCTTAATCCATAATTGATGCTAATTAATCAAACAGAATTTAAAATCTTCATATCCTCAATTCCATTTTTTCTTTATGGCTTTTCTTGCGTTCCATCCCTCAACATTCATTCTTAACAGATTGAAAAATTAAACCCCGTCAAAAGCATCAAATACCCATCAATCTTTTTAACACCAAACTGAAGGAAATTAACTCATATATATTTATCCTCTGAAAAGACCCATCAAAAATGCCAGAGTCGACTTCAAAAATGTCGAATCAAGAAACACAAACTAGTTCTAAATTTCCACTCCAACAACAGATACACGCAAGAAACAGTTTAAAATGTGCAAAGGGCAAGTGACCCGAATTACAAGCATAGCAAAACTGAATTCAGTAAAATTAAAAAGGCCTGCTCTGTATGAGCATAGCTTACGCTGTTCTGTAGAGGGCCTTGCATTCCTTCCCTGCGTTTTTTAAGCAAGCTCTCCTCTCTCTTTTTCTTGCGTATCTCAACCATGTTCTCCTCGCGCTTCCTGCGTCCTTCCTCCTTGTCCATAGACACCTTGTACCCTGTCTTCTTTCTTGCGTCCATACTTCCACTTGGCCTTTGAGACATGTTGATTCAACATTAAATTCCACCAAAGTTCTGGATTTCAAAGCAGATGGAATGAATTTCAACTGGAGATGAAAAATCTTTAAAGAAATCTCTTTCGACAAAGAGGTCAAGATCGCTTATAAAGATTAAATTTCAATCGATGAAAATGGTGCTGTGAGGATTGGATATTTTTGGCGCAAATAATAGAAACAAAGTTTGAAAAAGTAGCCGTTGCTATTAGTTGTATTTTTAAATTTTAATTATTAGTCATAGGTTACATATAGTATGAGATTTGAGCCTGAAACAAGTCTCCTTCTTGCAAATTATTATTGAATTGTTAGAAAACAAGTTTTAGTTGTTGTTTAATGGAAACAGTTGTTATTTAATGGTAAAAGTCTCTAAAATATCAGTGAGAGCCTCCAAAATGCCATATAAATATTGATTTTCCAACTAGATGAGAACATTCTATTTTTGTTTGCAATGTTTCTTGTCAATTTGATGGCAACTCTCTTTTTTCATTTGCATTGCTTTATGTTTTAAATTGTATGCAAATATTTCATTCCATTATTTAGCACTTATTATTAATTGTTTAATCCAACCACATACAACTAGAATTTGAACACATGACATCCATACGCACCTATGCACAAACACATACTCTCTTAATATATTAACATACAGATAGTTTTCTATCTATGTAATCCTTGAACCTCCTTTAGTTCCCAATGCTAGTTTATATATCTAGCTTATTGTTCATTGTTAGAGTTTAATTTGGTACCGTGTCCACTATCCACTTTTACACTTCTATTTTAAGGTCAGTTCCCACAATATCATTTTATTATTATATTTTAATATTTTTTATGTTATTAATATTAGATATTATATTATTATTACTATGTCATATATATATATATATATAATATTACTCTTATATTATATGAATAACAAATTTACAATGTATATCGATTATTTTAATGTTTTTTTATAGAAATAAAAACAATTTATTTACTCAAAATAGAAAAGGGTTAGGGGCATGAGAAATAGGGTCATGATTAGGGTTAGGTTAGGGTTACGACTATGGTATTTGGTTAGGCTCAAGTTTAGTTTAGGATTACAATTAGGGTTTATGATTTAGGTTTATGCTTAGAGTTATGGTAATGATTGATATTAGAGTTGGGTTAGGTTATAGATTAGGGTTATAATTACGGATTTGGTTAGGGTTTAGTGTTTGAGCTACGGTTAGGAGAAATAGGGTTATGATTAGGGTTAGAATAGGGTTTATGGTTTGTGGTGTAGGGTTAGATTTAGTGTTACGATTATGGTTGGGATTAGATATGGGATTAGGTTTAAGGTTTAGGGTTACAATTAGGGATTTGGTTAAAGTTAGGGTTAGGATTATGTTTTATGATTAGGATTAGGAAAAGGTTAAGGTTACAATTATGGTTAATAGTTTAGGGTTTAAGGTGAGGGTTAAGATTATGGTTAATGGTCAGGTTAGGGTTACCCTTTTTTAGAAATTTTAAGGTTTTATGATAAAGGTTGGGATTACGATTTAATTCATGTTAGGGTTAAGGTTATGGTTAGTGTTAGGGTTACAAATATAGTTACAATTAAGGATTTGGTTAGGGTTAGGGTTAGGTTAGGGCTAGGATTAGGGTTAGATTTATGGTTAGGGTTAGGGTTTTAGGTTATGGTTAAGGATTTGGTTAGGATTAAGGTTAGGGTTAGGGATATGAGATGTAACATGCCCATTGTTCTATATAGTACTACCCTATGTCTTAACCTCAAGTAAATATTTATAAGCATATAATCATTATGAGCAATAAAACTTTTTCGAAGTTCATATAAAAAGATAGCATGCACATTTGAAATAATTTTTTTTCCAAACTTTCCCATTGCATTATATCAAAGTATTACAACTTTCCAATATATAGATTTCATAGAAAATAATTCATGATAAAATTTCTCTTTTACAATATTTCCATAGACATGGATACAAAATACACATATAAGGCTCTATTGAGCTTATTGGCAATAGATGTATGAATGGTCTAGGTACCCTCCATAAAATCTTGGTCACCAACTGATGAGGAGAAGCATCACTCAAGTTCTTTTCTGCCAACGTTGGAAGTTAACTACGATCCCCTGCACATCTACCAAACTGATAGATGGTCCTAACCTTCAATGGAGAGATTGATTTGGTAACCTTAGAATAACATTGACATTCCCTGAGCTTTGTGGTGTGTCCTAGACATTTCTAGATCTATCATGCAATGGCTAAAACCTACTCATATGACATTCCCTATCTAGTACATAAATTTGGATCACAATGAATTGACAATGTAAACAATGGTAACTTACACTACTTTGGCCAAAGTATTCATCACTTGAAATTATGGAGTAGGTGTCACACACTCACCCACCTTCCTATCTCGATTTGTATTGACCATTCATAACCTATGCATAGGCTATCCCCTTATGCCATGGGGTAACATTAACCCTAGGAATAACCTTTAACCACTACATTGTCTAAAACACATCTACTAAGTAAATCATAGTAACTCTAAGACTCAACTAGGTTAAACATTATCTATATAAGCTATATTCATAATATAGTATTTAAACTCACTATAACCACTCATTCCTTAATATGGAATATGTATAAACACTCAAAGCAATATAAATCCTTATACTAAATACATCAACTATTCTTTCACTTTCACATAAAAATAGAATAACCTTTCCCTAATAAGAAATTGAACTAATTTCCCAAACAAAACATCAATGCCACACAATATTTTCAAATGCATAAAAATATCAAGAGTAGAAATTAGCATGCATGTTTATGAAATGCTTCCAATTGATCAAACTAGTTCCCAACACAACCTTCCCAAATCAATAAGCAAATCCCAATTATCTTTTTCTCTCTTCATCAAAATATCACTCTCAAAATCCTCTTACAACTCTCAAAAACTCTCACAACTCATAAAAATAAAAAAATAATAAATCAGAAATCATAGTAAGAATGCAAATATGTGTCCCTATTGAGGTAGAAAGTACCTCTATTTATACACAAAGGTGAGAAAATTCAAGCTAGAAACATGGTATCAAAGATCTGAGACTTCTCAATTCAAATGGTTCAACTCAACAAGATTAAGAAAAGGTGGTAGTTAATATTGTTGCAAAGTAAACACATGCACAACCAAAGTGAATGAGTCGCTAATTCAAGTGGAAAACAAGAATGATAATTAGAAATGCAAGGTTATTTTCTTCTACAGGTTGACTTACTTTGGCCAGCTTCACATTTGACCATTTCACATGTTTCAAACTAATGTTATATGGGGCCTAATTAGATTCGAAGGTTAAATTTTCCCCACTTTTATCGATGCAGTTTCCCCCCAAATCTATTTTATAAAAGGCTTCAAGAGTTATTTTTCTATTGGCTGACATAAAAGAAACCCTATTTTGTAACCAACATAAGTCTTGATAAAATAGCTAAGGGTTAGGGTTTCCATTGATTTTTACTACAACATTTGTAGTGACATTAAGTTGCAAGGATTGCTGGTTGTAATTAGTTTGATTTGTTGGATAATAATAATTGGACTCTTTGTTGGTGGATGTAGCCTATGTTTGGGTGAACCTTATTAAAATTGTCTCTCCCTGTTATTATTTGTGTATTTTTCATTCCTTTGTTTAATCTTTATCTTCATTTAATTGATATCTTCTGTGTGCAATTCCTAACACAAACTACTTCAAAATCCAAAATTCATATTGTAGTTTATAATTCCATTTGGTTGAATCTACTCATAAGTTGGCACCACATTATGTGGTTTGTACCCTATTCTATTGGTCGATGTTTTCCATTAACTAAGTCAAAGCTTCATATGCTAGAGTATTTGTTTTACTTTGTTTTACTGATTTGGTATTTGAAGACTATATTACATGTTGGTTTAGCATTGATACTATGCGTTATATACAACACTGTCAATATTTCACTTAACTCAACATTAATTAATTTAAGCATCTCTTATGTTTTTGGGCTTCTTTAAACACTATTCTCATAATCTATATGTTGCATGCATTACTTAGCATATGCTATGTTTATTATGCTATGCGCTTGATAAATAATTCAATGCTATAGAAATCATTATCATATATATAATATATATACCATATATACATTAGGTATTATGTATATATTATATATCTCAAATTACAAGTTTATGAAATTGTATTATTCCATATATGAATACGCATATGTATTCTTATATTTCATAGATTAATACATGCGTATATATATATACGCATGTATATATATATATATTAATATTCATGTATGGATATTTCCATCATGCCAATACATATGCGTACATTAATATATAAATGTGTATATATACTCATATAATATATATATCATGCCTTGATATTTTAAGCACATATTTACATAGTCATATCGATCGACATATATACATGGAATGTACATATATATGTAGATATATGTCACCTTGTTTGTTCGATATTCCCATACATATGGGCAATCCACCCATGAGCATGCGTAGATACATCTATCTACATATACTTATGCACGTATTTTCTCATGTGTATGAGTTTATCATTGACACATACATATATACATATATATACATTTTATGTATATATCCCATAAATTAAATAGAAAAAAATAAAGAAGAATTCACATGTTACTAAGAGACTCAACACTTTTAACCCTTAGACAAGAATGTTCACAAAAAAACCATAAGCAATACTAAAGGTAGCTTACTATTTCCCAAACTATTATCCTGACTCGACCAATCTAGAAGTGTGTGTGAAAGCTCAGTTTAGGTCTTTATCAAAGGTTACTAGACCAAGTTCTTCTCCCTAAGTGATAATTCCCCTCTCTTTAGGAGGCTTGATTCAATTCCTACATCTAACTTAACACTTTGCAATAATAGTTAGCTGAAAAAAATACTTTCACTTGCATGATATATTTTCATAATCAAAACATCATAACATAAAATTGAATCAACATTTGTTCTTCATATTTCCAAAACACATAAAACATAAATACACTCATTTAAAGCATTTTCATCCAACTAGGTAAAAGTAAATAAGTAGTAGCTCAATGGGGTGTAACATATCCCCCCCTTGTGAATCATCATCCCCAATAATTTTAAGTAGAAGACATAGACATAAACTATAAGCATAAACATATCAATTTTTTTTTTCATGAACTCTCAAAAGCATGTAAGAAATGAGGAAATTTTTGCTTAATTTCAGCATACTCTTCCCAAGTGGAAGGATCTTCTACATACTAGTCCCACTGGAATTTTCATTACAAAACCTCTCTATTACACAAGTGAAGCTTACATGTTCTGAGGACTTTGAAAGGCTCAATTGTTACCACTCCTAGGTCTTATACCTATAAATCATTTCAATCAATAACATGGTTATCTCCTGGTATATAATTTTTAAGGTTTGAGACATGAAATACATTGTGTATCCTGGCAAGAGCTGGTGGCAACACAATTTGATAAGCAACTGGGTTTATTTCCTCAAGAACCTCAAAAGGACCTACGTAGCGCGAAGCTAGTTTGGATGAATTTCCAAACTTGATGGAACTCTTACTAGGTTTAACCCTCAACAACACCTTTTCCCCTATTGAATTTTTATTGGGTACCTGCTTAGAATCTACATAGCTTTTTTGCCTATCATTTCCTTCTGCTAGCCTTTTCTTAATAATGCATACTTGCTCCTCCATTTCCAATAAAATCTTTGGTCTAAGACTTATCTTATCCTCTAGATTATCCCAACTTATAGGATTTCAAAATTTTCTACCATACAATGCTTCGAATGGAGCCATCTTGATTGAAAAATGATAAGAATTGTTGTATGCAAACTCAACCAATGATAGGTAATCCTTCCACTTGTATTACTGATCCATGCAATACATCCTTAGTATATCTTCAAGCACTTGGTTCACTCTTTTCATTTTTACATCTATTTCTAGATGATAAGTTGAACTTATGTTCAAATTAGTTCTAAGTGAGGAGAACAAGGTTTGCCAAAACCTAGATGTTACACAAGAATCCCTATCTAAAATGATCTTTTCAGGAATCTCATGCAACCTAAACACCTCTTGAATAAATTTTTGAGCTAGGACAAGAGCTTCATCAGTTAAATTCCCCAAAATAAAATTTTCCACCTTAAATAACTTATCCACCACCATTAAAATGGCATTGTGCTTATTCCTTGACATAGGTAGACCTTGCACAAAGTCCATGCTAATGAATTTCCACTTACTTTCAGGAATATAATGTGGATACAAAAGATCTGTAGGGTGAAGATGTTCTACTTTGACTCTTTAAAATTCTAAGCATTTTGCAACAAATCTTGTAGCATCCCCTTCATACCCTTCTAGAAATATAATGGATTCACATCCACCAACATCCTCATCACACCAAGATTTTCAGAGTATGGTGCATTGTGAACTTCTTTCCGAACCAGGTTCCTTAACTCCTCAGAATTAGGTACATAAACTCTCCCTTTAAACCTTAGTAATCCATTTGGTTCAAATTGAAAACCTTCGTAGCTTTCATTTTGTGGATTATTTGTGAGTGCTTGTTTAACCTTCTTGTAGAATTCATCACCCATGGAATCTTGCAACACCTGTCCCTTAAATTCAATTTGAATTGTGACCATAGAGGCAATATGCCTTCTTCAACTTAAGGCATCGACTACCTGATTCTCTTTTCCTTTATGTAGCTGATGTTGAAGTCATAATTAAATATTAGCTCCAACCACCTTATTTGTTGTGCATTGAGATTGGGTTGGGTAAATAAAAACTTCAAACCATGGTGATCAATCTTCAATTCAAAAGGTTTTCCCATTAAATAATGTATCCACATCTGCAATATATGGACAACTGTCATTAAATCTAAATCACGCAAGGCATAATTTTGTTCGTAGGGCTTTAAATTCCTAGATTCATAAGCTATGGCTTGTCCTTCTTTCATCAAAACTCATAATCCTTCACCTGATGCATCTGTTATGATAGTAAAGTTTCCTTCTACATCAAGTACCTTCAATATTGGTGTAGTAATCAACTTCTCCTTGAGTAGGTCAAATGTTGCTTGACACTTTTTTGACCACTCAAAATTCTTACCCTTCCTTTGTAATGAAGTAATAGGAAAAGTTATCCTAGAAAATTTTATAAAAAACTTAATATAGTAACCAGTCAAACCCATAAAAATTCTAACCTCTAGTACACTCTTGGGCACTGGCCACTCAAGCACTGCCTTTATCTTAGTTGGATCAATTGCAATCCCTTTTTCCAAAATTATGTGACCCAAGTATTGTACTTCCTTCTAAAAGAATGTACACTTAGAGAGTTTTCCATATAGCTTGTGCTCTCTTAACCATTGGAGAACTATCTCTAAATGTTTACAATGCTCCTCTTCATTCTTGGAATAGATTAAGATATCATCAAGAAATACTAATACAAACCTATCCAAGTAGTCTCTAAATACATTGTTCATCAGGTTCTTGAATGATGCAGGTACATTCGTAAGTCTGAAGGGTAGGATTGTGAACTCATAATGTCTGTATCTAGTCTTGAAAGTAGTTTTGAAACTGTCTTCATCTTTGATCCTTAGTTGATGATAACTGGATCGTAGATCAGCCTTAGAAAACACTATTGCTCCTCACATCTGATAAAAAAGATCATAAATACATGGAAACGGGTACTTGTTCTTTATTGTAGCGTTATTAAGAATTTGATAATCTCTATATAAGTGCAATGTACCATCCTTCTTCTTCATGAAGATCATTGGTCCTCCCCAGGGTGAAACACTAGGTCTTATCAATCCCTTGGACAACAACTATTCCAATTGTGCCTTAAGATTCATTAATTCCATTGTGGTCATCCTATAGGATACTTTGGATATGGGTTCTAACCCTAGTACTAGGTCAATAGAGAAATCAAAGACTTTCTTGGGAAGCAGTCTAGGTAGTTCTTCTGGAAAGACATCAACAAATTTATGTAAGATGAGATACTTCTCCATATTCATTTATCTAATTTCCACTACTTCTCCTTTTTCAACCTCTTAAGAATATTGAAATTCATGATACATAACATCATCTTGAGGAGTGAATTCCTTGAATTCTTTTAGCTTATTCATTTTAACTACAAAGAGCTGGAAACCTTTCTTTTTTTCCCTATACATTTGCATAGCCAATATCTACCATAGTTTCACTTCTCTAGGAGTTCCTTGTAAAAAAATTGGATTACCTAGATCATCTAATTATTCTATGGTTTTAGCATGGAAATACACTTTAGGTTTATGATTCCATAGCTAATTCATTCCCAAGACGACTTCATAAGAACCTAAGGTTTCTATGCACAAGTTTAATTTTAGTGAGAAACTTGGAAGTTCAACCCTTGCCTCAAATAAACATTGATTCAACATTGCTCTTGCCTGGTTTGCAAATTGTACAACCCAAGATTTTTCCATAAAACTAACTATTGAAATTTCGTGGCCCCCTTTGATTTCCCATCATTGATAACTGATCAAAGAGATCCCCCATGGGCTATCTTGCATGATTTCTCCTTGAATTTCCTAGATTTTTGGTAGGTCCCAAAATTTTGGGTTTTCGGGCTGCCTCTTACCTGCTTACTCGCATGTCTTCTCCATGACTCCTCTTCCTTCCCTTTTTTCTTGTACCAAATTTTGGGTGTTAGTCTTCACCTTTAACCTTTACCCTCTACTGGTCTCTAAAGGTAAGCCTTCAACCTTACCTCTGACCACCCAAGCTTGATTCAAATTCAAGACTTACCTAAGTCTTGGCTTGTCGGACTTCGGGAGTCGGCTTGCCCTCCTTCCTCTTCCATCCTTGCACCTTTCTTCTATCGGCCTTCAGCCTTCACTCTTACCTCTAACCTTCGACCTCCAATGGTTTGAGGTTCGACCTTCGAAGTCTTCATCTTCAACCTTCTCCTTCTTTCCTTCTCACGTTCCCTCTTTTCTCTCTAATTTGACTAAGTGTTGAATTATTTGAATTTTAGGGGTAAGGGTTCTTCTTTACCTTTGTTTTAGAGGTAAGCTTTCCCTCTTACCCCTGATGTTTCCTTCTTCGCACTTGCTTCTTTCCTTCTTGCCATCATGAAATAAGCGGTACTCTCGAAGCACGACCTTCGATGGCCTGACCTCAGATGGCCCAACGTTAATATGTATAAGTATGAAGTAAGTGACATGAAGTCATCCTGACTCCCGACATCCGACGAACAAACTCCCGACATTCAAGGACCCAATGTCCCAACCTTCTTGCATTTTGGTGTGTTTTCTAGGTGACTTTTTTGAGGCTTGATTTGACTTTTGAGCTACTAGATTCGATCCCTTGGCTTCAAGGATGAAATTTATTGAATCCCTTACCTTCTGCAATTGGATTTCATGGGCGCCCATGCCCATTTATCACTCTTTGTTGAATTTTTGGTGGATCCATGCCCTAATTGCAATTTTCATAACATAGCTCAGACCTTGTACGCAAGGTCTTTTTTTCTAACCTTGGTTAGGGTTAGGGATCACTTGTATTTCTCAATTATGCCTAATCTATAAAGGAAAAAAATGTATTTATTTCAAAGGTGGTTCTTCTTCTTCTTGATCCTCTAGGGTTTTTCTCTAGTAGACTTGCATTTTGCATCCCTGTTATTGTAAAGATTAGTTTTTTTGCCTCTACATCAATGGAATTGATTAAGCTTTCCTCTTCTCAGCTCTTTTATGTTTGAGTAAGTTATTACCTTTATATCTGAGTGTTTGTTTATATTTTTACGTATTCATGTTTGAGTTAAATTTTTTACAGTTGTTGTGTTGAGAAAATCTCTTTCCTTGCAATGCTTTGTCAAACCCTAACCTCCATATTTCCCTTTGAGAATTGACCAAACAAAGAGTTGTGAAAATCCCCTTGCTCCTCTTCAATGATGTACTATGTAATATTGGCTAGGAAGAAGCGACCTTTCTATCTTGATGTATCACCTCCATCTTCCCTTTCATGTTCTCCCTCTCCCCTTTTCCTTGTGAGCTATTAGAGTTGGTTAGTGGTTGGTTTTCATGAGTTGGGTTGGACTAGCACATTGCAGTGGGATTGAAAAAGGAAGTCGGCCTTCTTTGGAGATTAAACCTCATACCCACAAAGGTCTCACACCTTGAGGTCATATCTATTGTTTCATTGGCATGCTGAGCTTCATGCTCAATAGGGTGCAATTTCATGTGAACACTTTTTGGCATGCCTGGTGGGACCACTTCTTTTCGTTGAAGAATCTAGTGTTTTCTTCAGTGCATCTTTCCTTTTGAGGCATATCTTCAAACACCATGGCGACTCCGTTGAAAATCAGCTAGTTCAAGTAGCCTAGTTTCATTTTATGCCATTGAGGAAGTGGTGCCTTCTTCAAAATTATATCCTTTGGAGGCATTCTTCAAGCACCTAGTGACTCTGCAACATTATCTAGGTGACTCCATTGGTATGTACCCAAAATCTATGGTTGGATAGTCCTTTGCTCTTATTTTATAAATTTGAAGTGTTTCCTATGCATAAAAATTATAATGGAAACCACATGTACACTCCAAATACAAACTTTACACCTCCCAATTAGCCATATCAGGCTAGTTATATCTCCCATTTCACTCCACAAAACCCTACTTTTGTGGGTTCTTGACCTTCTCAAAATGCATACCACCCACCCCACGTATCCCAATATTCTTGGATACCTACATATCCAGGCTATCAACAACCCCAAGAGACTCGCCATTTTAAAAATCAGCCTTGTTTCTCTCCTACTCATTCATGAAATTTCGATAATTTAAGTGCAAGTGAAATCACAATTTTTTTTCTTGATTTCAATAGACAAATTGATGAGCTTCAGAGACAACAAGATCTTGACATACATCAAGAGGAGTGAGAAAATCAAGCCTATTAGGGGTAGTAGTATTGTTTCCCACAACATCATGAGTTTTTCATCAAGCTCATTATTCACAACAATAGAAGAAATACACTCAATGGAGGTATGAACAACAACTGGAGGCGCAAAGAAGGAAACAAGAAGAGGAGTGTACAAAAAGATATGTTGTTTCTAGGCAAGAAAAAAAAAACTTTCCCTTGCTCTAGCACAAGTGCTCGAGACTTAGGCAACCCCTTGTGTGCCTAGTTTCAAACAAGCACCTCTACCAATTCTAGAACAACCTACTAAGGAGGAGGTAAGAAAACATAAATTTGTAAGTTTCATGAAACCTAGAAAGCCTCTTGAAACTTCCATTAACACTCCTTTTGTTCCAGAACAACCTATTGTGCAAGAGGTTTGCAAGCAATTTTTTTTTAATTTCAAGAATCCTAATGAACCCCTTGAAAATCCAATACAACCTTTTATGCCATCAAGCAGATCTCCTTTGTTGGATATTTCAAGTTTTGAGAGCCTCCATTCCTCATAAAAGCACATCCTTGAGGAGGCTCATCCTTTTAATCCTATTAAGCAACCCCTTTCAGAACATCAATGAGAGTTTTAATGCCCTTTTGAATGTTTTTCTCCCTCTTTTCCTATTTCACTCTTTAAGGGTGGACCTATGGTATGGGATCCTAATTGGTCAAAAGAAAAAGGGAAGGAGAAATTTTGGGCTAGGATTGAAGATGTTATTTTTGTGGAGCCTTCATGTTCTCTTGAAAGTGAGTGTCTTGGTTTGTCGCAAGAAAAAAATTCAAGATGAAACATTGTTGTAGCAAAAAGACATTAAAAAGGTAGAAAGATTGATGCAATAGAGGAATCAATCCTCTCATTTGACACCCTTCCTTGTTCTGTTGAAGATGAGGAGGATAGATCAGCTATACCTACATCATTTGAAGCCTTCAAACAACTTGGTTTGGGATTGATGGTGGAAGATAACTCCATGGTTTTGGAGTAGCAACAGTAGATGTGTTTAGCCCCTATTATAGAGGATGAAGATCCATGATCTATTGAGGTAGATACAGTTCTGAGGTGTAGGAACTCTTTTGGGATGTTATAGAAAACTTTTGTTTAGGTTGAAATGTCAATATTTCAGCCTTTAGCCCCAAAAGAGGAGCTTTGTGGGAAACAACATGAGAGTAAGGAAATAGTAGAGGATGTGGCAACCATTACATGCTAAGATTCTTATTTTTTTGTAGCTTGTTGCCAAGAATAAATTAAAGCCAAGAGGCAATTTGAAGAATTTAGTTTTTACTTGAGTTGTCTCATAAATATAAGGTATAAGTTGATGAAGTGTGCATCAATGCATGCAATTATGATGTATGTTGGTTTTCTGTTGTCCTTGAATGTAACAATGTTGACTATGAGGTCTTCATTTGATATGAAGATGTGACCTTTGGAATTAGGGATAATGTGACTAAGTTAGAGTGCTTCACATGGAGCCAACACATTGAGGTGCATGAGGAAGGTCTTCCTTGTATTGATCAAAAATCAGATTTGACATATTTTATATCACCATGTGAGTTGGAAAATTTCTCCATTTATTTCAGTTCATGCATTGAGGAGGCCAATAGTGTTGACATTGGCCTATCCCTTTGAGAGGTGAGTTCTCTTCCCTCTACAGAAGGTTTACTCTTGAGTGTTGGCCTATCTTTAAAAAATTTCACCCTTACTACTGTATTTTAAGCTAAGGCATTAGTGTTAGATGAATCTAACACTTGCATCATATGGTTTCCTTGCAATGGAAAATTTTATAGTGAAGCGATCCTTCACCTTGCAAGAATTTTGTGCATTTCCATGCATGTTGGCAACTATTTTTCAATGGTTGCAGCTGGGTGAAGTTTGCAACTATGGTTTGAGGGAGATCATATCCTTCAAAAGGTTCATCTTTGATAGAGGACAACTTCCATTGTTTTATTTCTACTAGATTAATTTATATTTTGTAAATACCTTGCTTTCCATGAAGTGCGTTTGCACACCCTGCATTTTGCTTAAGGGAATGCATGCTCTTAGCTTTCATGCTTTCCTCCAAGTGCAATTGCACATGTTTTGTTATAATTTGAGGAGGCCTAGCTGTGGAAGTTTTCCCCTTCATGACTTTGTGCCCAATGGACCGATAAGGCCTCTGAATCCCATGATTAATAGGAAATCATCCCACAAAAATTGCCATTAATGTTGACATTTCATGCCCCCCTTTGATGTCCCATCATTGATAATTGATCTGAGAGATCCCCCATGGGCCATCGTGCATGATTTCTCCTTGAATTTCCCAAATTTTGGTAGGTCCTAGAATTTTGAGTTTTCAGGCTATCTCTTACTTGCTTACTTGCATGTCTTCTCCATCACTCCTTCTCTTCCTTCCCTTTTTTTTCCTACTAGATTTTAGGTGTTGACCTTTGCCTTTAACCTTTAACCTCTACCAGTCTCTAAAGGTAAGCCTTCAGTCTTACCTCTGACCAATGAATCTTGATTATGTTTCAAGACTTGCCTAAGTCTTGTCTTGTTAGACTTCGGGGGTCAACCTTCCCTCCTTCTCTTCCATCCTTGCACCTTTCTTCTATCAACCTTTGGCCTTCGCCCTTACCTCTTACCTCTTACCATGTTTAGGTAAGAGGTAAGGCTTCCATCTAACTTTCGACCTCCAACGGTCTGAGGTATAACCTCCAAAGTCTTCATCTTCAACCTTCTCCTTCTTTCCTTCTCACATTCCCTCTTTTATCTCAAATTCGACTAAGTGTCGAATGCTTTAAATTTTGGGGGTAAGGCTTCTCCTTTACCTCCGATTTTCCAAGGTAAGATTTCCCTCTTACCCCTGATGTTTCCTTCTTCTTTGCGCTTGCTTCTTTCCTTCTTCCCAGCATGAGGTAAGCAGTACTCCCAAAGCCCAACCTCTGATGGCTCAACATTGATGTTTATAAGTATGAAGTAAGTGAAATGAAGTCATCCCAACTCTTGACATCTGATGGCCCAATGATCGATGTATAAAAAATAAAATTTTGGGGCTCAAAACCATATTTTTTTATGCTTGTAAAGGATTCCTTTTAGGCTTGATGCTCTGACCTTACTGTGTTTTGGTGCGTTTTTTGGGTGATGTTTTTGACGCTTGATTTGAATATTGAGCTACCAGATTTGATCCATGGGCTTCAAGGATAACATTTATTGCATCCCTTACCTTTTGCTGTTGGATTTCATGGGTGGACATGCCCATTTATTTCTCTTTGTTGAATTTTTGGTGGATCGATGCCCTAATCGTGATTTTCACGGGATGGCTCAGATCTTGCACACATAGTCTTTTTTGCTAACCCTGGTTAGGGTTTAAATTGTGTTTCTTAGTTATTATTGATCTATAAAAGACAAAAATGTATTCATTTCAAAGGTGGTTCTTCTTCTGGCTCCTCTAGGGTTTTTCTCTAGCAGGCTTGCATTTTGCATCCTTGTTATTGTAAAGATTGGTTTTTTTGCCTCTACATCAATGGAATTAATTAATTTTCCCTCTTCTCAGCTCTTTTATGTTTGAGTAAGTTACTACCTTCATATCTGAGTGTTTTTTTGTGTTTTCATGCATTCGTGTTTGAGTTAAATTGTTTATAGCTGTTGTGTTGAGAAAATCTCTTTCCTTCAAGTGCTCTATCAAACCCTAGTGTCCATGTTTCCCTTTGAGAATCGACCAAATAGAGAGTTGTGAAAATCCCCTTGCTCCTCTTCAACGATGTATTGTTCATTCTTGTCTAGGAAGAAGCAACCTTTCCATCTTAGTGTATCACCTCCATCTTCCTTTCATGTTCTCCCTCTCTCCTTTTCTTGTGAGATGTTAGAGTAGGTTAGTGGTAGGTTTTCACGTGTTTGGTTGGACATGCACATTGCACTAGGATTGAAAAAGGAAGCCAACCCTCTCTAGAGATTCAAACTCATACGTAAAAAGGTCCCACACCTTGAGGTCATTTACATTATGTCATTGGAATGCTAAGCTTCGTGCTCAACAAGATGCAATTTCATGTGACAACACCAACCTTTCTAGAAATCTGACTAGCTACTCTAGGTGAAACACAATTTTCTGTGGCTCCAGTATCAATAAGTATGGAAACAGGTAAACCAAACAAAGTACTCAAAGTTTCCACTAGGTTAATCTTGTACTCAACTTGCCGATTGTCCATTGTTGCAAGGATCCTTTGCTGAAATGCAACCCATTGAGGAGGAAGTGAATCACAATGTGGTTGCAAACTTGATGGTTTGTTGGGACATTGATTAGAAAAATGATCCCCACCACATCTAAATAATCCTCTTACTAGTCCTCTCCTTTTCAATAGCCTATCAAAATTACCATTATTCCCTCCAGCTTTGTTATAGTTACCACTATTGAAACTATTGAATTTGTTTCCCTGATAATCCTTCCTTGGCCCATTCCAATTGTTGCAGGGTCTTGTGTCCCCTTGCCTCTAAAATTCTTGCGCCTCATTAAACTTCTTTGGAGTTTGATTAAATTGAGGCCCTCCAAACTTCTTTCTATTCCTCTCTCGATAGTTCAAGATGGATTTGAGCTTCTACTCTTGCTTGATTTCCTTCTCATATACTAGGTCCATAGTGGTTGGAAAACACACTATCCCCTATCACTTATTTCCTTACTATTTTTTTTTATTTCGTATGTGCCAACAATGTAATGAAGTCCACCTTCAAATTTTAGAACAAATCTTTGGTACAGTAAAAATGACATTTCACTTTCTTCATCTGATTGAAACAAAAAAATGCTCACATTATTTGTAGTGTTGGAAAACACACTGTCCCTTGCTAGTTATTTCCTTATGAAAAGTTTTTGATTTGTACGCACCAACAATGTAATGAAGTCCACCTTAAAATTTTAGAGAAAATATTTGGTAAAATAAAAATGGTATTTCACTTTCTTCATCTGATTGGAACAAAATTAAACATGCTCACATTATTTGCAGTGTTGGAAAACACACTGTCTTCTATGAATTATTTCCTTATGATTTTTTTTTGTTTTGTATACGCCAACAATGTAATTCAAAGTCCACCTTCAAATTTTAGAAAAAATATTTAGTACAATAAAAATGACATTTCACTTTCTTCATTTGATTGAAACAAAAGAATGCTCATATTATTTGCAATGTTGGAAAACATATTGTCCCCTGCTAGTTATTTCCTTATGAAAAGTTTTTCTTCTGTATGCACAAACAATGTAATAAAGTCCACCTTCAAATTTTAGAACAACTCTTTGGTATAGTAAAAATGGCATTTCACTTTCTTCATCTAATTGGAACAAAAAATTGCTCATATTATTTATAGTGTTGGAAAACACATTGTCCCCTGTTAATTGGAAAACAAATTGTTTGGATCTTTTCAGGATATTTTATGATTTTTATGGCTTTTTTCAGGGCATTTTATGATTTTTAGGGATTTTTTCAGGACATTTTATGATTTTTATGGCTATTTTTAAGACATTTTATGATTTTTAGGGATTTTTTCAATACATTTTATGATTTTTATGGCTTTTTTCAGGACATTTTATGATTTTTAGGGATTTTTTCAAGACATTTTATGATTTTTAGGGATTTTTGGAATGTTTTGATATCCAATGACCAGTGTAGAATCCAATGAAGCCCGGTGTTAGAAAATTTCCCCCAGTTAGGTATAAGGTGAACCAATAGGGATGGGATGGGACAAGGTTTATCATGGATGGAAGGTGCAGGAGAAGGACACAAGATGTCAACCGTTTGGAGGTAATGATAATGATGAAAAGGCTTGATAATGGATGTTAAATTTAAGAGATGATGGAAAGTAAATGCCTTAGTATGAATTAGGGTGGAAGACCATAGAGTGATAGTAGATGACCGAGAAAATAATAACTACACATGGCACCTATTTGCCAGGTTTCCACCATGGTATTTATCCAGGACGCTTGTTTACCAGGTTTTCACCATTGGATGAAATTTTTCTCTTTAATTTTTTTTGATGTCACCAAGATGCCTATTTGCTAGGTTTTCATTAGGGTAACTATTTTTTTCAGGACTTTTTCTTGTCAATTTTTTTGTAGTTTTTTAGGACTTTTGCCTAGCTCTCTAAAGCTAGGTATAGAATTGAGAAATGTTAGATCCATAGATTGCCTTGACGATGCCCCGATCCTATGTGGATGACCGTGCTGGATGAATGGAATCAATCAGGATGAGGAGTACGAGTGGAAAATATGAAGGATGATGGACATGGTGGATGAAAGAGGCTATGGTATGATCCATAATGTGCACACTATGTGGTCTACCATGCTTCAACCGAAAAGGAGATTGGGCGGCCATTGAGCTAGAGTATATGAAGGGGTTGTCATCAAGGGTCCATTGAAAAACATTACCAATGGAGGGATATGATGGATATGTGAATGATGGGTGGAATGGAATAATGGTATGAGAGAATGATTTGGATGGAGAACTTGGATCAACAAGCTCTTTGTTTGAATTTTTTCCTTGATAGATGCCCCTAGTGATTTTTGATGGAGAGGCATACTTGGAGATCGAATTTTTATTGCTTTCACTTTTGAAATTTATTTTTAATTTGTCTGATAGCTTTTTATTTTTGGCTAGGGGACTTTTCTTGATCTTCTTTTGTTTTTGATTTGTCTAATAGCTCTTTCTTGATCTTCTTTTATTTTTGATTTGATCTCCTTTTAAAGACAACTCGTTCACTTGAGCTTTTCCTTTATTATTTTATTAAGATATAACTTATTGATCCATGTACATGATGCAGATGGGCATGAGTGAGATGGAGGAAGTAGGAAATATGACATGAATTTTTAGTGGATGAATAGGAGCGGTGATGCCATCAATGGAGTCTATGGGATTATCCTTTTCGGTAATGCTAACGTCAAAGGAAGCTTGCACATCCTTAATGACTTGGAAAGATGGCTTAGTAGAGGTGACACTAGGAGATCCATATCCTATCCTAGGGTAGGTGGGATGGAAGGATGATGATTGGATATCCTTAGTGGGTTCATGATCAAAGAGTGGGTTATCGTAGATGTCCTAGTCAAATAGGGGGTTGTCATAGACATAAAAAGCTTGAGTGGAAGCATATATGGAAAAGGCCAATGTATCATCAGGGTTCCAAAAGGTTTCAGTCCAAGCACGACCATCTTTTTGTTTTCCTTTTGTAGTTATCTTGACATCAACATTAGAATTCTAATCTTTCTTAGCAACATTAGCATTGTCTTTCGTCAGTAAATTATCCATACGATATTCTCCACATCCCATATATTGGATTTTGACTAGGATTGATGGCACAATAAATGGAGTGGATGACTTGGTTAATGAAGATGGGTTAATATAGTGAGATGATGAGGCCTCTTGGTTCACATGTACTTGGAATTGAGTAGTCCCTTTTAGATTGCTACAATATTGAAAGGGGTTGGGATCGTGTGTGACTACAATTTCAATGCCTTCATAAGGAAGCTTTAGACATCGATGGTATGTGGATGGTACGACCTTCATGTCATGGATACATGGTTGGACAAGGAGGATGTTGTATGGTAGTTCGAGATCCAAGACTTGGAATGTGGTATCTAGTACTAGGTGATCCCACAATACTAGTTTCCAATTTTTGGCCAAAATGGATACTGAAATAATTTTTTCTGACTAAATCTTCACTTTTGGGCACCTATAGCAGCTAAACCATGAGGAATTTGAAGATGATGCAAACTAGTGGTTTGTGACATTTTGTCTATAGATTCTAAATATATTTTTTTCAAAATTTTTGGAATTAGATTGAACTTTTTTTTCCATCTCCTTCAAAAACTAGTTTTTTTTAGTAAACAACATTTTTAAGGAGTGACGTTCACCGTATACAACATAAATTTTCTTCCATGAAGGATTAAATTCTATTTTTTTAAAATTTAGATTTGTAACTATGATATATAGTGCTTCCAATTGGTCTCATAGTGTTTTATTGAATATTTTTTCCTTAATCAAGTTTTGAAGTCAATCAATTACAACTCAAAGATAGGCGGACCGTATACAATGCAACTTTTTTGTATGTATCAATTTTTTTTTTGGTTGGATCAAGGACTTCAATATCTGGTGCACTCATATTTTTCAATTTTTTTTGATAATCTACTATTTTTCCACATGTGCAGAACAAAGAGCTTGATTTTCGATGGAAAACTTATGTTTAATAAAACTAAAAAAGCAAATACATAATTAAATCAAAACATATTAAAATTATATTTGTTAGATAACTCATTCTAAGGAATACCATCATCTAGCTGGGTCTGTGAAGTCTCCTCCATTTTCATCCTCAACCCGTTTTGAAGTACAAAATTTTGGACTTTTTTGGTGCTTGAGGGGGAGAAAGGGGCAAAAGGGGGGTTCAAGCGAACCCATTTCCTTTTACCATTTCCTATGTTTTTTTTGAACAGAGAATGTGGGGCCATCATTTAATGGGTTCACTCAAACCAAATAGTTCGTTTGAACCCCTAAAAGATTTTTTTTTTGTATGGGGTTGTTTTTGGCAACTTTTCCTTCCTCACTTGAATTGTAAACCACTTTTGTGGGTTTACCCTACTACAGGTCCAACCTTGATATGTAGTGTGATAACGCCCTCGAAAGAACATTCTTCATCATCATAGGATTTGATGACAATGCTCTTAGATGTATCCACACATGCTTCAAAAAGACCCAGTGCCTTTACTAGTTTTAGAGTGTAAATGTTCAATCTGGCTCTACCATCTACTAGGACTCGTCTGACCTTGCATTTATTGATGAAGACCTCGAGATGTAATGGGTCATTAAGGTTTGACTTGGAGGTAGAGTAATCTCTATAAAAAAAAGAGACATGGTGGGATTTGGCCAAGTATCCAACCATGGCTTCAAATCGGTTGATGTCTAGGTTGGTAGAGACAGAGGTTTCTTGTAGAGCCTTATCAAGAATAGCTTTGTGTTTAGGTGATATGCACAGAAGCTCAAGGATAGAAATATGTGCGGATGTCTTTCCCAATTGGTCAACTAGGTTATATTGGGATTTGGATTGTGGATTATTTGGAGGAGGACTAGATATGGTAACCTTAGCTTTACGGGTAGTAACAACAATTTCAGATTGCTTCTTAACGGTGATTGTGTTAACATGATCATCAATAGCTCAGAGGTGATTAATAATTTTGCAGTCAAAAGAGGCATTAGTATAATTGGCATGGTTGTCTATATTTTGACCCAAACTAGAGGATTTTCCATGGTCTTGCAATGGATTCTTGAAAATCGTGTGGTCTTTATTGGAAGTTTGTTGTTGTCCCTCAACCTCTATGGTACTGTTTTCAATTAGGTTCTTCAATTGGCGACATGATGAGGTCTTATGCCCTTTGATGCAGTGGTAATCACAAAAGGCATTGTCATCCCACCAAGAGGGTTTGAATTTTCTTGGGTCATATGGTTTAGGCTCTTGGAGCTGTATAAAATTTGATTGTAGTAGGTTCTTTAGGAAAAATTCAATTGGTTTCGATAAAGGAGTGTATTGTCTCTATGTGTATTTCCTTGGTTGTCTTGTGGGTCCCCTTTGTTGATTTTTTGTATCATGTTAGATACTTGATTGGAAACATATGATGTGTTATTGTGCGTGTTGGGTGCTTTGAGAGTCAATGTGAGACTTGTTCTATTCACAACTTTGGTGTCTATGACTCCATCGTTTGTTACATTCTTATTGCGGGACCAAAACTTGCTTTTGTCGTTAGAGGTGTGTTGGTTGTGTGTGTTTTAGTTGCCATTTGTGAGTTCACCTTGGGCTATTAGGATGTTTTCCAATGTCATACATTTATCCACTAAGTCTAAAAAGTTTGTACAACAATGCACTTGCAGTGGATGTTTTAATTTGGATATGATATTCTCGACGAACATGTCAACTTTTTGTTTTTCAGGAATTTCAATAGGACATCTACTTGCCATGCTACACCATATTTGGAAAAAGTTGATGAAAGTATCACCCTCATCTTGTGTCATGTGGCATAGGGTGGCTATTGTAATATCATTCTCAATGTTATAGGCATAGTTTTGCACGAACTTGTTGGCTAAGTCATCCCATGATTTTATAGATCCTTTAGGTAGTAATGCAAACCATTCAAGTGCAAGACTGACAAGACTTCTAGGAAACACTCTCATCAAGTAAGTGTGTTCAAAGGCCACATCTACACACATCATGATAAATTCCCTTATGTGCTCAAGTGGATTTGTCTTTCCATTATATTTAGTGAAGTTAAGGTATGATGTACCCATGAGGGAAAGGTGGCATGTAAATGCTAGGATCATATGGATACAGATGTAAGTCATGCGACGTGTATGTTTTCTTGTTTGATAGTTGCATTCCTTCCACTTTTTTTTGTAAAGAAGCCACTTTAGAAGTCAAGGCATCTATTATGGTTGTGGGTGACATTATGTTGAAGTGCCATGTTTGTATTATGTTGAGATGACATGTGGTGCATGTGGGTTGGATTTTGACCATGTCCATAGGTATGAATGTGTGATGTATATGTTGGAATTTGTGAAGTGGATATGTTGTATTGTATTTGTATGTGTGGATTTTGATGTCCAAAAGAGGGTCCATATGATATGTTGAAAGGGTTTGATGCTTTTTTCCCTTGTTCTTGTTGAAAAGGGTTATAGCCATGTGAAGTGTTAATGTTTTGGCTAGATGGAATGTTCATGTTTTACCCTTGTGAGGTGTTAGTATTGATAAGATTCCACCTTGTGACAAGCCGTTTGTGTTCAATTGAGATCCTTGGATAAGAAACTTTCTTGGCTTAGGTTTACCAAGGATTGTAGATGTGTATGCCCCTATGGCCTGAGATGATGAACCAAAGGAAGTAAATGCTGAGCCCAAGAGTTGTGTCATGAATAATGGTTGTGATGTGGTTTGTGTCATGGACTATGACATAGATTGTGTTGATGGGATAGATGAAGTATTGGTGGTTGTGGTATTTTGGCTTGTCGCTTCAATAGGTATGAAAACTATAATTTATGGTGAATATTATCCTTGGATTTTTGTGTGTTGTCCTTTGGTGGCATTGCAACATGTAAGGTATCAACATAAAATACTTGGGGTAATATGAATCCTTCATGCAATATTTTAGCCAAGAATCTTTGAGGGTCTAGCATGACAATTTCATCCACTAGAGAGGCAACTTCAAGATTTTGAGTTGCAACCTCTACCTATTCTATGTATACATTTCCATATTTATCCCTAATGAGGAATTGTTCCAAAACATTTGCTATCTTTGGTTTCTCATGAGATGAAATTCCCAAATTTGTATTGTCTTATGTTCCAAAGGTATTGTCATGAGGATCATTAGATGTGTTGTTAAGATTTAAAGTGGTAGTGTAGTTGTAAATGTCTTCATCATCATGAAATAAATCCATGGCCCTATGCTGCTTTTGTAATCTAGCTTCAACCATAAAAAGATTTGCTCAAAATGGGGAATGTAAATGATATGAGATTAAGACTATGTTTTTGGTATTTTTGGAATAAGATATGCCTAAATGAGGGTAATGACAATGTCACTATAATCTAAAGTAGGCACAAGTCTAAAAGGGGAATGATGGTAATGGAAAGCATTATGAAAACTATGATATGCAGTTGAGATGACTATGGTATGAACTATGCACCTTTGTTGTGAAACTTAAGGAAGGAGTTAATAGCCAACCTAGGATAGTCCAATGTTTCCAAATGAAATTATCAATGACCTCAAGGAGAGTGAATGACAAGTGACAATTTTGACAAGGTGCGCCTTAAACTAGATTGATGATTTTAAAGGTTACACCAAAGTTCAACACTTGGACTAATGTGAAAAATGATAAGGTCAATTTGATAAATTTTCTTTGTAGCAATGGACGTATGACAACATATAGTAAGTTTCCCTATTCCAAAATTTTCCAAAAAGTTATATGCAAACTAAGATTTGTTTAAGTGATGAAAGGAATGCATCTTAAGATGTGAAAGTAATCTAAATGAATGTGATGGAATGGTGGGAATGAAATGAGCAAGTCTTTGGTCTAAATAACTTGTTTGGAAAATGTTGGCTTAGTTTGTGTCAAAGTTGAAATGTTATTAGATTTTGGTGTGATGATTTATTTTTTTTGACAATGTTTTGAATACACACATGCAAGACACCATTATAGACAAAAAGGTTTTTGAGTGTTTTTGACTGTGAATGTTGTTTGATTTTAGGAATACAAGCACAAATCTTGAGGTTGGCAAGGATAATATTTGTTGGGTTCCCACTTGGATTAACCAGCCACGCTTTTTCTTAGTGGATGACTTAGAAGCTTGGCCACAGTGGCTCCCCCAACATGACACTCACTTCTCAGGTCAACAAAGCTTCAAGTTCTCATGAATCTCCCATGAAAAAATCTTCATCTCTAATAAGAACTATGAGTATGTGGGATGGATTCAGAGGTCTGATCTCCTGCGCTAGTAAATAGAAGGATTTTGGCTACTAAAATAGTGGTTCTTAGTGAATACTTGGGGACATGGCACCTCACGAGATTCCAACAAGCCACTTAAGGCTTTAATCACTCTACTAGGAGCTCTTATACCTTTAAAAGAAAAGGTAGGTACCTTGTTTCAAATGAAACTACATGGATAAGGTCTACATACTATGAGGACTTGATAGTTCAGTCTTATCCATTTATATATAGGCCTAAGCAAAAAACTAGTTGGAGTCATTCCCTCTTTCGAGGTAGGCCCCTCTAAAGGATTAACAAAAAAAAAGATGGGTCTAGCTTTTTGATCATTGGGTTTGCATAAGGTGAGAGCATAATACCTACCATATTTACAAGCCCAACAAATAGTGGTTTATTAACCCCCTAGTTAAGTCTACGTGGAAGAATACAATTGTTCTTTTTAAGCACCAAATGAAATGTGATCTAAGCTATACAAACAATTAGTTTTAAAATCAAGTCTTCGATGAACGTTCTGCATCAAATGTCTTAGTAGTTTCAAATTTAAGTCTTTGGAAAATGTGTGTTTATATTTTCACCTTTTGAGTCTCTGAAATGCAAACCTACAAGAGAAAGACCAACGATTAGCCACAAAATCAACAATTAAACTATGAAGGAAAAATAAATTAATTCTAAATTAGAAACTAATCTAAATTAAAATTTAATTCAAATTAAAAGCTAATCTAAATTCTAAAGCTAAAAACTAATCTAAACTAGAAATTAATCTAAAATCAAAAACTAATCTAAGAATTAAAAAATAATCTAAAAATTAAAAGCTAATCTACAATTAAAAATTAATCTAGATTAACAATTATTGTAAAATTAAGAATTAATCTAGAATGAGGTTAATTCCACCTTAATTTGAAAGGACTTGATCAATTTAAGCCATGATTAAATGCAATTTGTTGTTCATTTTAAATACTTTGCCTGCATGAAATGTAAAATTTGTTGTTGTTCTTTGATCCAAATCCTAATTAAGACTATGTGAGAATTGTAGGATTCATTTTAAACCAAAAAAAAAATGTCATCAATTTTAACCCCTAATTAGGTTATGTGAAATTATAGTCAATTTAAAACCCATAATTAGCATTAGATGAAGATTTTTTGTTTATTTTAAACCAATTGAAGGAATCTTCAAAGAAACTCTGAATGTTAGATTCTCTTCCAACTGCACAGATCTACAATCAAAGTCACCAAAGCACCTAAAACCCCTACAAAAACCCACAAAATTTGATCAAGTATGTAATGCATGTTCACGTTAGGTTCACCAAATATATCTAGGGAAAATGGTTAAAGCATACATCATATCAAAAAGCTAAGAAAACAAAGAAAATATCATGAAATAAAACCCTAATACATAACCAAAATTGTGAGAACGAAATGCATAAAGAAAGAAATGGAAATGCAAACCCTTGTTATGTGCTTTTCTCACTCCATTTTTTTGTCCTTCTTATTCCTTAAATAGATTTGTGTAACTCTCAAATGTGGGTAAGTGCACCAATCTGTGACACAACTTAGGTGCCAAATTGAAAAAATGTCCAAAAAAAGCCCGAAATCGCCAAATGGGAAAGTTGACATAAAATCCAAAAAAGGGTTTAAAACCCTCATTTCTCTTCAACCCGTGGCTTGAGAAAGAGGATTTCAGCTCTGCAACTCGCGCTCGCCAAATCACGTCCATTGTTTGCATTCTTAGCTTGCCATTTTCCATGAGGATGCCACCAACACATCAGAGAGGTTGAATATTGCAAAGAGGTATGCATTTTTATTCTATTTATTTCGAATTTGATTTAGAATGCAAATTTAAATAGGTTTTTATAATAAAAATTTGTTCTAATTCTCACGGAATGAATCTCCATCTCAAAACATTGAGAATTCACAATGACCCCCTCACGAAGAGCCTCCTATACAAGAATAACCCGAAACCCCTCCATCAATTCATAGGCATCCTCAAGGAACACAAGAAAATATTCAAAATCAAATTGAAAATAATAAAAGAGACATTCAACAATTAATTGGAAGATTAACCGAGCATGCCAAAATCCACCCTTATAGGAGAGGGATTGTTGAATCATTGAAGTCAATTATAATTAATGTAGGAGAAATGAGCGAGCAAATGATTTTTTGGTCAACTAAGAGGCATGAGATGAGACAATTTTATGCTAGTGGTTTGTCATATATGCAGATGTCAAAAAACAAAAAATTAGCAAAGCCGATTCGTGTGTCCTATTTATAGATCGGAGAACCAACAAACCTTTGTCTCATGCATGCAGGAGGTTCCCCATTCATTGGTGCCACCATAAGTTAATTAATTTTTTTTTTTGGGAGCGGTGGTGGATGGTATTTGACCAACCTCCATGCAATAACCATGAGGTGTTGCAATAATTTTTGAGGAAACTCTATTGTGAGTTTGTCCTCAATAAAATGCCAAACTATTTTGACATCTTAGACTTTCAGGGTAGAGGTGGGGGCTCCACACATGATAGACCTGTTGCACGATGTAATCCATAGTTGGCACCGAGAGCCTTGTCTAGACCCATGGTGGAGCATGTCACTATTCCTTCCTTTGTTAAGGATAGTGTAGAAGTGGACATGCTGAAGTCGATTGACTAAATCACCCAGACAATTTTACAGTGTGCAAGTCCTCTAGTAGAGTCTGGTGTGGAGGAGACATGCAAGCCCTGAGCTCCACCCCACCATTGTGGCACTTGTGGTACTGTTTGCACGTATGATTATCAGAGTGCTCTTGATGCAGCTACACAACCTACATTAGTTGCAGAGGCGATGACTTTCACAATTGATATTCTAAATGATACATTCGACATCAACACTCAGGTAAAATTTAGCAAGTTATTTTAATGTTGTTTATTAAGTTATATTTGAAAATTTAAGAATAACTAAATTAGTAGAATTTTGATATGATGAAATTTTAGGGTTGCACTATTCATGAGGCATGCTCTATTCTTACAGACCCTTATACATTCTCGATGATGAGTCCACATGTATGAAACTATTATTGCATTTGAACAATTGAATGTTATATTTGAATGTTTGTCTCATAACATGCTTTGGATTTCAAATAGTTTCCTGGTGCACCTTCTTCCTCCACCCCTTGCAACTCATATCCTCAAACAACATACACTCAGGTAGCCTTTATTCACTAATGGTGTTGTAAATCTATGTTAGCTAGTTTTCATAATTTTGTGTATATACAAATCTAAAAAAATGATGATAAATACAAATATTGCATTTTTATTTTCTTGATCACGTCACATTATGTTCTCCTAATTCACTTTTTGTTCATTTATTCCTTCCTAATCCCATACCTTTAACATTTAATAGTTCACCCTATTTTCCATGATCCACTCCTAGCCCATCCCACTAATATCTTCTAGTCCATGCTATGTGTTATTATGTCCTTCCACTCCCATCTTATTGTACCCATTTCTATCACCCTAGATGTTCCATGATCCCCTATGTTCCACCCTATGTTCCTTTATATCATCCTATGTTATACCATATTTATCCATGTTTCACCCTAGATAACTCTTCTCTATTATTGCTACACACAGGTCAAGTTTGCACTTCATGTACTATAGTCAAACCCTAGACACATCCTAATTCACCCTATGTTGCATTATTCCCTAATAATTGCATCTCATTAACCTCTAATTGTCCACCATATATTTTGTTATCCCATCCTAGCCCATCCCATCAATCTATACTAGTCCATCCTATGTTCCATTAATCCCTTTGGTGCAGGGGCACCACTCTTTTCTATGTTTCTTCATTGAGTGTCTAATTGAAAGGTGTATTAGGATGTTTGATTTGATTTATTGAGTCTTAATAAGGTCCAATGTGACCATTCTATTGTAATTGATCAACTTTGAAGGGCTTTTGTATTCATCTTGTAAGGTTTACAAATCATGTGGAAGGAATTGCCAAAGTTGACAAGGGGTGTCAAGGTAGATATGATGATTTTTTCTTGAGTAAGTCATGTTTTCTTAGTTGAATAAGGTCTCATTAGACTATTTGCAATAGTTTAGGTGTTTAAGAGGGTCTAGGAAACAATAAAGAGTCAAAACCTGAAAGTGCCAAATTTGTGAGTTGCATAAATGCAACAAATTTGTAATGCAATGGTCATGAGAGCTTTCAAAAGTAGTTTTAAGGAATTTGGGCGTTGTTTTGACAAGGAGAAGCCTTTAAAAAGGCATGAAAACTCATTTTGTAACGTTGGCTTGAAGTTTGAAGCATTGGCAGTAAGAATATCTCTGTTTTTCATCAAATTTCTGAGTTTTCTTGTCATTTGTAGGCATGTACGAGCTCATACAGTTTGATTATGCCATGTAAATCATTTTAATTTATGGTGGAATGTGTTAAAAATATTTTGGAATAGGTTTGAGGGAGATCCATTGTGATTTGTGGTAAATATCCTTGTTTTCTCGTGACAGGCTGAGGACACCTTGTTTGAGGGTTTTGTAACCAAAATCATGATTTAAGGGCCTTTACACCGAATTTACCTATTGTAACTAGTGTAATGGGCCCTAGGGAGTCTGATTAGGTTTTAGGTTGCATGATTAGAGTTGTGGAGAAGGAAATAAGGAGATAAACCTGCTGTCTTGATGAGTTTTGTAAAGAAAAACACATGAAGATGGAGCCTTGGGTCTAGCGTTTGTGGAAATCAATGAGAGTGTGGAGTTTTTTTCCAAATTTTGAGCTTATCAAGGTCATAATATACATGTATGATTTGGTGGCATGGTCTTGGGGGTTGTGGAAGTGGGACTTTGAATAAACCCTCTTTACTTGGCATGAAATTGAGGGTTTTGGAGTTTGCTATGTTGGAGTGTGAAACCTAGGTGTTGATTGTGGTTTTAGAGGTTTGAGGGCATAGGAAATGCTGCCCCAAGGTTTCAATGGATTGTGTTAAGTTTAAAGGTATTTTGCTTTGTAAATCTGGCCTAATTCATGGCCTAAGACAACGTTGAGGGTTTAATTTCAAGGGATTGGTCCAAAAGACTTGTATCTGGTTAAGAGATATGTTGTATAAATCTAAAATGGGTATCTAAATACACCTTATAATTGTTAAATTTTTTGGAAAGCATAGGAGTTAAAGGCCAAAAACTGAGTTTGCACTATTGCTAGGTTACATGGGTGAAAGTGAGAAATTACACTCCCGATTGTTGTCAAGCTTTGAGGATTTTTTGGATTACTCTAATAGGACATTTTAATCTTGTTAGATTACTCTTGAAGGCAAGTTGTCACTTTGAATGAGTTTGAGCCCCCTCTCTGCATCACCCTTCTATTCCCATCCCATTACCCTCTCTTATTTCACCTTATGTTCCATTATCCCCTCTTGGTCTTTATATCAACATGATACCTAAGATATTGTTTCATTTGCAGTTGACAAGAGACAACCCTAGGGATGTTGGTGGCATGATGGAAAATGAAGTTGTTGTAGCAATAGCCAGTTCTGATCCATTGAGAGAGGTATGGAATAGATTAGTTGATTTGACATTATATTTGCTCTTTTATGGTCTATTATAGAAAATTTTCATGACACTTTTATGTAGTTTAATTTCTATCTTGATGGTTGCTACAGGTGGTTGTCACTCTAGATCATGGACGTGGTGATGCTATAAATGTGCATGATGACTATATGTATGTGGTAAGTGATTATATATATTTTTATATATGGCATTCCATAATTCAATTTCTATATATTAACATCTTTAGTTTTTATTGTATCAATTGAAGGTCTAGAGTGAAGAGAGGAGGACTAGCGAGCGTGTTCGAAAGACAAAAGAAGCAACAGTCACTCCATCTAGCCGAATTTTGAAGGCAACACGGGATCTATTTACTTCCCCTAGAGGAAAATGACTATGTATTAGGGTTGTTTGTTGTATGCCTATGTGGCATTTTGGAGCATATGTTTTGTTACTTCAATATATACATGACATTTTATGTCCATATGGCTCCTTTTTACTAAGCTTGTATGGATTTTTTTAGATATATTGTATATACTTTTATCAATATACATCATTGTATAGCCTTTCGGCTTTTTGATTAAAGAAAATCTTATTTTTCTACTACCATTCTTGAATGATGTTATCATGCGTATCGTGTAAATTGTATGCTTGAATTTTGTAGGCATGGATTTTGTTTACATCTAATGCTTAATTAATTATTTTTGAATGCTCAATAAGCCCCATCTAAAGCGTATTGTGTAAATAAGCTTCGTTCATGGTGGTTTGTATCCTTTGGAATGCTTCAATTACTTGTGCCTCACTTATTCACATGTATGCTTCACTTATTCACATGTATACTTCACCTATATTGTGTGTATTCATGTGTATGCTTCATGCTTCCAATGCATAGCAACAAAAATCTTTTGGGGAAAAAATTGACAAACCAAAAGTATAAGAGTTTTTGAAAAAATCAGGAAAAATTGTAGAACAAGAGATAATTTTTTTAAAAAATAAAATTTGAAAGGTATTTCCATAGCATATAGAGATATAGAGAGCAAATAAAATAAATATTTTAACTAATAAATTGTAAAAAATGGATTTTTGTAGTTTATATTCATATCATTGATTACATTGCATTGCACATCTTTCAAAGTCAAAGCATTACTTCACTTTGCATAACTAATAAGTAGATGCTGATAGATGACAAAATTTCAATTACAATATAGTTTGTACAAAGTCAACCTAAGCAGTTATGCAATTTATTCACATTGTATAACTAATAACTAGGAGCAGCTGCCAATTGCATTTTCTTATCATGGCATTCTATGAGACCAAATATCTTTGAGGTATTTTTTCAAATAGTTCACTGCCTTGTCTATGTTACCACATTTTTGATACATGTCTACCAAATCATCTTGTCAAACAGTTCACTGCCTTGTTGCTATGGCTAAAATCCTAAAACAAGTGATTTCGAACAAGCTATGGATGCTTCAAAAAAATATATCAAAAGCATAATAGTAAGCAATAGCATAGACAAGATAGTGAATTGTTTGAAAAAATGCATCAAATAAATGTGGTGATGGAATGCCATGACAAGATATAGACAAGGCAGTGAACTAGTTCAAAAGATGCCTCAAATAAATGTGGTCTCATGGTGACGGAATGCGATGAAAATCACATTGCTTTTGATTGTCATGGCATTCCATCACCACGAGACCTCATTTTTTTGAGGCATTTTTTCAAAGAGTTCACTGCCTTTTCTATGCTACCACATTTTTTATACATTTCTATCAAAGCATTATATCAAATAGTTAATTTCCTTGCTGCTATGGATAAAAACCTAAAACATTGATGCAGTAGGGGAGGTCCTACAATCTCACTAAACACAATTCCAATCATTAATCACAATCCTCAAGTCAAAAATCATCACAGCTATGGATTGTCATGGCATTCCATCACCATGAGATGACATTTATTTGAGGCATTTTTTCAAACAATTCACTACCTTGTCTATGCTACCACATTTTTCGTACATGTTTACCAAAGCATTTTATCAAACAGTTCACTACCTTGCTGCTACGGCTAAAAGCCTAAAACTGGTGGGTTTATTGAAAATTCTATTCCCACAACTCATAAAACCTTTCCAATACATCAAAAATTCTTAAAAGAACCCGCACATGCTTAAAAGTCCCTCACAAACTGCTACCCCAAAGGATTTCAACCATTTCCACTCTTAAACCACTGAATTTCTCCAAAACTCATCAAATTGCCAACTAGCGCATCACACCAAACCACTCAACTCGCCTCCCCTACTCTAGAAACCATGAAAATATGTTTCCTACCCCTAATTATGCCATTCCACTAAGTTACAATAGGATACAATGGGTGGAATGGCTAAAAAGTCATTTTTACACACTCAACTACTTGCATTTGACAACTTTTTCCCCAAGCGAGAAATCGCCAACATGGGAAAAGGCCTTTGAGATAGAAAAAAATGAGAGAGTTTATTATATAGGGACCCAACATGATCCCATAGGATTAGAGGAGAAGTCTCTAAGTGTCACGATGTCCAAATACAAGCATGCTGAAGTTCACAACCATTTTGCACTTTGGACCCTTAAAGGATTGATCCGATTGAATGTAGCTCGAAGCGATTCTGCATGTTTGGGTGTAGAAGAGGACCATGCTTAGCATAAAATTACCTACCTTTACACGTTGGAACAATCCATTTGGTCACATGAGCTGCATAATGAAAGTTGCACCACTTTGCAACTTTCAATTACTTGCATTTGACAACTTTTTCCCCAAGTGAAAATTCACCACCACAGGAAAATGCCTTTGGGAAAGGAAAAAATGAGAGAGGTTATTATAGAGGGGCCCAATGTGGTCTTACAGAATTAGACAAGAAGTTTCTAAGCATCATGGTATTTGAGTAATAGCATGTTGAATTTTGCAGCCATTTTGCACTTTGGACCCTTAATGGATCGATCCGGTTGAACGTAGCTCAGAGCAATTCCCCGTGTCTGGGTGCAAAAGAGGACCGTTCCTAATGTAAAATTACCCACCCAAATGCATTGGAACAATCTGTTTGGTCACACAAGCTGCAGAACGAAAGTTGCACCACTTTCCAACTTTCAACTACTTGCATTTGACAACTTTTTCCCCAAGTGAAAATTCGCCACCACAAGAAAATGTCTCCGAGATAGAGAAAATCGAGAGAGTTTATTGTAGAGGTGCCCTATGAAATATTCTAGGATCAGAAGGGAATTTTTTAAGCATTACGGTATCTGAGAAATAGCATGCTAAAGTTTGCAGCCATTTTGCAATTTGGACCCTTAAGGGATCGATCTGGTTGAACATAGCTCAGAGCGATTTCACGTGTTTGGGTGCAAAAGAGGACCATTCCTAGCATAAAATTACCCACCCGGACATGTTGGACCAATCCGTTTGGTCACATGAGCTGCAGAACAAAAGTTGCACCACATTGCAACTTTCAACTACTTGCATTTGACAACTTTTTCTCCAAGTAAAAATTTACCACCATCAGAAAATGCCTCTAAGATAGAAAAAAATGAGAGAGGTTATTGTAGAGAGACCCAACATAATCTCATAGGATTAGACAAGAAGTTTATAAGAGTCACGGTATCCGAGTAATAGCATGTTGAAGTTTACAACCATTTTGCACTTTGGACCCTTGAGGGATCAATCTGGTTGAACATAGCTCAGAGCGATTCCGTGTGTTTGGGTGCACAAGAGGACCATGCTTAGAATAAATGTACCCACTTAGATGTGTTGAAACAACCCATTCGATCACATGAGTTGCAGAAAAAAAGTTGCACCACTTTGCAACTTTCAACTACTTGCATTTGACAACTTTTTCCCCAAGTGAAAATTCACCACCATAGGAAAATACCTCTGAGATAGAGAAAATCGAGAGAGATTATTGTAGAGGGGCCCAACATGATCTCATAGGATTATATGAGAAGTTTCTAAGCATCACAGTATTTGAGTAATAACATGCTGAAGTTTGCAGCCATTTTGCACTTTGGACCCTTAAGGGATCAATCTAGTTGAACGCAGCTCAAAGTGATTCCGCGTGTTTGGGTGCGAAAGAGGACCATGCCTAGCATAAACATACCCACTCAGATGTTTTGGAACAATATGTTTGGTCACACGAGCTATCAAATGAAAGTTGCACCACTTTGCAACTTTCAACTACTTGCATTTGACACCACTGGAAAATGCCTCCGAGATAGAAAAAACTGAGAAAGGTTATTGTAGAGGGGCCCAATGAAATCTTGTAGGATCAAACAAGAAATTTCTAAGTGTCACAGTATCTGAGTAATAACATGCTAAAGTTTGGAACCATTTTGCACTTTAGACCCTTAAGGGATCAATCTCGTTGAACGTAGCTCAAAGCGATTCCGCATGTTTGGGTGCGAAAGAGGACCATGCCTAGTGTAAAAATACCTATTCAAACACGTTGGAACAGTCCATTTGGTCACACGAGTTGCAGAACGAAAGTTGCACCACTTTGCAACTTTCAACTACTTGCATTTGACACGTTTTCCATCAGGTGAAAACTAGACACCATAGGAAAATGCCTCCGAGATAGAAAAAATCGAGAGAGGTTATTGTAGAGGGGCCCAACATGATCTCGTAGGTTTAGATAGAGATTTTGTAAGCACCATGGTTTATGAGTAATACCCCATCAAATATTGTTTCCCTTTTGCACTTTGGACCCTTAAGGGATTGAGCTTGTTGAATGTATCTCAGAGAAATTGTGCTATCTTTTCAATGGAATTAGGTGGGCAGTAGAATTAAATCCGTTTTAGTTTTGGTTTGGTTGAATTTCAAGTCATTTTGTGCATTTTAGAAGCCAATTATTGAGGGTCAGTCTGTATACCCTGTTTTAAGGATTTTGAGTGCATTAAAATGTCATGTTAAGCCTTCCACTCATTGTATGCTTCTATAAATCGATGGAAAGGCTTAGTTAGGGTCATAAAACATGCATGCAAAGTTTTGTGTGCAAGGGAGGCGAATAGAGGGTTTTTAGGTGATGCCCTAGATGTCAAATGGTGCATTTGTGAGTGAAAAATGGTGGTTTAGTGCTAGGGTTTGAAGAAATCTTTGGGGGAAGTGACAACTCTTGAAATTTTAAGCTTGTACAGACCTTTTTGAAGGTGTTTCAGGCTTTGGTTGGCTGTGGGAAGGTTTGGAGTATGGTTTTTCAATAAACCCTTGCCTAACTTGTGAATGAAGAGGGTTTTGGGGTTTGTTTTGTTAGAGGGCTTATCACACCCTAAAAATGGAGGAATTGGTGGTTTGGCAGATTGGTTAATGCTGCCCAATGTAAAAAAGTGCAATTTTGTACTCCAACATCCATAACGAGTTTTAAAACTGGTTGGAGTCAGTTGTAGGATGGTAGTCGATGTTTTTCATGTTTGAAAAGGCTTCTTATGTTCAAGTTTGAGGCTTCTTATGTTCGAGTTTGAGGTTGGACAATTATATTAGACATTATTTCATTCTTACTCATAAATCCACATTCTTTTCCTTGAAGACAACTTTAAATGTAAACCATGAAGCATTACAACTAATTTTAAATGTAATATACACATTTAATTGAGGCATATATTTAGGAATATACACATTTGCATGAATTAATTTCTCATAATTTTTGTATATCAAAATATACACTGAGCCAATGAAAAATATTACAATAGTGATGGAAGAACATCTTGAAAATATTCCCATTTTTCAATACTTGTAGCAATACATGCAGGGAATAATCCTCCCATTTGCAGCACAGATCATGAAATATATTGTACAAGATGAAACAAATGGAGTTTCTGCCCAGTTTCATTTCTCCAATCCACCTCAGCTGGCACAGTTATTTGCATTCCAAAATGCTTCAAAACATGTACATTCCCTACTCCCTATCAAAAATATGGGTAGTAGCCTCTTTGTGGTTGTGTACTCTCATAGGAATTTGGTCCACAAAAAACTATAAAAGCTTATCAATCTTAGACATGGACTCACATAAAAATCATTAAAAGAGAAATAACTAAATAATGTAAGTCATACACCCGATGAGACCTACTATCACCTTCATGTATGCTAAATAAGGAGGTCGATGGAAGGTCCTACAATGGTGGTCTGGCCCTTCGCTACTTTCTCATCTCTCGATGATCCTACGTATAAATTTCAAATATATCACTGACATAATTAACATAAAACATGTAGCATATAAGAATCCAATAAATCTATGAGATGGAAAAGAAAGAGAAGATTGATAACCAAAAAATGCACCAACAACCGATGTTTCTCATACCACTGAACACTTGCACCACCAATCGATGTTGTTCTTTTCTTAAACTTTGAAAAACTTCAGTATTACCTACAGGCACAATCAGAAAAGGATCAATGACAATCGTAAATCCATATGACATCAAACACTAACCTACCTGTAATTGATCAGAATACCAACTTAAAGGTGCTCAATAGAAAGTAGCATATAACCATCATTTTGCATATCTACATTAATGCAATTTTGCTAACCCTTATATAATCAAACTTAAATGCTTGAAAGAAAGCAATGATCAATAACATGACTTTACAAATTCAATGTGCATACTTACAAATCAAACTAGGGAACCATCCAGATTTGCTCTACTCTTTATTGTGTCAAGAATTTCCTCATGGTCAGACACACACTTTCCACAGGTTCTTGTTCATAGGTCTGCCCTTATATTTGGTCAAATGAACATTGGTGGCGATGACAAGGTTCAAGTAGTGAAGAATCTTCTGATGCATGTTGAAGTCCTTAAACAGCCAAACTACAACATTCTTAACTAGATACCTTCGAAGCCATGTTCCAGTAACAACCACCAAACATATAGGATATTATATGTTTTCTCCATCTATAACTGGGGCCTCCAATTTCGTTTTGGCCTTGATACAATGACAAAGGTAATAATCTGTACCCTCTTCATTGTCTTCATCTGCAATCACCGCATAAATGTGCCCTGCATTGATATGTTCATCTTGTTAGATGTGTTTACTGAGCATCATAATAAAACCTGTAAGTAAGATATATTACCTGGTTCTAGTAGGTCCGATACATGATCAAAGTCAATGGTTGATTGCATCTCTGTGATTTGTAGAGCTGTCGAGAGCTAATAAGTGTCAAGTGGGGTTAGAATTCTTACAGACCATTCATCAACCCACTCTGTTGACTTGCATTCATTCCATGCTTGAAGTGTACATGCAGAATAAAAGCATGCCATCTTCCACGTATGGATAGTCCATGTACCTGCATTGGAGCTTCTAAAAGAGTGTAGCTCACTCAATCCTATTAGTGTACAACAATCCTCATATTTTGCAATGTTAGTATCATCTACTAAATGAAAAAATATACGAACTAAAGAATTACCTTCACTACCTGGACCCATTGCACCATTGCACCACTCAACAATTGATCTTGCATATGTCAACTTTACACTGTCTATGTACTTTAACTCTTCTCATTCTAGGGCTCTTTTGATACATGCGCCTACTCCATCATGCCCCCCCTTTCCATTCCTGGGCTGTAAGAAGTTCCACATATGCTGAACACCACTGATCCTATGCATCCTGCTCAACCAATAAAAAATTCTGGTGGTCTTGAATTGCGATGTACAATTATCTGATGATATGATATGCTGACTAAATGATATGCCCCTGCTAGCTAGATCAACATAGAACATATGAAAGCAACCTTGCACAAACTTTGTAGAATCTGTGCAATCATCACTGATGTAAAAGTGATACTCCTTGAATAATTTCCTATTTTCCTCAGTACTATCATTTGTATGAATGAATGCTATATGCACAAATATAGCAACCTACGAGGAGTTTTAGTACTGTGATTGCACCTTATTCTGTGGTTGTAGTGTGTAGTTCTCAACAAAGTCAACAACTGAAACGATGTGACGAAGTGGAAATGTGTCATTGCATAACTTGAATTGTGAGTCCAACCATTGTGCTCTATGTTTATGCCTTGCATACTCATAGACCACCTGATCATGGAAAATTCCCATAAAGTAATACACTGGAATCTTATCATTGACCAATTCATACTTCTTTGTTTCTTTCCCATCTTTTAGACTATATGCCAATATCTTATATTTGCCAAATTCCACAATTTTGTCTCCAATTATGTGTGTACTAGCCATGTGTTGGAAAATTGGAAAATGTTGCATGCCACCAAAATGATCACATGTGCGATCCAAACATGACTTCTTGTAAAAAATTTGACCATCCTCTCTTTCACATAAATTAGAAGAAAAAAATTTCCTTGACGATTTAGGTGGAGGCATTATGTTACCTTCCTGCAAAACATTGTCAATATGCATATCTACACATATACATCGATAAAAATCATAGTGCTTAGAAAAATTAATATGAACCCTACAACAAGTAGTGCGTGTATGATTTATTTTGACATAAAAAGGCTTTAGCATTTCAAAATACCTTTGACATATTTTAATTTCAGGAAACTTTTGTACAAAATCAGCAAAAAATTGGGTTTGAGTGGTATCCAAATAATGCATTGGATGTGGCTCATGGATTTTACTATGAAATCTCCTTCTTACAACATCTCTTTGATTAGGAGAGGTCCTTGTGTTATCCTTCCAGTAATTCACAAGTAAATATCTCAAGCCTTGAGCAATTCTTGTATCTTTTCATGGCACTCTACCCGAGAATGCCCATAACTCATTTCTATTTGGATCCTCCACTCTTTCACGCCTTCCTTTGGCTCTCATTAGAGATGATATACTTATTTAAAAAGAATTACTTGCCTTTGTAAGGTTCACCTTGTTCCTTGTTTGAATGCATAACAGTGTTGTTGTCATCACACGTCGTGTGACACAACTATCCTTTGTGCGTGAGGTAGAACCCACGCTCTCGTATGCACTCATCAAGTTCTTTACAATGGAATTTTCACTTGAGTGATTCGAAACTCTTAGCCCAAGAGCCTTCATGGTGGGCCTAAACTTGAGTTGCCTCATCATTTCAACAAATAGTTGGCATCTTCCACCCTCACTTAGCTTCACAAAAAATAAAATCCATATCCTCTGTGCATATTTTTGGCATGTACATTTTGGAATCTTATTAGACATCCATTTCAAAACATTGGAATCAATATCAAAACATTGGAATCAATATGAACAAAAAATGTAGGTTTTCTATGCAAAACTCTAGGAGGAGTTCTCAAATATAAATTTGTGCCAACATTAGGAAGGTCAACAACATCAGGGATAGATCAAGTACCTTCAATCAGAGGTGCAATTGATGACATACCTTGAGATTGACATGTAAATGATGTTGTAACTCCAACTTGAGATGTCATTTGTGGAGTGTCTTAAAATAGAGATGTGTTTGCTGATGTAATTTCAAAACACAATGTTGTTGATGGTGTGTTTTCAATTGGAGATGTGATTTTTGATGTAATTGGAAAACCACATGTTGTTGCCGATGTGTCTTCAACTGTAGATTTGCATTGAGCTTCACCTATGGTTGATGATGTGCCCCCAACTTTGGTATCCATTCCTGTCCTTCCATGAACTTTCCTCATTCGTGCCCTTTGTTTTTCCAATTTGACATCTCTCTTAGATTGCACAAGAATTTTTGGCTGTATGGGCTGCAATTCCTTTGCTTCATGAGCTACCATTTTTTATTATCTTCTCCTTGCATTTTTAACTGCACATTCTTTTGGTGTTAGAGGCTTCAATCATTTCCTCGGCATGACGTTCAATGGTACGTGTTAAAAAATACACCTAGAACCACAAAAACACATAGAAAAAAAGTAAGTAATGCATTTTATGAAAATATTGATATCGCTGATTACATTGCATTAAATATGAAACACTCCAATCCACACTAAGGTATAAGGGCTTTGCATGAGCCTATTAAGGAATCTAACAACATTAAAATAATAAACCAAACACAAATTGATCACTTAACTTACCAAGAAACACCATTTTTTATGCAGAGAGGGGTGGAAACCATTCAATACACCAAATCAATGAGAATCAATTAGGTTCCAAAGCAAAATCAGATGTTCAAAGCTTCTACCAAGCTTTCCCTTGCAACCCGGTTCAAGGGCCTTTTCACTAAGATTTTCCAAAAAACTTGACAAACTCAAGGATGATTAAGATACCCATTTTCAAGTTATAAAACATAGGTAAACCCCATCATCAACTCCTTTGGACCAACATTGTCTTCCAATAGACCCACTTTGGAAAAGGCTATTCAATTGGTGTAATTTACAAAAAGAGTACCTTTTAAACACTAGATATTCACTCAATCTCCTCAAAAAAAGTATTTTATGTGTCAAAACCTCCAATTTCCTGATTTTTTTCTAGGTCCAAGACCTCTAGACCCCTAATACACCAAACCCTCAATTTCAAGCAAAATACTTTGGGTTTTAATGAAACTCCTATCTCCCGGACCTGATTGACCCATACAAAGCACCAAAAAAACTTACTAGACCTTGCATATGGTGAATAATACATTACATGGACAATCCTTCCCACATTTTTTCAAAAGACCACTTGAAGCCCTCATTTTCACCATGAAAATACCCTGCTAAAGTCCTAGAACATCATCCCAAACACCCAAAATTGACCCCAAAACATTATAAATAGTTTAGGAATGTATTTTAAAATTTAGTGGACCCATTACACAAGCTACAATAGGAATAAAAAGTGGAATAGGTCGAATTGGAACCCTTCAATCGAAGAACACTGTGAAAGTAGGTAGCAACAGTAAAAATAAGATAAATTTCTCTATACAAAGAGTTAGAACCTCTAAATAGGTGAAAATGAAATCTAATTAATTATTCTACAACATAAAACTGGTTTCATATCATCTTAGAGTCCTTACAGGCCGTACAACAACAAGAAATGTGAGAGAAACCAGTAAATTTCTAGAAAATAACGTTCTTCTTGATAAAAAATGGGTTACAAATCAACCAACAACCTCTCCTTAGAGGAATTTAAGGTTATTATACATATTTTTATTGCATTCCAACTCCCTCCAACACCCATAACTGATTTTTAATCATTAAGACCTTCTAATCTTCATTAAGTTGCATTTTAGACCTTTTACACATGACAACATTACATGAATTTTACAAATTTTTAAGTTTGACACCTAAGGACACCTAAATCACTCAAACACCTTTAATTCACCCTATTAAAAACTTTTAGACATCATTCTTTCACATTTACATCCAAATCCAAGGAGTTTCCTTCAAAAGGCTACAAATTTAAATATTGACAATTTTGTAGCAAGAATGCATTTTTTTGCACATTTGACCACCAAGACTTAAAACTCAACCTAATACACCTTAAATGGTCTTGATTGACCTTATTTATGAAAGAAAACATGAAAATAAAACATATTCCATACTCTATCCACCTAGACCTCATTTGTCATCATTGACATTGATTGACAACTTTTATAATTCAATATATTTTGCAACTTCCTCGTTTCTTATTAATCAAGAAAATTAAACCTAGTCTATTAGACCTTCCAAGAATCAATTTTATTTCAATATAAGGTGTAGGTGCCCCTGCACCAATTTTGTATCACTCACTCCTTATCTACTTACAAATTAGTAATCCTTCCTCATAGGACAATCACTCTTATCTAATGAACTAGGAAACTTATGAAGATTGTAACAAAATTTTTAGATACCCTTTTCCATGGCCAAAAATTAATCACTATTACTTTGGAAATGAGGTAACTTAGAAAGATAATACGCATTCTCAATTGCACAAAATTTTCCATTTTTTTAATTTGTTAGAAAGGTAAATGGTATGAATGAATGGAAACTTGCATTAACAACTATGTCAACTCACTTGAATTTACCTAAGCACATGTGATGAAGGTGAATTTTTTATGGAACAAAAAAATTAATGGAAAATTGCATTAACATTGATGAAAGCTATTAGGTTTTCCAAATTAGTTGAAAATATTTTTTTTGCAAATTAGTTAAAAATAAAATGAAATAGAGTAAATTCCACTAGCAATGCTGGAAATGGACTACTATAAGAAATGCAAATAGAATTCATAAGTAAATTTGTGTTAAGTAAATGTCATGTTTTTCAGTTTTTTGTTCTTCAAAATCATAAAAAAATTAAACTTTTTTATGAAAATCCCATCTGATTCAATGTTGAATTCTATGTCCAATTGTTATGATTAATAAAATCATTAAAGAAATTTAGTTTATATTGTCAAAAATAAACAAATATACTAAATATAAACATTTCAATATTACTAAAATGAATATATTACCTCAGATAATGTAAAATGATGTAGAAAATTCAAAATGCCTTATACGTTGTCTACAATGCAAATTGGTGGTAAAAAGGTGATGGATCAAGCATAGATTGGTACAACATGAAGTAAATTGCATAAAAAAAGGCATTTATGAATCGGATAAAGTGTTGACCAGACAAATACAAAAGCATATGGGCCTAAATCATGGGGTTAACCCTTATTTTACCATTTCAAGGTAAAACACATTTGACGCTCACCAAATTTGGTGCTCTCCAAATTTGGTGAGCGCCAAATGTGTTGTTTTGAAAGGGAGAGATTCCATAGAGACAAAGGGGTTGGGAGGGATGAGACCTAAGAGATACAAAAAGACCAAAGGGGGAGAGAGAGAGAAGGAGTGTAGGAGAGGGGGTTGGAGTGAAATATATTTGTCTAGGTAGGGTGGGAGATAAGTGAGGTCTAATAGAGAAGGACTCTGAGAGAGGGCATTAGAGTGACATAGATTAGTCTACGTAGCATGGGAGAGAGTGAGATCCGAGAGAGAGAAACTTGAGAGGGAGAGATTTATTCAATTATGGTGGGGGGAAGACCTAAGAGAGGGAGTGGGATCCTTAAACCATAAAACCTATACCATTAACCCTTAAACCCTAAACCCTAAACCCCTAAACCCTTAACCCTTAACCCTCTAGCCTTAACCCCCCTCTCTCTCAACCCTTATAACCTATTAATCCCTCAATCCCTCTACCCTCTACCCTTAAACCCGAAATACGTTGTCTACAATGCAAATTGGTGGTAAAAAGGTGATGGATCAAGCATAGATTGGTACAACATGAAGTAAATTGCATAAAAAAAGGCATTTATGAATCGGATAAAGTGTTGACCAGACAAATACAAAAGCATGTGGGCCTAAATCATGGGGTTAACCCTTATTTTACCATTTCAAGGTAAAACACATCTGACGCTCTCCAAATTTGGTGCTCTCCAAATTTGGTGAGCGCCAAATGTGTTGTTTTGAAAGGGAGAGATTCCATAGAGACAAAGGGGTTGGGAGGGATGAGACCTAAGAGATACAAAAAGACCAAAGGGGGAGAGAGAGAGAAGGAGTGTAGGAGAGGGGGTTGGAGTGAAATATATTTGTCTAGGTAGGGTGGGAGATAAGTGAGGTCTAATAGAGAAGGACTCTGAGAGAGGGCATTAGAGTGACATAGATTAGTCTACGTAGCATGGGAGAGAGTGAGATCCGAGAGAGAGAAACTTGAGAGGGAGAGATTTATTCAATTATGGTGGGGGGAAGACCTAAGAGAGGGAGTGGGATCCTTAAACCATAAAACCTATACCATTAACCCTTAAACCCTAAACCCTAAACCCCTAAACCCTTAACCCTTAACCCTCTAGCCTTAACCCCCCTCTCTCTCAACCCTTATAACCTATTAATCCCTCAATCCCTCTACCCTCTACCCTTAAACCCGAATCCCTCAATTCCTATACACTCTTAATCCCTCAACCCTTAACCCTCAACCCTTAAACCCTAATCCCTCAACCCCTATACCCTCTTAATCACTCAACCCTCAACCCTTAAACCCTAATCCCTCAACCCTATTGGAAAATGTGCCTCAATCTTGCTGACCCATTCATCGGTGTAACCTGAGCAGTCGACACAAGTCCTCTAACTCTCAGAGATGATAGAAGTCCGACCGAAGCACTTGGTCGATGTAATTTGTTCTGTTGGGATGAGTGCTCAGTGTTGGAGGTTTTGTTTCTATCGGTGTGACTCGGGAATATCAGTGGAACTTGATAAGTAACCCCAACAATAGAACGATAAACTTGTATCGGTGTGACTTGGAGTCATCGATGGAACTCTTCACCGAGCTATGTCAATGGATCGATGGTAGATGGAAGTGACTCAGATTCCAACGGTAGTGGGGACCACAAAAAAGTATCGGTGTAACTTGGGGTCATCAATGGAACTCTTCACTGGGCTACGCCGATGGACTAATGACGGTTAAAGGTGATCTTGATCTACGGTTGTGATGAGATCAATCCAATGATGCTCATTTTATTCTGGGCTCCATTATGGTGAGGACCGACATAATCTTGTGAAGCAAGTAGAATTTCCTAAGCAGTTGACACTTGATGGCTTGATTAACAATGTTTGGTAGTCTCGTGCCTCATGTGGTGGGTCCCGAGTGACTCATGCGAGGTGTTTTGGCTTTGTGCAAGTGTCGCTGTTTCGGGGAAACTTATCAGGAATATTGTAGATGTTTTTCTAATTCCCTGAAAGTGCACTAGCAGTGTACGCGTGTCTTGGTGGGTCGCCATGACAAGCGGTATATGAAGGGAAAGTGCTCGGAGGCCCTTTGAACGCCTGGGAAGTTTTTGATGATTAGTCTGCTATGGAAGTTGAACCAAACCAACTATTTGGATTGATAGCCAAAGCGATGGACAAATAATGTTATGACATATGGCACGATATTATTCATTGATTTTACATCGCTGTTGTAAATCAACGCTGATTGGCTGAAAGCTTTATTCTTTAGTAGCAATTGATTGCAGGGGTTGACCGAGTGCAATTAAAGGCACGTCTCTATAATCCAATTCAATGCTAGGTGGATTGATGCGGGCTGCAGGGCGGTGTTTCCAGAGAATGGTGGAAGCTTGTCAGTGGGGTAATTAATACCCTGATGGTTGTTGGTTGGATTAAAGGTAGAGAGGTAGAGGTTGACCAAAAAGAAGAAGAGAAGTTATGAGTGTGTGTGTTCGAACTATATGTATAGAGTAGTGCAACTGTGAACATGGAGACACATAGAATACATAAATATGTGAACCTATGGTGGCCATTAGGCTTGGCCAACTGAGAGGCTGGAAGAGAGAGTCGATTGGTGAGATGAGATAAATCTACACTGTGTGCTGTGTGAGGGTGCTATAACAGTGTGAAGATTCTGAATGTGTTGTTACTTGTATTTTCTTGATGAAATAAGATGTAACTCCTATAAAGGCTATGATACCGAGATTGTATTGTAACTTTGTTTGTTGTTGAATAATACAATGGCTGGATCTTTTGGAGGGTGGGGTTTTTTACCCGAAAGCGTTTTCCCCACATATATCTGTGTGTTCATTAGTTTGTCTTCCATGTTGTTAGATTCTATGAATTGAATCTGTGCATATGTGTCGAATCTGTTATTTGTCTGCATATATTTTTCTCAGAAGGATTAATGGGGGAAACAACTGTGCCTATGCTACTTTATGGCATAGTAGTTTGTGTGTTTGGGGTGATTTGAAGAAATGAAAATCACCAAAAGAACTGTTCTTCTTAGATGTTTCATTCTAAGTTGACCCATCCTTCCCCAACAAGTGGTATCAGATCCTTGTTCCTGGTTTTGCTTATGCTTTCATGTGTAGGTTTGTGAGTTGCTTGTACTTGCATGGACTTGTATGTGTCTTGCATGTGCTTGCATGTTTTTGCATGTAAGAGTTCTTGGTGTTTCGATTTTGTGGATTTCTTCTGTAAAGATTTCTTATCTTGGCAAGCTTGAGGAGATTTGAAGGATTCGACTGATGATTTATCCTTTGATGAGTAAAAGTCTTTGCTCTCTTGAGACAACACGCAATGTGAAAGACATTGAAAATGGAGAATCTAGAGTTGATCATATTGTGATGATGTGGTTTGAGGCTCCTGGTTGGCAGCGAATGATCCTGATGAAAGGGGTGTGAGTTTATGCTTATGGTTGTACTGTAGCAGAGCGTGGTTCATACTGGATGTCTGTGTGAGAGGCTCTTTGGTGGTATGTAAATTCTTGAGTTTTTATTCAGGCATGGAGTATTGTACTTGTGCTGGGTGTTTCGACTCAGCATTGAAGGTGTTGTTCTATGTTACCTTGATTGCATGAAGGCTATGAAGTTGATCTCTGGGTGGTTTGAAAACTTCTGAATAGCGTGGCTCTCTCGAATGCATGTGCATGCTAGTGGTTTTGGAATTGGTCTGGAATGGTCTTGGAGTTCCTATACTACTTGTTCATTTTTATGGATATCTTGTACTTGCATGGCTTAGATTCATGTTCTTTGGTTCTGAAGGTTTTATATAGATTTTCCTAAAAATTCTATGATGCATATTCATGTTATTTTTCTATGTTCTATTTAACCATGATGGTTGTGTGCAGACTCTTGGATCATCTAGATGTGCAATGGATATGGATGTGCATAGGTGTTTTGGAAACATAGTGGTTTGCAGTTTTTTCATAGTCAAGAAAAACTTGCGGTTCTGTGGAGCTATTGTTAAACTATTTTCTAGACCCTGGTTGTTTGGGGTGTTGCTGGATGAGATAGTTACAGTTCTGCATGTAAGTGTTTGCTTGCTGGTTTCCTAGACTATGGTGCTTGAGTTGTGGACATGATTGGTGAATCAGATCTGAGCTTGATCTGGTGTTTGAGTCATGTTGTCTACATGGGATTTCTCTTTGAGATCTTAGTTTTTTAGTTTCCAGTGTGATGATAGATTTGCAAGCTTCATTGATTAGATCCACGGGTTGAGCATGTTGTGGGATTTCTTTACCTACATTTTTTCTATGGGAAAAATCAGAAGTGGGCTTTCAATATCCATGAGGTTTTTTTCAGTGCTGGTGGAGATCTGTTCACTGACCTTGTCTTTGGCCACTTGTGCATTGGTGTAGCTATTTTGAGATGAGAGGATGGATAGCGTTGAGTACCTGAATAGTCGATTATGGGGACCTGTAGCCTATGTGTCACAATTTTGTGAAAGCCTGAGAACATTGTTTAGTGTAATATTTTGATAGTGATGGCGTGGTCTATGTGGTTTGGAGATCTTGGTGCTATTTGGCATTGTTGTCAGATGGACATGTTGTCAATTGTACCTGGAGGTTTTTCAGATCAACAAATGTGTGGTCATGATGCTTGGAAAGCTTAGTGTCATGGTTCAGTGGGAGCTTTAGTATTGACTATGAATTCATCACTTGGTGGTGAATGATCTTCTTTAGTGTTGCAGATGTTACTTGGAGGGACTCTTAGATCCTGTTGTTGCAGAAGGGTTCTTTCATTTTTGCATGGACACTATTTGAGGATGTGGAACATCTTGGAAATATGGAGGATGTTTGGAGTCTTTGGTTGAGGTGTTGGTGGTGCTTGGCAGGTGATGTTGGTTTAGATCTTGTTTGTTTTATGTCATGGTATACTCTTTCTTGTGTATTAGAGTTTTGGAATGTTGCGTTTCTCTTGAGACCATGGTTAGTTCACTTGAAGCATGGTGTCATGAAAAGTTCCCGGTTCAAATGATTGGAGCTTTGAAAATGGTCTAGTAATTCTTTGTATTTTGAGTACATTGGTCATATGCTTGAGAACTTCATGTTAAGTGCAATAATGAAAGATTGGAGTTTAGCATGACATGATCAGTTGCAGGTGTTCATGGATACATGGAGAATAAGGTGATGCTGAAATTCCTTTATGAAAAGGTGTTGATTATAGTTGAAAGTCCGAGTAGCCTACACCTTGGTTGGACGTGAGTTCAACAGAGATCAATGAAGAGATTTCTCTTGAATGAGTCATGGTGGTTTGTATATCTTGGAGGAGCATTTTCTTTTCTCACTCTTGATCTTCTCATTAGTAAAGTCTATTTGAGTGGTATTTTCCCATTATATTTTTCAGAGGTGTTTTATGCTTTCTTTCATGATATGGATCTTGAATTTTTGTTTAATGGTTTTGGAGGATTCATAGTGGAAGGTGGACAACATAGATCATCTCCATGAGCTTTTGTGTTATATCATCTTTTGATGAGAACTGGTAAGAGATAGTTATATGGGCTAGTTTGATCTTCTTTGAGAGGCTTTCCTTTGGATGAGAAGGAGATCATATTTGACATAGCTGGCTTTTAGAAGTGTATGTAGGAGGATGTTCTACAGGTATATGTTGTGCAGCGTATCTCTCTTTGGTCTTGGTTGTCTTCCTCGAAGTTTGAGGGTATTGAAGAACTTGGAAGAGCTCTGGAAGACTGTTGAGAGAAATTTTTCTTGTAGTAGTTGGTTGTAGGTTTTGCATAACATTGTGGATATTTCCTTGGTACTACATGGTTACATTTTCTATGTTCTATTATTGGTTGACTTGGTATGCCTTTGATCTTTCAGATTTGGCATTACCCCTGCAATGGGAGTACCTGGATGTGTTTGTGCATGGTGCTTGTATCTATGGTTGATGGGTTGGTTGTGCTACTGGCATGAGTTTACTAATATGGATACCTCGTAGGTATGTGAGATTGGATGGAATAGCATGAGCTATGGGTGCTATTTTTAGTCATGTGGGTTGATCAGTTGGACAGGTGTAGTCAATGTTACGGTTGTTGTTCTAACTGGTGTTCTATCTTGTTTCTAGAGAATGTTTTTCACAGAGGTGATCTGCTTTGGCCCTTGAAGTTGATGCTATTCTTGCTTCTATATGGTTTGTTGTTGGTGCTTTGAAATGATCAGTAAGATCTTCATCATGGGAGATTGTTGGAAATATGTGCCTCAATCTTGCTGACCCATTCATCAGTGTAGCCCAAGCAGTTGACGCAAGTCCCCTAACTCTCAGAAATGATAGAAGTCCGACCAAAGTGCTTGGTCGGTGTAATTTGTTCTATTGGGATGAGTGATCAGTGTTAGCGGTTTTGTTTCTATTGGTGTGACTCGGGGCTATCGGTGGAACCTAATAGGTAGTCCCAATGATAGAATGATAAACTTGTATCGGTGTGACTTGGAGTCGTCGGTGGAACTCTTCACTAGGCTACACCGATGGATTGATGATAGATGGAAGTGACTCGGATTATGACAGTAGTGGGGACCACAACAAAAGTATTGGTGTGACTTGGGGTCATTGTTGGAACTCTTCACTGGGCTACACCGATGGACCGATGATGGTTAAAGGTGATCTTGATCTATGGTTTCAATGAGATTAATCCAACGGTGCTCATTTTAGTTCGGGCTCCATTGTGGTGAGGATCGATGAAATCTTATGAAGCGAGCGAAATTGCCTAAGCAGTTGACACTTGGCAGCTTGATCAACAGTGTTTGGTAGTCTCATGTCTCATGTGGTGGGTCCTGAGAGACTCATGCGGGGTTTGCCAGATTTGTCCATGTCTCACTATTTTGGGGAAACTTATCAGGAATATTGTAGATGCTTTTCTGATTCCTTGAAAGTGCACTAGCAGTGTACTTGTGTCTTGGTGGGTCTTGGCCACAACAAGTGGTATATGAAGGGAAAGTGCTCAAAGGCCATTTGAACACTTGGGTAGTTTTTGATGGTTGGGCTGCTGTGGAAGTTGAACTAAACCGATTATTTGGAGCGACAACCAAAGTGATGGATGAATAGTGTTACAACACGTGGCATGATATTATTCATTGATTTTACATCCTTGTTGTAAATTAACATTGATTGGCTGGAAGCTTTATTCTTTGGTAGTAGTTAATTACAGGGGTTGATAGAGTGCAGTTCAAGGCACATCTCTGTAATCCAATTCAATGCTGGGTGGCTCAATGTGGGCTGTAGGGTGATGTTTCCAGAGAATGGTGGAAGCTTGTCGGTGGGGTAATTAATACCCTACTGGTTGTTGGTTGGATTAAAGGCATAGAGGCAGAGGTTGATAAAAAAGAAGAGTAGTTACAAGTGTGTGTGTTCGAATGGGATACATAGAGAAGTGTAACCGTGAACACAAAGAAAAACAAAATATAAAAAGATGTGAACCTATGGCAGTCGTTAGGCTGAGCCAACTGAGAGGCTGGCAGAGAGAGTCAATTGGTGAGATGAGATGAATCTACATTGTGTGCTGTGTGAGGGTGTTGTAAGACTGTGAATATTTTGAAGGTGTTGTTACTTGTATTCTCTAGATGAAACAAGATGTAACTCCTATAAAGTCTATGAGCCTGAAATTGTATTGTAACTTTGTTTGTTGTTGAATAATACAATGGCTAGATCTTTTGGAGGGTGGGGTTTTTTACCCGAAAGGGTTTTCCCCACGTATATCTATGTGTTCATTAGTTTTTCTTCCATGTTAGATTATGTGAATTGAATCTATGCATATGTGTTGAATTTGTTATTTGTCTGCATATATTTTTCTCAGAAGGATTAATGGGGGAAACAATTGTGCTTGTTCCGCTTTATGGCATAGTAGTTTGTGTCTTTGGGGTGATTTGAAGAAATGAAAATCACCAAAAGAACTGTTCTTCTTAGATGTTTCATTCTAAGTTGACCCCTCCTTCCCTAACAAACCCCTATACCCTCTTAATCCCTCAACCCTCAACCCTCAACCCCTATACCCTCTTAATCACTCAACCCTCATCCCTTAAACCCTAATCCCTCAACCCCTATACCCTCATAATACCTCAAACCTCGACCCTCAACCCTTAAACCCTAATCCATCAACCCTTATACCCTCTTAATCCCTCAACCCCTCTACCCTCTACCCTTAAACCCTAATCCCTCCACCCCTATACACTCTTAATCACTCAACCCATAACCCTCAACCCTTAAACCCTAATCCCCCAAACCCTCAACCCATCTACCATTTTCCTTTAAATCCTAATCCCTCAACCCCTATACCCTCTTAATCCCGCAACCCTTAACCCTCAATCCTTAAACCCTAATCCCTCAACCCATATACCCTCTTAATCACTCAACCCTCAAACCTTAAACCCTAATACCTTAACACCTATACCCTCTTAATCCCTCAACCCTCAACCCTCAACCCTCAACCCATAAACCCTAATCCCTCAACCCCTATAACCTCTTAATCCCTCAATCCCTCTACCCTCTACCCTTAAACCCTAATACCTCAACCCCTATACGCTCTTAATCCCTCAACCCTTAACCCTCAACCCTTAAACCCTAATCCCTCAACCCCTATACCCTTTTAATCACTCAACCCTCAACCCTTAAACCCTAACCTCTCAACCCCTATACCCTCTTAATCCCTCAACCCTCAACCCTCAACCCTTAAACCCTAATCCCTCAACCCTTAACTGTCAACCCTTAAACTATAATTCATCAACCCCTATACCCTCTCAAGCCTCAACCCTTAAACCCTAATCCCTTAACCCCTATAACCTATTAATCCCTCAACCCTTAACCCTTAAACCCTAATCCCTCAACCCCTATACCCTCTTAATCCCTCAACCCTCAACCCTTAACCCTCAAACCTTAAACCCCAACCCCTCAACCCCTATAAACTCTTAATCCCTAAACCCTCAACCCTCAACCCTTAAACCCTAATCCCTCAACCCCTATACCCTCTTAATCCCTTAACCCCTCTACCCTCTACCCTTAAACCCTAATCCCTCGACCCTTATACACTCTTAATTCCTCAACCCTTAGCCCCCAACCCTTAAACCCTAATCCCTCAACCTCTATACCCTCTCAACCCCTCAACCCCTCTACCCTTTACCCTTAAACCCTAATCCGTCAACCCCTATACCCTCTTAATCCCTCAACCCTTAAACCCTAATCCCTCAACCCCTATACCCTCTTAATAACTCAAACCTCAAACCTTAAACCCTAATCCCTCAACCCCTATCCCCTCTTAATCCCTCAATCCTCAACCCTCAACCCTTAAAACCTAATCCTTCAACCCCTATACCCTCTTAATCCCTCAACCCTGAAGATTGAACCCTTAAACCCAAATACCTTAACCCATATACCCTCTTAATCCCTCAACCCCTATACTCTCTTAATCCATCAACCTTCAACCCTCAACCCTTAAACCCTAATCCCTCAACCCTCAACCCTCAACCCACAACCCTTGAACCCTAATACATCAATCGCTATACCCTCTTAATCCCTCAACCCTCGACCCTCAACTCTAACCCTCAACCTCAACTAACCTCAACCCTCAACCCTCAACCTCAACCCTCAACCTCAACCTCAACCCTTAAACCCTAATCCCTCAACCTATACCTCTTAATCCATCAACCTCAACCCTTAAACCCCACTCCCTAAACCCCTATACCCTCTTAATCCCTCAACTCTCAACCCTCAACCCTGAAATCCTAATCCCTCAACCCCTATACCCTGTTAATCCTTCAACCCTCAACCCCCAACCCTTAAACCCTAATCCCTCAATCCCTATACCATCTTAATCCCTCAACCCTTAACCCTCAACCCTTAAACCCTAATCCCTCAACCCCTATACCCTCTTAATCCGTCAACCCTTAACCCTCAAACCTTAAACCCTAATCCCTCAACCCCTATACCCTCTTAATCCCTCAAACCTCAACCCTTAAACCCTAATCCCTCAACCCCTATATAATCTTAATTCCTCAACTCTCAACCCTGAAACCCTAATCCCTCAACCCCTATACCCTCTTAATCCATCAACCCTCAACCCTAAAACCCTAATCCCTCAACCTTTATAACCTCTTAATCCCTCAACCTTCAACCCTGAACCGTTAAACCCTAATCTCTCAACCTCTATACCCTCTTAATCCCTCAATCCTCAATCCTTAAACCCTAATCCCTCAACCCCTATACCCTCTTAATCCCTCAACCCTCAACCCTCAAACCTTAAACCCTAATCCGTCAACCCTGAAAGGAAAAGAAAAGGTGTGGAATACGCTTTCCTAATGCTAAAACCATAAGGGAGAGGTGCAAAGACTAGTTTTAAAAATTTAAAGCGTTTGAGATGAAAAAACATAGTATAACAGGAAAGACAAAAAAAGACATTCACAGAGATAACACTAGATATACGTGGGAAAATCCTTATGGGAGAAATACCCACCACACCAAGAAAAGTCACTTTGTATTACAACAAACAGATTACATACACTGTTATAGACTTCACTTTCTGATGTTTTCTCACAACAACAGACTTCAGTTTGAACACACTCATTGTTACAATGCTCTTACCACATATAATGAATCATAGCTCTCATCGTCACCTTAGTCTCTCTGCCCTTGCACTACAACCAACAACTATTAGGGTGTAATTAATTACATGCTTCATCAACTCTCCATCTCTGATCAAACTTCCCTACAACATATAGCAGGCCGCCCCAACATTAAATTTAGCTACACAGAATTACCTAGATGTGGATTCTTTCAACCGCTAAATTAGATCTTACAGTAAATGAAAATATATCATTGTCAAAGAATAAAGCTTTTGACCAATAATCATTGATTTACAACAGCGATGTAAAATCAACGAATGAGATCATGCCACATGTTGTCATACCATTCATCCATCACTTTGACTATCAAAATGGTCAACTGTGCCTCGAGCATCTCCTACCGCGCTACCATGGTAAGGCCTAATGGCCATCGTAGTATGGCGATAACCGTCTGATCGCTAGACCACTAGAGTCCACCAAGACACGCGTACACATCTTGTGCAATTTTGGGGAATCAAAAAAGCATCTACAATATTCACAATAAGTTTCTCCAAAACAATGACACGTGTTCAAAGCCTACACACCATGCATGCCACCAAGTGTCAAACACTTAGAAAATTCCACTCAGTTCACAAGAGTTCATTGGTACTCATGTCAATTAAGTGTGGAATAAAATGAGCACCGTTGGATTAATCACATCACAACCGTAGATCAAGATCCCCCTTCACTGGTACATTATGTTGTGGTCCCCGCTAAGTCACTTCCATGTGCCATCGGTCCATTGATGTAGCCTAGTGAAGGGTTCCATCAATGACCCCTAGTCACATCGACAGAGCATTTATCGCATATCAACATATCGGTGAGACAACACATTGTCACTCAACGATATGCAATCATTTTTCTAATGAAGCCAAGGTCCATCACGCTACCACCAAAGAGAAAGAAGGACTTCGTGGTATGGAGTGTAAATTCATCAAGTCCTTAACAAAGGTTCAAGCTAGCAAGTTGAGGCATATTTTCCAACAAGCTCCCTCTTGACGAAGACTTACTGGCTTCCTCCAGACTTCAAATTTATTGACGATCATAGGCCCCAAGGCCCATCAAACTTGCACACCATCTGAACTTGTCCATGCTCACTGGCTTTGTCATTACGTCAGCAACATTCTTTAGAGTATCCACCTTTTCTATATGCACCTTTCCATCCTCCACCATATCTCTAACAAAGTGATACTGCACATCAATATGTTTCGTCCTGTTATGGAAATTTGGATTTTTTGCCAAATAAATGGCACTTTGACTATCACAAAAATAGTAATCTCTCCTGCATCAAAACTAATATCAGAACACAAACGACCAAGCCAAACAACTTCTTTGCAGGTGTGAGTTGCTGCTATGTACTCAACCTCCATAGTGGACAAAGTGACTACAGATTGTCGCTTGCTCATCCAACTAATTGCACCACCATTTAACATGAAAGTATATCCACTGGTGGATCTTCTGCTGTCAATGTCCCCTACCCAATCAGAATCCACATATCCACGAATGCTAAGAGTTCTCTATGATCTAAACAAATTTCCATGGTAACATAAAGCACATTCTGAAGTCCCCCTCAAATATCTAAACACTCTATTCATATCATCCCAATGTGTCCTTGGATTTTCCATAAATTGGTTGAGAACTCCCACTGCTTGGGCAATGTTTGGCCTTCTACAAACCATTTAATACATTAAACTAACAACAACAATAGCATAAGGCATCCTAGTCATGTCCTCCATCTCAAAAGCATATTTTGGACAGTCTTCAACAGATAGCTTCATTCCCTGCAAAACTAGAACAACTAACTACTTGCAATCATTCATATCGAATCTCTCCACAACAACATTAATGTACTTACTTTGGCTAACCCAAAGCTTTCCATTCATTCTGTCCCCAATTATTTCCATCCCTAGAATATACCTTGTTGCACCCAAATGCTTCATTTCAAACTTTGTAGACAACTAAGACTTAAGATCAAAAATCATAGTATTACTATTTCCTATGAACAACAATAATCCATATACAGGATAATAATAAGCACATGATCATTTTTATATTTGTAATACACACAATGATCAGATTTTGATCTCACAAATCCCATAGACAACACAAAAGTGTCAAACTTCTAGTACCACATTCTAGGCAATTGTTTCAAACCATAAATAGATTTATTGAACTTGTTGACCAGGCTTTCTTACCTTTCTCAACGAAGTTCTCAGGCTAGGACATATAAATTTATTCTTGCAACTCTCCATGGAGAAACTCTATTTTCACATCCATCTTCTAAATCTCTAAGTCATATGCGGCTGCAAGTGACAACAAAAATATGATAGATGTCAGCTTAGCTACAGGGGAAAATATTTCTCCATAGTCAATTCCCTCTACCTGGGAATACCCCTTTGCAACCAACCTCGCTTTATAATTTTCAACACTGCCTTCTAGACTAGTCTTCTTCTTGAATACCCATTTACAAACAACAAAATTTCATCCTTCAGGCAAAGGCACCAAATCCCAGGTTTCATTCTTCTTTAATGATTTCATTTCTTCATTCATAGTTTCCAACCAGGAACTTGAATCAAACATATTAATTGCCTCTTTCACAGTCCTAGGCTCATTAGTGCTAGTAATTAAAGCATAGGCACAATTTGAATCCAACATAGATAAACCATACCTATCAGGTTGACGTCGCTCATGTATAGACCTTCTCATTGGCTGAGGTTATGGTTACCCTTCTTCAGAACTCTCGGAGCTTCTAGAGCTCTCCTTAGTTTTAGGTACACCATGTAGCTCCTCCTTTTCTCGAGTTTGAGGAATGTCAACTACATCATTCTTCTTTTCTCTTTATTTTGTCTCTAACTATGGATCAATAGTTGAAGGATTTAGCCCATAAAATATTACACTTATGCTATACAAAACCTTCTTAGTATCAAGATTACAGAGCTTGTATCCTTTCACATCAACACCATAGCCGATGAAGATACATTTAACAACTCTATTCTTCAACTTAGAGCTTTTCTCATTTGACACATATGCATATGCCTCACAGCCAAAGACACAAATATGTCTCAGAGAGGGCTTCTTACCAGACCATGCTTCCAAAGGTGTTTTATAAACAAGATTAGAGCATGGAGAATGATTTACTAGGTAACATGCTGTAGCCACAGCCTCAGTCCATAAATTCTGCTCTAGACCAACACTGCTTAATATACTCCTTGCTCTTTCCATCAATGTCGTGTTCAACCTTTCAGTAACTCCATTATGCTCTGGATTATAAGGTCTAGTTTTATGCCTTTTAATCCCATGGTCTTTGTAGTACCTTTCAAAATATATAGAACAAAACTCACTACCATTATCCGTCCTCAAACATTTGATTTTCCTTCTAGTCTGATTCTCTACCAAATTTTTCAATTCTTTAAATTGATTGAACACTTCTGATTTACTTTTAAGAAAGTATATAAATGCCCTTCTCAAATAATCATCAATAAAAGAAACATAATATCTAGACTTTGATAATGAAGGAACATTCATAGGACCAAAAAAATCACAATGAACATAATCCAGTACACCAGAAGATTCATGAGGACTCGAATAAAATGAAACAAGATGTTGCTTTCCATAAATGCAGTGTTCATAGAAATCAAACTCAAGATTACAATGAATAAGCCCTTCAACAAGGTTTTTAAACCTTTCTCACCTTTGTGACCGAGTCTATGATGCCACAACATGGTCTTCTCTATTGAGAGTTTCACCTCTAGGGAATTTGCACCCAGAGGAGTGTCATTCTTCTTATTTGCATGAACCACTTTGCTCGACTTTATAGAGATATTGTTACATTGAATAGGACATGCACCCATATTGTATAGAGTTCCAGTTCATACACCTTTAGCCAACACCATTGCATCTCTAGTCATCTTATAGCCGCCACTCAAGAAAGAAACTTGCACACCTGCATCATTCAACTTACTGATAGAAAGTAAATTTTGAGCCAATCTTGGTATGCGTAGTAATACATTAATCCCTTTTGTTCTTTTGTTAGGGAATTGTATTTTGAATCTTCCTTGGCCAATAATCTCTAGTTTTTAGTCACTCGCCAGGTACACCTTTCCACCATCATACTTTTCATACTTAGTGAATCACTCTCTATGAGACGTCATGTGGAAAGATACACCTAAGTAAATCAGCTAGACATCGTCTGATGCCCGAGTCGCCAGGGTTGCAATGATGACATCTGCATCACTTTGAGAAGAATCATTATCCAAAGCATTATACTTCTTCTTCTTCTTCTCCTTACAATCCTTTTAGATATGACTAGGCTGCCCACAGTTCCAACATTTCATCTTGGAATTTTTGCAAGGAGACTTTGATCTCCCTTCAAATTTGGATTTAGACTTATTTTCCTTCTTCTTGCCTTTCTCCTTCGATCTACCCAAAACATCAAGAGCCTCTTTGGCCATCTCTGAAGACTTCCTTCACATTTTTATGATAGCAACAAAGCAACCACATCTTCCATCTTGAAAGTAGCAATCGTACTTCTAATAGCCATTACCGGATGTTCCCATGTGTCAGGTAAGGAACATAATAGGAGCATGCAAAAATCCTCCTACTCTATCTTCACACCCACATATGCCAACTAGGAAACACTCATATTAAATGAGTTCAGATGGTCTACAATAGATGCAAATTCTTCCATCTTCAAGGAGTACAACTTATTCCTCATGAATAGCTTATTCACCAGAGACTTTCCCTGATAAATATCACCAAGCTTCTTCCATAATGAAGCTATAGTCTTCTCCTCATGGACATTCAGGAGTACATAATCGGCTAGACAAATTCTTATCAAGCCTCTAGATTTTCTCTCTAAAAGATCCCAATCTTCTTGTTTCATGGTTTGTGGTATAGTTCCAAACAAAACAATCCAGAGGTCTCTATCCACCAACAGGTCTTCCATTTTGAGTTTCCACAACTCAAAATTTTGGCCATTGAATTTTTCAATATCTACTCTTCCTGATGTACTCACCATCTCAAACAATATTTGGTTCTCCTTCACAAGACTCCCACTGAAACATGATTAGCACAAAAAACCAGCCCTACTAACAAGGATAACACAACTGGCCAGGCTCTGATACCACTTGAAAGGAAAAGGAAAGGTGCAGATTACACTTTCCTAATGCTAAACCATAGGGGAGAGGTGTAAAGACCAGTTTTAAAACTATTAAGCGTCTGAGATGAACAAACATAGTATAACAGGAAAGACAAAAAAACACATTCATAGAGATACCACCAGATATATGTGGGAAAACCCTTACAGGAGAAAAACACATAATCCAGTACACCAGAAGATTTATGAGGACTCAAATAAAATGAAACACGATGTGGCTTTCCATAAATGTAGTGTTCACAAGAATCAAACTCAAGATTACAATAAATAAGCCCTTGAACAAGGTTTTTAAACCTTTCTCACCTTGGTGACCGAGTCTATGATGCCACAACATGGTCTTCTCTGCTGAGAGTTTCACCTCTAGGGAATTTGCACCCAGAGGAGTGTCATTCTTCTTCTTTGCATGACCAACTTTGCTTGACTTTACAGAGATATTGTTACATTGAATAGGACATGCACCCATATTGTATAGGGTTCCAGTTTGTACACCCTTAGCCAACACCATTGCATCTCTAGTCATCTTATAGCCTCCACTCGAGAAAGAAACTTGCACACCCACATCATTCAGCTTACTGATAGAAAGTAAGTTTCGAGCCAATCCTGGTATGTGTAGTAAATCACCAATCCATTTTGTTCTTCTGTCAGGGAATTGTATTTTGAATCTTCCTTGGCCAACAATCTCTAGTTTTGAGTAACTCGCCAGGTGCACCTTACCACCATCATACTTTTCATACTTAATGAATCACTCTCTATGAGGCGTCATGTGGAAAGATACACCTAAGTAAATCAGCCAGACATCATCTGATGCCTGAGTCACCATGGTTGCAATGAAGGCATCTGCATCACTTTGAGAAGAATCATTGTCCAAAGCATTATACTTCTTCTTCTTCTTCTCCTTACAATCCTTTCAGATATGACCAGGCTGCCCATAGTTCCAACATTTCATCTTGGCATTTTCGCAAGGAGACTTTGATCTCCCTTCAAATTTGGATTTAGACTTATTTTCCTTCTTCTTGCCTTTCTCCTTTGATCTACCCCAAACATGAAGAGCCTCTTTGGCCATCTCTGAAGAATTCCTTCACATTTTTATGATAGCAGCAAAGCAACCACATCTTCCATCTTGAAAGTAGCAATCGTACTTCTAATAGCCATTACCGGATGTTCCCATGTGTAAGGTAAGGAACATAATAGGAGCATGCAAAAATCCTCCTCCTCTATCTTCACACCCACATATGGCAACTATGCAACACTCATATTAAATGAGTTCATATGGTCTACAGGGGATGCACATTCTTCCATCTTCAAGGAGTACAACTTAATCCTCAGGAATAACTTATTCACTAGAGACTTTCCTTGATAAATACCACCAAGCTTCTTCCATAATGAAGATATAGTATTCTCCTCATGGACATTCAGGAGTACATAATTGGCCAGACAAAGTCTTATCAAGCCTCTATATTTTCTCTCTAAAATATCCCAATCTTTTTGTTTCATGGTTTGTGGCATAGTTCCAAACACAACAATCTAGAGGTCTCTATCCACCAACAGGTCTTCCATTTTGAGTTTCCACAACTCAAAATTTTGGCCATTGAATTTTTCAATATCTACTCTTCCTGATGTACTCACCATCTCAAATAGTATTTGGTTCTCCTTCAAAAGACTCCCACTGAAACATGATTAGCACAAAAAACTAGCCCTACTAACAAGGATAACACAACTGGCCAAGCTCTGATACCACTTGAAAGGAAAAGCAAAGGTGCAGATTGCACTTTCCTAATTCTCAAACCATAGGGGAGAGGTGTAAAGACTAGTTTTAAAACTATTAAGCATCTGAGATGAACAAACATAGTATAACAAGAAAGACAAAAAAAAATATTCATAAAGGTACCACCAGATATATGTGGGAAAACCCTTACTGGAGAAAAACCCATAATCCAGTACAGCAGAAGATTTATGAGGACTCGAATAAAATGAAAAACGATGTTGCTTTCCATAAATCCAGTGTTCACAAAAATCGAAGTCAAGATTACAATAATTAAGCCCTTCAACAAGGTTTTTAAACCTTTCTCACCTTTTTGACCGAGTCTTTGATGCCACAACATGGTCTTCTCTACTGAGAGTTTCACCTCTAGAGAATTTGCACCCAGAGGAGTGTCATTCTTCTTCTTTGCATGAGCAGCTTTGCTTGACTTTACAGAGATATTGTTACATTGAATAGGACATGCACCCATATTGTATAGAGTTCCAGTTCGTACACCCTTAGCCAACACCATTGCATCTCTAGTCATCTAATAGCCTCCACTCGAGAAAGAAACTTGCACACCCGCATCATTCAGCTTTCTGATAGAAAGTATGTTTCGAGCCAATCCTGGTATGTGTAGTAAATCACCACTCCCTTTTTTTCTTCTGTCAGGGAATTGTATTTTGAATCTTCCTTGGCCAACAATCTCTAGTTTGAGTCATTCACTAGGTACACCTTTCCACCATTATACTTTTTATACTTAGTGAACCACTCTCTATGAGACATCATGTGGAAAGATACACCTAAGTAAATCAGCCAGACATTGCCTGATGCTTGAGTTTCCAGGGTTGCAATGAAGGCATCTCCATCACTTTGAGAAGAATCATTGTCCAAAGCATTATACTTCTTCTTCTTCTTCTCCTTACAATCCTTTCAGTTATGAACAGGCTGCCCACAGTTCCAACATTTCACCTTGGAATTTTTGCAAGGAGACTTTGATCTCCCTTCAAATTTGGATTTAGACTTATTTTCCTTCTTCTTTCCTTTCTCCTTCAATCTACCCCAAACATCAAGAGCCTCTTTGGCCATCTCTGAATACTTCCTTCAAATTTTTATGATAGCAGCAAAGCAACCACATCTTCCATCTTGAAAGTAGCAATCGTACTTCTAATAGCCATTACCGGATGTTCCCATGTGTCAGGTAAGGAACATAATAGGAGCATGCAAAAATCCTCCTCCTCTATCTTCACACCCACATATGCCAACTGGGAATCACTCATATTAAACAAGTTCAGATGGTCTACAATAGATGCACATTCTTCCATCTTCAAGGAGTACAACTTAATCCTCAGGAATAACTTATTCACTAGAGACTTTCCTTGATAAATATCACCAAGATTCTTCCATAATGAAGCTATAGTCTTCTCCTCATGGACATTCAGGAGTACATAATCGGCCAGAAAAAGTCTTATCAAGCCTCTATATTTTCTCTCTACAAGATCCCAATCTTCTTGTTTCATGGTTTGTGGCATAGTTCCAAACACAACAATCCGGAGGTCTCTATCCACCAACAGGTCTTCCATTTTGACTTTCCACAACTCAAAATTTCAGCCATTGAATTTTTCAATATCTACTCTTCTTGATGTACTCACCATCTGAAACAGTATTTGGTTCTGCTTCACAAGACTCCCACTGAAACATGATTAGCACAAAAAACCAGCCCTACTAACAAGGATAACACAACTGGCCAGGCTCTGATACCACTTGAAAGGAAAAGAAAAGGTGTAGATTATGCTTTCCTAATGCTAAAACCATAGGGGAGAGGTGTAAAGACCAATTTTAAAATTATTAAGCATCTGAGATGAACAAACATAGTATAACAGGAAAGACAAAAAAACACATTCATAGAGATACCACCAAATATATGTGGGAAAACCCTTACAGGAGAAAAACCCATAATCCAGTACAGTAGAAGATTTATGAGGACTCGAATAAAATGAAACACGATGTTGCTTTCCATAAATGAGAAAGAAACTTGCACACCTGCATCATTCAACTTACTGATAGAAAGTAAATTTCGAGCCAATCTTGGTATGTGTAGTAAATCACCAATCCCTTTTGTTCTTCTATTAGGGAATTGTATTTTGAATCTTCCTTGGCCAACAATCTCTAATTTTGAGTCATTTGCCAGGTACACCTTTCCACCATCATAATTTTCATACTTAGTGAACCACTCTCTATGAGATGTCATGTGGAAAGATACACCTAAGTAAATTAGCTAGACATCGTCTGAAGCCTGAGTTGCCAGGGTTGCAATGAAGGAATCTGCATCACTTTGAAAAGAATCCTTGTCCAAAGCATTATACTTCTTCTTCTTCTTCTCCTTACAATCCTTTCAAATATGACCAGGCTGCCCACAGTTCCAACATTTCATCTTGGAATTTTTGCAAGGAGACTTTGATCTGCCTTCAAATTTGGATTTAGACTTAGTTTCCTTCTTCTTTCCTTTCTCCTTCGATCTACCCCAAACATGAAGAGCCTCTTTGGCCATCTCTGAAGACTTCCTTCAAATTTTTATGATAGCAGCAAAGCAACCACATATTCCATCTTGAAAGTAGCAATCATACTTCTAATAGCCATTACCAGATGTTTCCATGTGTCAGGTAAGGAACATAATAGGAGCATTCAAAAATCCTCCTCCTCTATCTTCACACCCACATATGTCAACTGGGCAACACTCATATTAAACAAGTTCAGATGGTCTACAAGGGATGCAAATTCTTCCATCTTCAAGGAGTACAACTTATTCCTCAAGAATAACTTATTCACCAGAGACTTTCCCTGATAAATATCACCAAGCTTCTTCGATAATGAAGCTATAGTCTTCTCCTCATGGGCATTCAGGAGTACATAATTGGCCAGACAAATTCTTATCAAGCCTCTAGATTTTCTCTCTACAAGATCCCAATCTTCTTGTTTCATGGTTTGTGGCATAGTTCCAAACACAACAATCCAAAGGTCTCTATCCACCAACAGGTCTTCCATTTTGTGTTTCCATAACTCAAAATTTTGGCCATTGAATTTTTCAATATCTACTCTTCCTGATGTACTCACCATCTCAAATAGTATTTGGTTCTCCTTCACAAGACTCCCACTGAAACATGATTAGCACAAAAAACCAGCCCTACTAACAAGGATAACACAACTGGCCAGGCTCTGATACCATTTGAAAGGAAAAGAAAAGGTGCAGATTATGCTTTCCTAATTCTAAAACCATAGGGGAGAGGTGTAAAGATTAGTTTTAAAACTATTAAGCGTCTAAGATGAACAAACATAGTATAAAAGGAAAGAAAAAAAAAACACATTCATAGAGATAACACTAGATATATGTGGGAAAACCCTTACAGGAGAAAAACCCACCACACCAAGCAAAGTCACTTTGTATTACAGCAAAAAAATTACATACACAGTTACAAACTTCACTTTCTGATGTTTGCTCACAACATTAGACTTCAGTTCAAACACGCACTATTACATTGATCTTACCGCATATAATGAATCACAACTCTCATCGCCACCTTAGTCTCTTTGCCCTTGTACTACAACCAACAACTATTAGGGTGTAATTAATTACATGCTTCACTGACAAGATTTCTCCATCTGTGATCAAACTACCCTGCAACATGCATCAGGCTGTCCCAACATTAAATCCAAGTATAGAGAATTACCTAGATTTGGATTTTGTCAACCGCCAAATCAGATCTTACAGTAAATGCAAATATATCATTGTCAAAGAATAAAGATTTCAGCTAATAATCATTGATTTACAAAAGTGATGTAAAATCAATGAATGAGATCACACCACGTGTCATCACGTGATTTGTCCATCACTTTGACTATCAAAATGGTCAACTATGCCCCAAACATCTCGTATCATGCTATGACGGTATGGCCTAATGACCACCATGGTATGGCAATAACCATCCGATCGCTAGATCGCCAGAGTCCACATAGACACACGTACACATCTTGTGCAATTTTCGGGAATCAAAAAAGTATCTACAATATTCCCAATTAGTTTCTCCAAAATAGTGACGTGTGTTAGAACCCTACACACCTCACATGCTTCCAAGTGTCAAACACTCAGACAATTTTGCTTGGCTCACAAGAGTTCATCGATACTCACCTCAACTGAGCGTGGAATAAAATGAGCACCGTTGGATTAATCACATCAAAACCATAGATCGAGATCACACTTCACCAGTACACTATGTTGTGGTCCCCACCAAGTCACTTCCATGTGCCAATGGGCCATCGGTGCAACCCAATGAATGGTTCCACCAATGACCCCAAGTCACATTGATAAAGCATTTATCGCATATCGACATATCGGTGAGAGAACACATTATCACTCATCAATATGCAATCATTCTGCCGATGAAGCCAAGGTCCATCATGGTACTGCCAAAGAGAAGGAAGGAATCCATGCTATGGAGGGTAAATTCGTCAAGTCCTTAGCAGAGGTTCAAGCCAGCAAGTTGAGGCACATTTTCCAACAAACCCCTATACCCTCTTAATCTATCAACCATCAACCCTTAAATCCTAATCCCTCAAACCCTCTACCCTCTTAATGCCTCAACCCCTCTACCCTCAATACCCCCTCTCTCTTTCAACCCTACACCATCTACCCTAAAACTATAAATCGTAATCCCTAGACTGTAAACCCTCTACGCTTAACCCTTAATCCATAAACCCTAAACCCTAAAACCTCTATCCTCTACCCTCAAGACTCAAGCCTCAACCCTTAAACCATAAACCCTAAACCCTAAACCCTCTACCCTTAACCAAGTTAAACCCTAAACCCTTAAACCCTATAACGCTAAACTATAAACCCTAAACCCCTAAACCATATGCCCTCTACCCTCTACCCTCAACACCCCCTTTCTCTCTCAAACCTACACCATCTACCCTTAAATCATAAATCATAATCCCTAAACCCTAAATCCTCTACCCTTAACCCTTAATCCGTAAACCCTAAACCCTCTACCCTCAACCTTAAACCCTTAAACCCTAAACCCTAAACCCTCAACCCTCTACCCTTAACTTGGTTAAACGGTAAATTGTAATCCGTAAGCCCTAAACCCTCTACCCTTAACCCTTAATCCCTAAACCCTCTACTTGAGAGAGAGAGGGAGAGGGAGAGGGAGATAGATAGAGGGAGTGAGAGAGGAAGGGAGTGGAAGAGAGATAGAGGGAGTGACTGTGAGAGGGAGAATGGGGTAGGAGGGGGAGACTTGAAAAAGAGAGAGAGGGAGAGGGGTTAGGATGAAGATACTTGAGAGAGAGAAAGGGGGAGAGGGGGTGGGAGGGAGAGACCTGAGAGAGAGGGAGAGATCCAAAGTGGGATAGAGATAGAGGGAGTGATAGAGAGAGAAAGTGAGAGAGAGAGAGGGAGAGACATAAAGAGAGAGAGAGAGGGGGGTGAAAGGGAGAAACCTAAGAGAAAGGGAGAGGGAGAGAGGGTGGGACAAAGACACCTGAGAGAGGACATGGAGACAAATTTGGAGGGGGTGGGAAGGAGAGAACTAAGAGAGTAGGAGAGAGAGGGAGTGGGAGATAGAGGGATGGGAGAGGTACAAGGAATGGGAGAGAGATTTGAGAGATGGAGAGGGGGTGGGAGGGAGAGGGAGTACTCGAGGGAGAGGGAGTACTCAGGATAGAGGGATTGGAGAGAGATGGAGGGAGTGAGAGAGATAGAGAGAGAGAGAGGGGGCAGGGGGAGATACCTAAGAGAGAGGGAGAGGGAGAGAGTGGGAGGGGGTAGGAGGGAGATACTTGAGAGAGAGGGAGAGATAGAGGGAGTGAGAGAGACAGAGAGAGGATGTGGAAGAGAGAGATAGAGGGAGTGAGTGAGAGAGACAAAGAGAGACTTGATAGAGGGAGAGGGGGTAGAAGGGAGAGACTTGAGAGAGAGAGGGAGGGAGAGGGGGTGGCAGGGAGAGACTTGAGAGAGAGGGAGAGGGATAGAGTGGGATAGAGATAGAGGGTGTGAGAGAGAGGGACTTGAGAGAGAGAGGGAGAGGTGGTGGGAGGGAGATACTTGAGAGAGATGGAGAGGTAGAGGGAGAGAGATAGGGAGGGAGTGGAGGAGAGATAGAGGGAGTGACTGTGAGAGGGAGAGGGGGTAGGAGGGAGAGACTTGAAAAAGAGAGAGAGGGAGAGGGGGTAGGATAGAGATACTTGAGAGAGAGAGAGGGAGAGGGGGTGGGACGGAGAGACTTGAGAGAGAGGGAGAGAGATAGAGGGAGTGAGAGAGAGGGAGTGGGAGAGAGAGAGGGAGTGTGTGTCTGTGAGAGAGAGGGGGATGGAGATACCTGAGAGAGAGTGAGAGGGAGACAGATAGAGTGAGTGAGAGAGAGGGAATGGGAGAGAGATAGAGGGAGTGAGTGACATACCTATGAGAGGGAGAGGGGGTAGGATGGAGAGACTTAAGAGAGAGATAGAGAGAGAAAGATAACAACCTAAGTGAGGGAGATGGAGTGAGAGAGACAAAAAGACCAAAGAGGGAGAGAGAGAGAGGAGAGTGAGAAAGGGGGTTGGAGTGAGAGATTTATTTAGGTACCTATATGGGAGGGAAAGAGACTTGAGAGAGGGGATTGGACTGAGAGAGTAGTCTAGGTCATGTGGGAGGGAGTGAGACTTGAGAGAGAGAGACTTCAGAGGGATAAATAGATATCCAATTAGGGTAACAAGTTAGAGAGCATATGAAAGGTAAAACCTCAACTATCCATCTATGATCATAAATTGTGCACTCTAAGCGTTATCAAATTTGTCGACCAAAGAGAGGGGAAATTCAAGTTTTGAGTAAAGCAGGTAATTTGGCGAGCGCCAAATTTGGCGCTCGCCAAATGACACATCACATTTGGTGCACGCCAAATTTGGCACTTGCAAAATGTGATGTGCCATTTGGCAAGCACCAAATTTGGTGCTCGCCAAATGAACTGCTTTGGAGGTGTTAATTGATAGGATTTGCCAAATTTCTTCATATTTTTGTCCATGCTCCCCATCTTATTTGCACGTCTTTCGATGCAACTATGTAAAAAAATGTGATAGCATTAATCTCTCTCTCATCTATCTAAATATATAATTCTTTTTTCATTTTGATTTAGTTAAGGTTTTGATCCATGACCCTTTTGTAAATGCCTTCGTTTTTGGTCAAAAACCAACATGTGCTAGTTTTAGGATAGATTTTTACTTGTTCATCGAAACGTGAAACAAATTACATTTTTTGAAACTAGACTGCATCCTACACATGATGAAAAAAAATCAATTTTCAATTAGTTTTCAAAACATTTAGGGGGGAGCACGCTCAAATTTCACCTTTTCAGGATGTGTCCACTTTGAAAAATCATAAAATATTATATATTCATTAAAAAAATTATCCAAAAGAATGAGGATAAACTACATGGTATTTGCTAATTTCTCACCGTTGGGATTTTTTAAATTCTAAAAAAATGTTAATCAAAAAAAGGGGAGCCCTTAGGCACTATGCTTATTTTTTTGATAAAAACAGGACTTGTTTTGCCTCCCCCCCCCCCTTTTGAGACCCTTAATCTTCATTAATTTCAAAAAAATAGTAGCTTAGAAACTAGACTCAGAGCACTTCAACTTTTGTTGTTTCTGCATCTTGAAAATTTGAGCGTAACTATCTTCATTTTCTCGTGCAAATCAGATTTTGCTGATTTTAGAAAAAAAGTGGCATCTTAAGAGCCAAAATTGTGTCACAGATTGATGCACTTACCCATGTGATAAAATGCACTAAATATTAAAAGCAATTTGACAGAATGTGTAATGATGGATTTTTGCAAAACAGATTTTTAGTCTAATAAAGCATGCAATATTAATCTAAATCCAACAAATCAATAGAATGCATAGGAAAACTAAATAAAAGAATGAATAAGAAAGCTCTCACCCAATCCTTTCTTCTCCATGGCTCATTTCTATTGTACCTTCTAACTTTGCTATGATAATGAATGCCCTCAGATTGTGTATGTGAGCAAATCCTATAATGTCTAGCGCTAAACAAAGCTTTGAAGGATTTATAAAATAACCCTATGCAAACTAGAAATTTAATTCTATTATGCAAGTTATTAATAAGCCTAAAATGATAGTAAGAGACGACAATAATCAGATTACCAAAATAATCAAAGATGCCAAAAATGAGATCAAGATTGTCATTTTATAGAAAATGCAATCTTGAATGAACGAATGAGATGAGATATTAAGAAATGCCCTAGAATGGAAGGTCAAGATTCAAAGTGACAACTCTCAATTAGGGTTAGGGTAAAATCCCCAAATGTGTGGATGAAATTTAATTTAAAAAATTAAATCAATGGCGAAGAATAAATGTGATATTGAGATGAAATTAGTAAAAATCAAGAGATAAGGAGATGAGATTTTAGAAAATCAGTAATTTTAGCAATTACTTGATTTGTAGAAGAATAATTCCATTTTGAATTAAATTTGGATTTGTGAGATAATGAGTAATTCATTTTTGCAATTAATTACTAAAAGAAGAATCAGTTAACAAATGTGAAGTCATTTTTAAATAAATTATTTTGTTTAAAAAGAGGGAAATGTCACATAAGGCAATTAAATAATTAATAATAATTATTTAATTTAGAAGAGACAGTTAATTAATTAAATAAATAAAATAAATTAATGAATTTATTTAATTACGAGAGAATTTAGGAATTAGTGACATATTAAATAAATATATTAAAATATACTTATTTAATAATCAGGAGGACATTAATGATAAGGATTAATTAAATAAATGAGACCTTATTTAATTGTAACAAGAATTTGATAATTAGTGACACATAAATGAATAAATAAGATTTATTTATTTAATAATCATGAAGAATGAAAGATCATGAATTAATTAAATAATTATAAATTATTTAATCAATAGTTGAATGTGGGTTAGAAACATAATTACAAAGTTATAATCATGTTATGACAAAAGGTGGTAAAATAGTGGTCATAGGCCTAAGTCATTTTTAGGTGTCTACATTTGCCCCTCTTTGTCATAATGCAACTTGTCGCATTGTGACAAAGAAAACAAGTCCAAAATATGCCCCAGTGAAGGTATAGAGTGCCTATGCCCCTTTGGGAAAATTTTCGAATTTCGACCCGTAGTTAGAAAAATTTGGAAAATATCATGACTAATTCAATTAATGACCAGAAAAGTGATGGCGCAATTCGATTCAGAAATGGAGGATGTTGAGCCAACCAAAATTCTGGTCAAAGGTGGTCAAATGAGCCTCCAGTACAACCTACCAGGTCAAAACCCTAATTTTCAGCCTATAAATAGGTTAAAAAGGTCAATCCACGTGTCATTTGCTCATTTGTTATATAGAAATTTTAGAAATCAGAGCATAGAGAGATGATGGTGATTCCAATGACTACCAACTATGGATACCATGTGCGAACATTCCAACGACCCGAGGGCATAGAGGCACCGATAAGTACCCTATCCCCCTTGTCAATTTTTTCAATTTAATGTATTTATTAGGGTTTTAGGAGGGGTAAACACATGCGTTGTGACACAAATGATGTCGCGTAAACCACAAACACCTTCTTGTTCGATGCATTTGCTTACGTCATGACGCAGGCGCAATGGGTAGATTAGGGTTTGTTGTTTGATTGTGCTTCCATAAGGAGAAATGACACAATCACCATATTGCAACGCAAGTGAGGCTTTTGCAATGCATCTGACAGGTCAAACGACGCATTTGCCAAATCACGACGCAATTGTCATGCCAAATGATGCATTCATTGTTAGGTTGTGCATTTTCTAGCTAGAATGATGCATTCGTTGTTAGGTTGTGGATTTTCTAGCTAGAACGACGCAGTTGACATATTGCAGCGCAAGTGTCATGCGTAGAACCACAATTAACTAATTGTGGCACATTTGTGGTCAACGCGACACAATTGCGGTTGACCAAAGTTGAATTTTGTTGACCCTGTGTCGAGATTAGTTTGGATGCACCCTTGACTTCTTAGTAGTAATAACCTTTCAAAAATGTTGCCCAATATGTGCTAATCCTTGGCCTTACTTGTGTAGAGTCGTCTTGTGCCGATTTACACCCAAGAGTTCAGGCCGACGACATACGCCTTTAGAGATCACCTGAGTGATAGATAGAGATAGCGACTGATGGCACTAGGTCTGTATCATATCACCTATATGCCCATTATTTGGGAAAATAGGGGTTTGTTGAAAGCTCTTTATGGGAGGTGGCACTCAGAGACTTGCTCATTTCACCTACCTACTGGAGAGGCGACAGTGACTTTGGAGGACGTCTACCATATTCTGCGCATTTTGATTAGCGGAGAGAGTTATCTATGACCCGCACCGAGGGTGACAAGCCCTATCAGAGATGTATGAGGATGTCGATGGTGCCCAATTGGGTTGGATGGTTACGAGATCGGTTGGGATGTTGTAGCTGACCGATTTCCTAGGTCGGATGCTATGCTGATGACACTGATTGCTGGATTATTGATTCCAGATCATCGTGGTCATGGATTTACCATTGGATGGGGGGATGTACTGGTCCGTATGTGAGCACAGAGGACAGTTTTTTCCTAGGGGCCCTGCTTGTTGGCCATGCTTTATCATCAGCTGTATGAGGTCGTATATCATCAGGGTCACAGTATCAGTTGCGAGACTACCCTTCTGATAATCTGGGTATGGGAGTGCATTCCCGTCTTTCGACCGCCAGTACAGATGTAGCAGCTGGGTGATGGGATGCCATACGTCTACTTGTATGCAGGTTCAGTCAGCCAGACTCACGTGGGGGATACTAGATACTGGTGTCATAGGATTGACACCATGATCAGTTTTGTCTGGAGGCCTTACAAAGATTGCGGTCAGTGGCCCGATGAGGATGGCAATTTATCTTTTTGTAGACAGTTTCGATATTTGATTGGCTGCACAATACAGACCCAGTGGATTATTGAGATGGACCTGCCCTAGCGGGTACTACGATAGTTTGGAGAGTAGAAGGATGTGCCAGTAGGCACAATAGAGTATGCACAGTCTTCTAGGGAGACCATGTGGGGGCCACCCATATTAGTGACAGTGGATGAGCAGCAGGTCGATGGTCTAGTTGCAGTTCAATGGATGTGGAGGGGTGGTCCAACAGATGCAGGTACATATGCTGAGTTCGACGCCTGGTGCTAGATTCACCAGCCCATCTCATTGATAGATCCATATGGTCCACCGCCTATTGAGTGAAGATTAGTTATCCCATGGGTACAAAGGAGAGGTTGGGGTGGCATGGATGGAGGCAGAGATGGCAGAGGCATCGGGGATAGAGACGAGGGAGACGGAGGAGGTGGGGGAGGAAGAGATGGAGGAGGTGGGGGAGTTGGAGGAGGTCGTGGACATGGAGGAGGTGGGGGAGATGGTAGGGGCGCTAGGAGGAGGAGAGATGATAGAGGGCAGAGGCAACCTAGGAGAGTCAGGAAGAGAGTGGGTGGTGCACCATTGTCACCCATTTGGGAGGAGGGTGAGGAGAGAGAGTAGGAGGTAGGGGTCGAGCAGGTCAGAGGTGGAGGGGAGGAGGTGGAGGTGAGGGTTGAGGAGGATCCATTTTCTGGGGGACAACCTCTTGATATAGATGTTGAGTAGATCTAGGTAGAGGAGGAGAGGGATGAGGAGAGAGAGGAGGAGGAGGAGGAGGAGGATGAGATAGACCAGAGATTGTGGGAGAGGATGATTGCTGGTGATCAGGAGGGTGACAGATCACCTATTTTGCCTACCGATGCTACTATTGATCAAAGGATCGTCGATCTTCAAAGCAAACTTGATGCGGCCTTATCTCGGAGCAAGGCCTTGGTAGTGGAGTTAGAGGTTACCAGGGTGGAGAGGGATCAGTCCATCATCTGACGATAGGAGTCAGAGCGGTGGGTTGCCGAGTTTGTAGAGTTGTGCTTTGGACCGACAAGGGATATGGCTCAGGAGTTGGACAAGAAAGCAGAGAGTAGGGGTCAGTACAAGGCTTTATATGAGTAGGCCATTCCACCAGAGCGATGAGACCTAGGTTTGTCCTGATCCTACAGTAGGAGAGGCAGTGGCACCCAGACACACAGTGGTAGCCGGTCATAGAACAATAGTCATACCAGTGCTGGGGGTCCATTGCATTAGGGAAGTCATCAGGCCATAGGTCACACAACTCTCATAGGAATTCTTCCAGCCACAACCATAGGTCAGAGCATGGGCACATATCGGTGTCATCAGGACACCAGACAGATTAGAGCCAGCCTCATGTTACCGAGGCCTCGGGCTCTCAGAGTCAGACTCAGGACACCACTCCCATTCAAGTCACATTTCACATGGTTGGTCAGGCACAACCACCTCATAGTTCACCTCCATGGGATGAAGGAGGGCCATCCTAGGACTTGCTTTTAGAAACTTGTATATTTTGATATTCGAGCCTGCGAGCTCCATTTTTGGGATATCATATGACTCTATCCTGTGACATTACATTTTTGAGATTTATATATATGTGATGCAATTTTGATGTGGTCTATATGATTGTTATGTGTTATGGTATTCTAATGCTTTATCAAACCCTATGTGATGCTTTTATGATACTATGAGATGTATGGATGTTTAATGTTTTATGTTTATGAATGCAATTATGAATATGTTTATGTATATATGCATTATGTGATGTGATGATGATGTGATGCTTATATGCTAATGCAAATTTTATTTATGATGTCTATATGTTGATGCAAAATGATGGTTTTATGATGTGAGATGGATGAATGTAAATGATAGCATTATGAATATGATATTTGATTTATGCAGATGTGATTATGAAATGTTCATGTAATCATGTATGCAACTTTTTTTTTGGTATGTCACAGGATATCATCAGAGAACGAGAAAAGAAAAGGTGAAGATTGATGTTAGTGCGAAGAAATATATACATGTTAGTGTAGAAATAAAATATTTCAAAGCTTTGCTATAGTGCTATGCTAGTTGTTGCTCTTTAATCATCATTGGGAGAAAATGTCATGATGGCCAACAAACACTATGATATGACGTAGATAAATAGTTTGCAAGATCAAACCATCACATAGATCAACAGTCATAGACAAGGATGATCATGACTCATACAAGGAACACAGTTTCCCCTAGTCACTTTGTCATGACCAACTGCCAAAAAAACCAAACCAATCATGAGACGTCGCTACTTCTCTAAATCTTGACATTAGGACATCCTTGAGAGACTACCCACATGATAGTAAAAAACAAACAGTAAAATCATCGTACTACGTTGTTGCTTCTCTAAATCCAGAAGTCAAGACATCCTGGAGAAACTAATAGTAGAGTGATAAGAAAAAAAAGGATAATCATCATGGTATGTCATGGTTCCTAGGACATAAGGAACTAATATCATGATAATCATCAAAAGACATTAAAAATTTGTCAAGTGCTTGCCAAGTGTTTTAATGTTAAGCTTTGCCAAATGTCGAGCGATATCAAATTCATGAAGGACACATCTTGAATGACATTGATATCCAAGAGATCTATTCTTGGAGTTAGGAGAATCCATCAAAATTCCAAATGAGGATGATGATGCTTAGGAAGGACACATCCAAAAGTATAAAGAAATTGACGAGAGTTGTTCTTCAGAAGGACGCCTCTAAAGAAGAACCCAAAATTTTGCCAGGGTGAATTGTCTTGATAGAATTTTGACTACATTTCATTGCTGGCATGCTGAATTGACTGAAAGTGTTTGATGAAATAGATTTCTGATAGATTGATAGCTCGAGATTGACATAAGATTTACTTGATTTGAAGATAGTTTGACGTGTGTGAAAAATGTTGTGCCACGAACCCTAATGGACTGACCTAGTGTGGCCTCGGGGGTCCATCAATTGATGGCCCTGCCTAAGTTGTGCACTCAGAGACCTCATAGTTTGACATGACCAAAGACCTTGTCCAAAGGATAGAAGATTGAAAATCATGAATTTAGACAAACCTAGAAATACTGACCTACTGTTTCGGGGATTTAAAGATGAATCTTGCCTACGTAGGAAATGTGTAGAGACAATGTAGTTCGGACTTTGGAAAAAAGATTGATTGAAATGATCGATTGAATTGATCAAATTGACTTTGAGTCTGTTTTGGATTTTCTCAAGACATTTTCAAAATTTTAAGACTTTTTTGAGGACTTTTTCAAATTTTTAGGAGTTTTTTCAGGAATTTCTAAGAATGCGAGATCATGTGCGGTACCCACTGTAGTTGCACAATAAAGGTCTTGCCCCCAGATAGATAAGGGATTATATGAGTCAAATGATATGAAGATAGGTAGAAAAAAGGCAAAGGCAAGGCTATGCAAGGGATGATGTCAACCAAATGCTAACCATGGCTGGAATCAACAGGACTTAGGATGAATGTTGTGGATGTGTCAGGCCTTTGAGATTATGACAAATGAATAAAGGTTGATTTGAGTAACAGTAGATGGCGAAGCAATGATCGACTACGCATGGCGCCTGTTTGCCAAGTCTTCACCATGGTACCTATCCAAAGTGCCTATTTTCCAGGTTTTCACTATTGGATGAATTCATTTCTTTTTACAATTTTTGCCATTTTTTGATTTTTTTTTTTGATGTCACCAAGACGCCTATTTGCCAGGTTTTCATCAAGGGACGATTTTTGATTTTTGATTTTTTTTGTATTTTAGGTTTCTAGCCAAGCTCTCTGATGCTATGTGTAGAAATTTGCAGATGTAAGCTGTTGATGGGTTCTGTCAACTGTCCTCTATCAAGTGTGGCTAGTTGATAAGCTCTAGAACCAAATGCTGTAGTAATAATATAGGTACCAAGCCAATTAGCCTCAAAATTTCTAGGTTTTTCATGGTCCGCCCGATTTCTGGGGTTCTGCATGAGAACCAAGTCACCGATTTCAAATTTTCTCACCATTACTCTTTTGTTATAACTTCGGAAGAGATGATTTTGATATGCCTGCAAATGATTTAAGACATTTTGTCACCTTTCTTGTAACATTTCTAGCTCATGTAGGTGAGTATGTCTGTACTCTTCATCATCAATCATTCTTTTCAAGGAGACCTAGAGAGAAGGAATTTCAACATTGATGGGAAATATGGCCTTAGATCCATAGACCAGGGAAAATGGAGTGGCTCTATTGGGGGTACGAATGCTGGTACGATAGGCTCATAAAGCAGGATTAAGTTTTAGGTGCCAATCTTGGCCAGTGTCATTGACGGTCTTCTTGAGTATGCGAAGAATTGTTTTATTTGATGCCTCAGCTTGGTTGTTACCTTGTGGGTAATATGGGGTGGAAAAATGGTGTTGGATGTGGAATCGCTCATAGAGTTCACGAACGTCCTGATTTTTGAATGGACTGCCATTATCTATGATGATGGATAATGGGACAACATACCGAAAAATGATGTAATTTAGGATAAACTTGGATATTTTCTTATCGGTGATGTAAGTGAGAGGGACGACTTCAATCCACTTAGTAAAGTACTCAGTGGCGGTGATTATGAATTTATGGCCATTAGAAGAGGATGGATGGATCTTGCCCACGAGGTCGAGTCCCCATTGTGCGAAAGGCCATGGAGAAGTGATCGGTCTGAGCTCCTGTGCAGGTGCATGAATTAGGTCACTATGCACCTAGCATTTCTGATATATTCTGACAAATTGAAGAGCATATTTTTCCAATGTCGGCCAGTAGTATCCTAGTTTGGTGACTTTCCTAGCTAATGTTGGACCACTCAAATGAGATCCGCATATACCCTCATGTACTTCTCCTAAATTCGTTTGTGCTTCATCAGTGTCGAGACAGCGAAGAAGGGTGTTATCAAAGCCATGATGGTATAGGGTGCCACTGACGATGGTGTGTCTAGCCACTTTTTGAATAAAGGACTTTCTTTGGTTGTTGGACAGGTTGGGTGGGAGGGTTTGGGACCTAAGATAGTCATATATGTCCCGGTACCAAGGTAAACTAGGACCAACAATCTCGCACACCATTTTTGACTCTGGAATATCATAAGAAGGCATCAAAAGCTATTCCACTAAGAATTCAAACTGTGACACATTCTTAGGGATATCTAAGAGAGATCCAATGGTAGCCATTGCATCGACTACCTTATTTTGTGTCCTTGGGATTTTCTCAAATGCAATCATTTTGAAATACATAAGGAAACTATCCACCATTCATTTCTAAGGAAGCAAGTTTTCATCCTTTGTGTCATAATCATCATTCACTTGGTTGATGACTAACTAAGAGTCCCCGAATACGAGCAATGTTTGAATTTTCCATTTAATTGCTATTTTGAGACCTGTGACCAATGCCTCGTATTTTGCAATATTATTTGTTCAAGGGAAGGTGATCCAAAATTATTTAGGAATTGAATCCCCTTGTGGTGTGATAAATAATATGCCAACTCCTGAGCCGTGACTGGTGTGGGATCCATTAAAGTATAGTTTCCATGGTAAGTCTGGTTCTGTGTGAAAGATAGACTCATCGGGAAAATCAGTTATCAGCGGATGAGTGGCTTGGATTGGTGCATCTTCCAGTTGATATGCTGTTACTTGACCTTTTATTGCCTTATGCTCCACATATTGTATGTCATACTCGCTTAATATCATGACCCATTTTGCCAAATGACCTGTCAATGCTGCTCGATTGAGGAGATACTTTAGTGGGTCAATCTTGGCTACCAACTTTGTTTGGTGGCTCAACATTTAATGTCTTAATTTCTGCACCGCAAAGACAACTGCAAGGCATGCTCATTCAATGGTGGTATAGTTAAGCTCATATCCGATCAATGTGCGACTGATGTAGTATATGGCTCTTTCTTTTTCTTCATGGCCATTTTGCACCAATAATGCCCCCAATGCATTTGTCATTGCAGAGACATATAGGATCAATGGCTTGTCCTCAATAGGTGACATCAACACTGGTGGTGTTAATAGACACTCTTTAATTTTTTCAAAGGCTATGTGGCATTTATCCATCCATACAAAAGGAATGCTTTTGCATAACAGATATTGAAATGATTGACACTTATCTGCCAACTGTGTGATGAAGCGACAGATAGACTGTAATCTACCCTGAAGTGTTTGCAACTCACTGATTCCTTTTGGAGGAGGCATGTCTAGAATTGATATTACTTTTGCCGGGTCAACCTCAATGCCTCGTCGTGAAACTATGTATCCCAACAGCTTGCCTGAAGTGACTCCAAAGACACATTTCTTTGGGTTCAATCGAACCTTGTAATCCTCAAGCCATCTAAAGATTTTGTCCAAGACTTTGAGATGATCTTTCCTTGTCAAAGATTTTTCCAATAGGTCATCCACATAATCTTCCATTAGGATATGCATCATGTCATGAAAGATTGTTGTCATAGCCCTCTGGTATGTGGCGCCTGCATTCTTTAAGCCAAAAGGCATGATATTCCAACAATATGTTCTCCAAGGGCAAGTGAATGCTGTTTTGTGCTGATCCTCTATTGCAATTTGAATTTGGTTATATCCCAAGAAACCATCCATGAGGGATAGCATTTCGTACCCTGTTGTGAGATCAATAATCGTATCTATATTTGGTAAGGGGAAGTCATCCTTTGGGCAAGCCTTATAAAAATCTCTGAAATCTGTGTAGATATAGATTTGTCTAGTTGGATTTGTAACAGGGACAATGTTGGATATCCAATCAACATAGTCTATTGACCTTACGAACCCAACATCTAGTAACTTCTTTAGTTCAGCCTTGACAAGTAGTGCAATCTGTGGATGCATTTTGTGCAACTTTTGTTTGACTAGCTTGATTCTTGGGATTAAAGGAAGATGATGTAAAACCAATTCTGGATCAAGGCCTAGCATGTCAGCATATGACCATGTGAAGTTAACTTTCCTATCTGTGAAGAATTACTGAAATTTGGATTTTTCTTCCTCTGACAATGATGCAGCTAGGAGAATAATTTTGGGATTCTCTAGTGTGGCTATGTTAACTTATGTTGTGTCTTCAATGAGCATAGCTGATTTTTCTTGTATCATGGGAAGAAAGTCCAATCCTCCATCCTTAGGCACCTCAGAGAGGTTTTTACCTTTAGATACGTCCTTTGTTTTTACTATTTTACTCTCAGAAGGTGCCTTGCAGTTTTCACCTAAAGACATTTCTTTTTCTTTTTTACTCTTTGTATTTTTGTGACTGGAGGATTGCACAGTCTCCCTAAAATAAGCTGCACAATCTAGATCAATGGAAAACCTTGTTTTGTGATCACCCCATGGAAGACCTTCTTAGAGCCCCATGAATTCTGCAATTGCCTCATCATTCTGAAAAATGTCCATCACTGGTGGATCTTGTTGGTCCAAATCAATCAATTGTGGGTATACAAGGGGAATCCCATTGTCAGTGTTAGTAAAAGATGGGTAAGAGGCAGAAAGTGTGCAAATTGATGCCTCAAGTGTAAAGGCAAAGTTGTCAATTTCAACTTCCGTGTCATATGCAATGGATGGACCATACTTAGAGTCAGATGAGCCAAATTCAAAATCATAATATGGGATAAAACTATCTGCATCATGACTAGTGGTCGGAATTTCAGAAGTATGGACAGTGGGCTTAGATAAGTTAGGCTCATGGGTGGGCTTAGCAATGGGGTGGGAAATAATTCACAAAATTTTTGACCAATGACAAAGGGTAAATTGTGTCCAATGATAACTTACTTTGAATGAAAAGTTTTGACAATGAATGGTAAGAGTCAACTCCTAAAATCTGCAAAAGTAAGTGTCTAAGGAGATGGTGAAGTTACCAATGCAACTAATGGAAAGCCAATGGAAACCTATTGTGAGCCTAAAATGGTTCCTATAATGCAATGTTTGATGAAAGTTGAGCAATTCAGAGTTTGGTTTGAAATGTAACAGCGAAGGAAGACTTGATTGAATTTAAAGACAAGTTGTGGACTTTTAGTTTTGATAGTGAGAAGGTGATTTGAAATTCTTTGCAAATGCGTCACAATGAATGCGGTACGACAGAGCTAATGCAGCTCACAGAGGCGAATAAGGTCCAGAAAGTGTCGATTGTGACACAATCTAGTGAATGTGGGTTGATATTTCTCAAATGCGACTCAAGATACTTAATGTGGTTTGATATTGGAAAATGCGGTATAGTATAGCGAATGCGGCTTAGTGTGTTTCAATTATGTCTCATCAGAGCGAATGCGGCGCATAATATGGCGATTACGGTTTAACAAAGCCCTTGTGTCACATGAAGCAAATTTTGAAAAAAAGAAAACAATTTGGCCAATTTGACAAGTTTGGACCCAGATTGTTGATGTTCAGTTTGTTGAAGTTTATTTGAAAACAGTGGGAAAACACATAGAAACTAAAAAATTGAGTGTATGTTCAAGGATCAAGCATGACCCTTTTTTGTTTTTATTGGTTTTTTGAAAAAAAATACATTTCAAGCAGACTCACTCTTAATAGTCAAAGGGTCATCATAGCAATCATAGCCCATAGCTTAAAATCAAGTCGACTCACACAACCGTGTCACCCCCTTGAGGGCACCCATGTTTTTGTCTTTTCTAGGTGCATACTCAAGGTGATGGAAGTGGATATCGAATCCCCTGAGCAAACAATCCATGTCGATTATATGGTGAGTGTCTTGGGGGAAGATTCTTCCCTCCCCTTGCATTATGATTGAAACAATGTCTGGATACTGACATGGTTGGCTTCTACACTATGGTTTGTAGTAAAGGTTTCCATTTGGCGTGGCAATAGATAAACTCCCTCAGGAGACCTCCCAATCTTTAGAACAAAGATTTTGGGGATGGTTATCTTGCCACTTCCGTTGAATATGGGTTTCCCCAAAATTCACTTTTGATTATAGTGGGTTGGAAAACCTGGCTTTGGTTGTTCCCACTTAGGTCGTTCTCATAGGGTGAGTACTTTTTCCCACTACGGCAAGCCTTCTAAAGGATTTAATAAAAATAGTAAAATGCATAAAGAAAATGGGTAAGTCTAGTTTTTTGGTCACCCACTAAAGGGGAGAGCATATACCTATTACCCAATCAAGCACAACAAACAAGTGATTTAGTTTTAAACCCAAATGATGATTTTCTACACTAAGTGAAGATGTTGCTTCACAACAAGCATTGGGTTCATTTTAACCAAAAAAAAAGACAAAATGTGGTGACTATCGTAGGATGGATAAATTCCAAATTAAATTGCCTATCCTAGGATTGATGAACTCCAAATTAAAATTTCTATCCTAGGGTTGGTTCATTTTAATCCCATCAAAAAAAATAACTGGCCGCGGTCACGCCAGATCCAGATAACAATTTTAAAAATGAAACAACCAGTCAATTGCAGCGTGAAATGGCAGATGCGGCTCGGTAGAGCGGACGCGGCTCGAGTTCTATCTAATGCGTTGCATCTTGTTGAATGTGTCATTCTCGAGCTCATATGCGTTGTGACAGGGCATATGCGTCATTCATGATCAAAAATGTGTTGCGACAGAGCACTTGCACCACTTAGGACTACGGTTGCGTCGTTCCGTACTCCTGTACCTGCAAAATAGAATCTGAGGCTGTACGAGAACCTACAAAATGTGTTAGTGGGTCGGGTTCACCAATGTAATGATGGATTTTTGCAAAATAGATTGTTAGTCTAATAAAGCATGCAATATTAATCTAAATCCAACAAATCAATAGAATGCATAGGAAAACTAAATAAAAGAATGAATAAGAAAGCTCTCACCCAATCCTTTCTTCTCCATGGCTCATTTCTATTGTATGTTCTAACTTTGCTGTGATAATGAATGCCCTCAGATTGTGTATGTGAGAAAATCCTATAATGTCTAGCCCTAAACAAAGCTTTGAAGGATTTATAAATTAACCCTATGCAAACTAGAAATTTAATTCTATTGTGCAAGTTATTAATAAGCCTAAAATGATATAAGAGACGACAATAATTAGATTACCAAAATAATCAGAGATGCCAAAAATGAGATCAAGATTGTCATTTTATAGAAAATGCAATCTTGAACGGACGGATGAGATGAGATATTAAGAAATGCCTTAGAATCGAAGGTCAAGATTCAAAGTGACAACTCTCAATTAGGGTTAGGGTAAAATCCCCAAATGTGTGGATGAAATTTAATTTAAAAAATTAAATCAATGGCGAAGAATAAATGTGATATTGAGATGAAATTAGTAAAAATCAAGAGATAAGGAGATGAGATTTTAGAAAATCAGTAATTTTAGCAATTACTTGATTTGTAGAAGAATAATTCCATTTTTAATTAAATTTGGATTTGTGAGATAATGAGTAATTCATTTTTGCAATTAATTACTAAAAGAAGAATCAGTTAACAAATGTGAAGTCATTTTTAAATAAATTATTTTATTTTAAAAGAGGGAAATGTCACATAAGGCAATTAAATAATTAATAATAATTATTTAATTTAGAAGAGTCAGTTAATTAATTAAATAAATTAATGAATTTATTTAATTACGAAAGGATTTAGGAATTAGTGACATATTAAATAAATATATTAAAATATACTTGTTTTAATCAGGAGGACATTAATGATAAGGATTAATTAAATAAATGAGACTTTATTTACTTGTGAGAAGACTTTGATAATTAGTGACACATTAAATGAATAAATAAGATTTATTTATTTGATAATCATGAAGAATGAAAGATCATGAATTAATTAAATAATTATAAATTATTTAATTAATAGTTGAATGTGGGTTAGAAACATAATTACAAAGTTATAATCATGTTATGATGAAAGGTGGTAAAATAGTGGTCGCAGACCTAAGTCATTTTTAGGTGTCTACAAAATGATCACAAGGAAATCAAAGATGTGGTCTCTATAAATTGAGAAATAAGTCCTCAATTTATAGATTTTGAAAAGATCATTGAATGGACAAGATTGAATGATAATCAATGGACGAGATTGAATGTGAGGATAAGTTAGAAAGGAAACTTGCATTTAAAAGTGGAGGACAAAATGAGTTAATTGAAAATAAATAAAGAAAGTATTTATTTTCAACAAAATACACTTTTTTGAAAGTGGAGGAATGGATGAGTGAAGGATGAGTTAAATTGAGAAAGACAAGAGTTAATTAAAAATAAATAAGGAAACTATTTATTTTCAACTAAAAGCTGTCATTTCAAAAGTGGGGAGTGGATTTGGAAAATAAGAGTCATGAGTAGAAAGGGAGAAGAGTTAAGTGAGATAGAAATTTGAAAAATGGAAGAGATAAGTGTGAATGAAAATTGGAAAGTGGAAGAGAAAAGTGGAAGTGAAGTGAGAGAAAGTGGGAGAGATAAGTGAGAATGAAATCTAGGTGAGGATAATTGAATATTTTATAATTAAATAAGATGAATTACCCCCACCTTTCAAAATTAGCAAGTTAGAAGGATAAATAAAATAAATTAATAAATATAATTTATTAATTTATGAGCCCATAGTAGATAATTAAATAAAATGAATTTATATAATTACAAAGAACAAAAAAAAGGGAATAAATAACAAAATGTTATTTATTTATCACACTAGGATATGGGGGAAATTAATCAAATAACTAATTCCCCCAGGACATGTTAATGTTGAAAGGGTTAGTCGATTGAACAAATTAATCAACTGGACTGATGACATGGATGATTGAAGTTGAAGAAAAATTAAATAATTAAATAATTATTTAACTTGAGAGGAAAGATTAAGTAAGACATTGAATAATTAAAGAATTATTTAATCTAAGAGGAATAGTTAGGAAGAAATATTGATGAATATTAATTAAATAATAATAAAAAATTAATTAATGGTTTAGAAGAACAATGATCAAATAATTAAAAAATATTTAATTATAAGGAATTAGAAGAAGAATATTAGCACTAATTAAATAACAAATTATTTAATTAGTTTTAGACAAAAAATTAGTGAAAAGTGTCGTTGGAGACCTAGGACAATTTTCAATGTCTATAGTAATTATAGGTTGGAAAAAACAATAAGTTGTGAGTGATTGCATTATTTTTGTTCTAAGTGTAAGGGTGGAGAGCTTGGGGATAATTTCTAGGTGGGGGATACATAAAACTAATCTTGATCTGAGGGGTTTCTAACTAATTGGTTTGATATGTGTAGAGGGTTTTATAGTAATATGTGGGTTGCAGGTTTCATAACATCCTTGATGTTTTCCAACCTGCATTTATTTTTATGAAAATCTTTTTTCTATTTAGAGAGTATGAATGTAATGAAAGGAAATTTCAAAATTTACCACAACTATTACTTAGAGTAAAAATTGTGTTTCAATTTCCTCATATGATGGAAAAAGATGCACAAAATAATAACATGTTGGAAAACACAGTGGGTTGTGAGTGAAATCAACTAAACCAACTAAACCTTGAAAGTCTTCCATCTTATTTCCCTTTCTATTTTTTTCTACCATTAGACACACCACATTAATGATCCCTAACCCATTTCTATTCACTTAATGTATGAGAAAAAAATAAAAATGGAATATCATAAAAACTAAGGAGGAATTAATAAAATATTATGAAAAATGATTTAAAAGTGTGGCTAGAAAGCTGAAAGAAACCTTGGCATAAAATAAATGAATTGAGTGTTTTATTTTAACCTCTCTCACTATCCATTAAATTGATTCGTGATGTTCCATTCTTACAATTAATCCAAAAAAAACAATTATAAAGTTGAATATGATATGAAAATTTCTTTCAAAATTGAATATGTAAGTTTTAAAATATGTGTAACCACATTTTGCATACATGTTTACCAACCATTTGGTAGACTACTTGAAAAAATTCTTCTACCATTTATGTTTTGATGTATGTCCATACACTGTTCCAAACCTTCCATTTGGCATAGGCTGGAAAGATGGTGGCAAAGGTTTTAGAGTCCGATTTTACACCTACCAATTGCATTTGATGGGAAGCTTCTAAATCCTTGTCAACAAACCCATTTTGTTAATATTATGTAATCAGGGTGTTCCATGAGAACAATGCACATTTTTTCAAACACTTTGGGTGCTTTGTCTATGCTTCCACATTTTTTATATCTTACAATCGTGGTATTCCATAAACAATTATGGAGGTATAATGTCAAATAGATCATGTGCATTGTCTATGCTTCCCAATTTCACATAAATATCTACCAGAGTAGTTGTAGCTACAACAATTGACAAGATTTATCCATTGTTATCTTGTGATGGATGTCCATACTCCACTCTAAAGCTCCCATTTTTGAGGATTTTCAATGAAAAAATGTTCTCACTCACAATTGCGCAAAGAAAATAATATCTTCTGAGAACTAGATTAGATAGGATTTCTCCATCATTTCTTCATTTGTGAGGTTGCTAATAAATATTTATAGCTGCCAATCACATTTGGTTCAAAGATTTTGAATCATTTGCAACAAATGATTTTGTGCATATCTGACAATCATGGCAGACCACATTTGTTTAAGGCATGCATCTTGTCAAACAGTTCACGTGCCTTGTCTATGCTTCCAAAATTTGCATACATGTTTACCAAAGAATTTCCAACATTAATACTTGAAAATTAAATCTGCTTCATTATGGTTTGATGGATGCCCATATCCTATTTTGAAGCTCCCATTGTCTTCCTTGTAGCAACAATTTGCATAAACAAATGTCAGTGAAGCACCCTTCTAAAAAATAAACACAAGTCTCAAAATCTCCATGGAAACCCCAAGTCTATGCTTCCAAATTTTGCATACATGTCTACCAGAGCATTTCCAACTTTGATATCTGATGTAATTGTGCTTAGATGGAAATCCATACCCTGTTCGAAAGTTCAATACCTTTTTCAAAGGCTCCTTTTTTGGCACAGGTCGGAAGTACGTGGGAAAATGAAGACCAATTAAATTTTCAAAACTACCATTAGTCATTTTCAAAACAGGAGAAAGCAACAAAATTCAAAATTTAAAACTAATGGTGTTTGCTACTGGCCATCTTCTCTACCTCCTCTCTTGGCGGGCCCCATGTTTTAAAGCATTTTTGTATGTAAATAGCTGTGTTTTGTCTACGAGTTCCAAACCTTGATATCACATATATTTAAAAAAATTAAATAAAATTATACAGTAAAAATTGTGGGAATAGGGGCAGAGGTGCAACAATAAAAATAGAGCAGGGGCAGAGGTGCAACAATAAAAATAGAGCAGAAATAGAAATTAAATACAACAGTAAAATAAACACATTCAAATGCAATTAAAAGCTGCTCATAAAAAACACAAAATACACATTAGAAACTGGATAGTAATCTGATTTGTATATATATATTAATCTGAAAAATACAGTAGCTACGATGCACTGTTTTTGCCTTCTTTTGTTTACAAATTGTAGAGTTGCGTTGCTCTCTTTTTAGCTTCCTTCCATATGAAAAAATTATAGAAAAAAGGAATTAAAACTCAACTCAATGGAGGACAGAAATAAGTAAATAAAATATTACTATTTCTAACACCCACAAAGTGTGCGAAAATAAATAGGCAATTAAAGAAGATCATATCAAATCTCCTGTAAACTTCTCCAAAAAGTTTTCCTATTAAATTTCCTTAAATGCTGAGAAGGTGGAGGTGAGATGGAAGATAACTAGCGCATTAGTTGAGATTAGACATATATTTAACAAAAATAGTGTATATTTAATCTAAAATTCATTAAAAAATTAATGAAAAACATAAACAATATGTAAAATAACTTAAAAAAGATAAACCATTTTTACAACTCATGTAAATGTCAGTGAATTTTATATTTTTCATTTTTTTTAAAATGTATTTTCTTTCTTCTTTACTTTGACAACTAAAAAATCATCCTCTAAACACTTTTAATTTTTTTTACATTTATATCTTTAATCTTGTTTTATATTTTTTCTTTTATTTGATTTTATCACGTAAGATTTCAATCACCAAGCATTCAATTATAGATGATGATTGGAAGGGATATTAAATCCCTAATGAAAAAGTCCCTAAAACTAAAAGTACTCTATTGTCACAAAATTAAATCCCTAATAAAGAAATTGCCAACTAAAAGACTTCAAAAATATATTGGTCTTTCTTTACTCACGCTGAGTTTATTTCACCAAGAAAACCCAAAATTGTCTATGCAACATACAATCTGATCATCTAACCAATAATCCACGCTAAAGTACCTAAGCTGTTTGACAAAACTTTTAGTCCTTGTTAACCAAAACCATCTGAAAGTTGGCTCTTATTACATTAGGAAAGCTTCATTTTCTGTAACTGTTGCGACTGTCAGAATAAAAATCATTTCGAGATCTAACTATCAATATGACTGGAAAATCCATATCTTGGAGTCTTTGAATACCTTATTTGCTGGTTTGTTTTATAGTAGTCTACCTTATCTTTCATATTTGTTGTTATTTCTTTTGTTATTAGGAGATGTATGAGTTGGGAAAGTCCCCAAGCTATCATGGTATGCCATTCGAAATGTGTAATCCTCCCGTTGTTACTTTTGATTACCTAAAATCATCATAACCAAACTGGTTTCAATATATATTGAAATCATACAGATAGTTTAGGATTCATTTTCTCATGGTAAGTCTTCAAAAATATAACAAATGAAACATAAGCTTTTGGTTTGCCAACCATCATGAGTTTTATCACTTGATAAATGCAAGTATTTTGTAAGAAATCATTTCAGTTTATTTGAAGGTTGTTATTTTTCTTTTACTTGTTTAAAATATATATTGTAGTGTTAGGTTATAAAGCTTTTGATTTGGGCTTTATCACTTGATAAATGAAAGTATTTTGTAAATAATAGTTTTAATTTATTTGAAGATTATTATTTTTCTTTTACTTATATATTGTAGTCTTAGATTATACTTTCTTAAGGAGAAATTGAAATTTTATTAAAACTCCATATGCAGATAGGCCCCATTTTCTTGTGAGTTTAGGCATTTTTTTTCTTCTGGGTGTTGAGTTTTTGTTGTAGGAGACATGGCTGGAGATGAAGCAAGGAGTTGGCAGCAACCACCATCCTTTAATGGATATATCTATGATATTTGGGCCAAGAAGATGAAGACCATCATGGTGGCCAATGATTTGTGAGATTTTCTCATAAATGGGTTCGTGGATATCACTGACCCAGTTGCATTTGCAGCTCTCACAAACAACCAAAAGACCCAGTTGAAGGAGCAGAGAAAGAAGGATGCAAAAGCTTTGAGTTTGATCGAGGTAGCCTTGACAGAGGCCATTTTTCCCAGAATAGCAGCAACTAAGTATGCAAAAGAAGCTTGGGAGATCCTTCAGACCGGTTACAAAGGGATTGATAAAGTCAGAGGTGTGAAGCTCCAGCTACTTCGAAGAGAGTTCGAAGTTATTGAGATGAAAGAAGGTGAGTTTTTTGTAGACTTTCAAACAAGGTTCTTCGATTTGTTGAACCAGCTGAGAGAAAATGGAGATGTGTTAGAGGAGCTGAAGATTGTTGAAAAACTCCTTAGATTTCTACCCACGAGATATGATCCTCTTGTCATTGCTATTGAAGCAACGATAGACCTTTCTATTTTGACAGTGGATGAGTTAATGGGTTCTCTCCATACCCATGAGCAATGCTTAAAAAGGTCTGCTACTACTTCCCATGAGAAAGCTTTCAAAGCTCAGTCGAATGCAAGAGGTAGGGGGAGAGGTAGAAATGCCTCCCAAAGAGGTAGAGGTAGATCTAGTCAAGGAAATGCTGGTGGAGAAAGGTCGAGATGAGCAAGCAGCCAAGAGGGAGCAAGAAACTCTCAGAACAACTCCCGAAGAGGCACAAAGAACAATAGTCCAAGTGGGAGAAGTGACAAGAGCAACATTGAGTGCTACTACTATCACAAGTTTGGACACTATGCTAGTGAGTGCTGGAAGAAGAAAGGTAATTAACAAAGACATAATGCAAATGTTGTTGATTCAAATGTGGCTGAAGAAAATCAGTCCACAAATTTCATCATGTGCAACATTGGTGAAGAAGGCAACCTCGAAGTCTAGTACTTGGACAGCGGTTGCAGCAACCACATGAGTGGTAATGAAAGTCTTTTTTCTTTCATTGACAAAAATTGTACATCAGACATTAGAATGGGGAACAATGGAGTAGTTCTTGTCAAAGGAAAATGATCTATTATGATCCGCACCAAGCAAGGTGAGAAGAAGGAGGTCCAAAATGTGTTCTTCGCATTGGGGTTAAAGCATAACCTCATGAGTGTAGGACAACTGATCCAAAATGGATACAAAGTGTTGATGGAGAAGGGAAAATGTGTCATTTTTGACAAGAATGAGAGGACAAAGGTGTTTGCAACAATACAAATGACAAAGAACTAGATGTTTCCATTGAAGATTGAGACGTGCTTCTTATCTCAGTCCATTGCAACACCTCTCATGGATGGAAAATGTACAACAGTACAACATGCACCCCTCAAGAGCACCATTGAAGACCCCTCTAAGCTATGGCATCTTAGGTATGGACATTTAGGCTATGTTGGTTTAAATATTTTGTCAAAAAACAAGATGGTTGATGGTTTGCCAAGGATAGTAGAGCCTAATATTAGATGTGAGGCTTGCATTTTGGTCAAGCAACATAGGCATCCCTTTCAATCAAGCAACTCTATAAGGGAAAGAGAACCATTGGAGTTGGTGCACACGGATTTGGCAGGCCCTATGCAAATCACTTCCATTGGTAATAACAGATTTTTTATGACCTTTATTGATGATTTCAGCTGTAAGACATGGGTTTGTTTTTTACACCACAAGTCTTATGAATTTAATAAGTTTCTATTGTTTAAAGCCTAGGCTGAAAAAGAGAGTGGACATTTTATCAAATTCCTAAGGTCAGATAGAGGAGAGTATACCTCCAATTTTTTTATGAATTTTTGCAGGCAGCATGGCATAAAAAAGGAGCTTACAACCAGTTATACTCCACAACAAAATGGAGTGGCTAAAAGGAAAAATAGGACCATCGTGGAAATGGAAAGAAGCATGCTAAAAGAAAAAGGACTGCCTACAGAATATTGGGGAGTGGATGTTGCAACAACTGTGCATTTGATTAATAGAAGTCCAACGAAGGCAACCCATGACAAGATACCTCAAGAGGCATGGACAAAATGAAGATGGACAGTTGAACACTTGAGAGTGTTTGGATGTGTGGCTTATGCACACATGCCTAAAGAAAAAAGGCAAAAATTGGATGACAAGGGTGAAAAGTGCATTTTCATGGGCTATAGTGAAGAGTCCAAAGCCTATAGGCTGTACAACTCGGTCACCAAGAAAATTATCATTAGTAGAGATGTGGAGTTTTTAGAAGATCAGTCATGGGATGGTACGACAAATCCTGATAGCTCTCGATAGTGTAGAGTGATGAAGAAGATGAAGATGAAGATCGGGAAAATCTTGCAGTAGTAGAGACTAATGGCTCCCGACCGCTCCTGACTACTCTTGATCAGAATAGATAGAAAGGGAAGCAGCCATAGATAACCAAAAGTTCGGCTCCTGATAGCTCTCGACGAGCTCTTGACAACTCTCGAAAAGCTCTCGACAGCTCTTGATCGCTCCAAAATCAGCTTGTTTAGCAGAATAGTAGTAAGACTAAAATTTCAGACCTCACTCTCGCCTCCCTAATACCAAGAAAGACCAAGAGTCTAAGGGAGATCTACCAAAATGAAAGGTATGATGAGGAATTTGATGAGAGTGTGAATTTTTCACTATTATCTCACAATGATCCAATTTATTTTGAAGAAGCTGTGAAAGAGGATAAATGGTGTGAAGCCATGGATGAGGAAATAGATGCATTAGAAAGAAACAACACATGGGAGCTGAGTGAATTGCCTTCAAACAAGCAAGTTATTGGAGTAAAATGGGTATATAAGACCAAAAACAATGCTGAAGGAAGAATAGACCACCACAAGGCAAGATTAGTTGTCAAGGGGTACAAACAACAGTTTGGAAGAGACTATGATGAGGAATTTTCCCATGTTGCTAGGATGGATACTATGAGGGCAGTCATAACTATTTCTGCCCAACACAAATGGAAGGTATTTCAAATGGATGTGAAGTCTGCCTTTCTTAATAGAGTATTAAAAGAAGAGGTTTATGTGGAGCAGCCTTTTGGATATGAAGTTCTAGGCCAAGAACACAAGGTGTATAGGCTGAAGAAGGCTCTTTATGGGCTGAAGCAAGCTCCACGGGCATGGTACAGTAGGATTGACTGATATTTGATGAGAAACGGTTTTAGCAAAAGCAATGGTGAGCCCATTCTCTACATCAAGGCAACAAATGGTAACATTTTAATTATTGTCTTGTATGTAGACGATTTAGTTTTTACTGGGGATGATGATTTCCTCATTGCTGATTTTAAAGAGGCCATGAAAAGAGAATTTGAAATGATAGATTTAGGTCTCTTGAGTTATTTTCTACGCATAGAAGTAAAACAAATGCATGATTGTATTTTTACCTCAAGAGAAGTATGCAAATGAGATCTTGAAGAGATTTAGGATGCTTGAGAGCAAGCCTACCCCAACACCAAAAACCGTAGGTCTAAAGTTGAGCAAGGAAGATTGTAGCAGCAATGTGGATCAAACCATGTATAGAAGTTTGGTTGGAAGTTTGATGTATTTGATAGCAACTAGGCTGGATATAATGCATGGAGTAAGTCTAATTTCCAGATTCATGGAGACTCCAAAAGACACCCATTGGCAAGCGAGTAAAAGAATCCCGAGGTATGTGAATGGTACCAAAGGTTATGGCGTGTTGTACACAACACCAAAAGAATATGGGCTGGTTGGTTACACTGACAGTGATTGGGTAGGAAGTTTGGATGATAAGAAAAGCACTTCAGGATATGTATTTCATTTGGGTTCGGGTACCATCTCTTGGGCTTCTAAGAAGCAACTTGTTGTTTCCCTATCAATAGCTGAAGCTGAGTATATAGAAGAAAATGCAACAACATGTCAGACTATTTGGCTAAGAAGAATCTTGGTAGATTTGAAAGAAGAACAAGAGGATGGAACAGTGATCTATTGTGACAATGTTTCATCGATAGATTTGACTAAAAATCCCGTGTTTCATGGAAGAAGCAAGCACATTGAAATCATGTATCATTTCATTTATGAATTTTTTGAAAATGGTGAAATTAAAATGGAGTTTTGTAGGTCTGAGCAGCAGCTAGCAGACATTTTCATCAAGCCTTTATTGAAAGTTTTGTGCAGCTAAGAGGAAAATTGGGCATTGTTGATTTGGATTAGGATTGATCTTGTTGTTTTGTTGGCTCAGGAAAAAGGGGGAGTGTTGGAATTTATTGTTTCTCTTGACCCTCTGCTCATCCATCAGACCCCCTACAACCCTCACCTACCCGTCAGGAGCCTTTCTCTTTTGGGGATCCTCCCTGCAACTCCTAAAAGCTCCGGAATTGATTGTGGTAGCTGATTTTGAAATTGACATTTACTATGGTAGGTGATTTTGAATTTTTGAGAGGGAATGTTTGCTTTAGACAAAAAGGATTGAAGGTGGATTATTCTATCAGCTGGGAAAAAATTGAGAGAAGAAGTCAGAGAAGAAGATTGTAGCAACAGACTATGAGAAGAACATTCTCTGTGAGCTCCCAGTAACTCCTGAGCAACAACAACTGTTTGTTATTTGTAAGAACTCTACCTGGAGCAATCACTGCTCTTACAAATAAAAAACAACTACTACTGTTCACGAGTTACTAGGAGCTCATAGAGAATGTTCTTCTCACAGTCTACTACTGCAGTCTTTTTCTTTGACTTCTTTTCTCAACTTTTTCCCAACTGACAGAATAATTTTCCTTGAATCCGTTTTGTCTAAAACAAACATTCCCTCTCAAAAATTTGAAATCACCTACCATAGTAAATTCCAATTTCAAAATCAGCTACCAAAATCAATTCTAGAGCTGTCAGGAGCTACAGGGAGGATCCCCAAAACAGAAAGGCTCCTGACAGGTAGGTGAGGGCTGCAAGGGGTCTGATGGATGAGTAGAGGCTTAGGAGAAACAATAAATTCCAACAAAAATAAACATGCAATTAATTCAAATTTCTCTTTAACCCTATGTTGTTTACAGGTGTACAATTTTCTAATAGTGAATATTTATTTTGAAAAAAACCATGCCGACTATTTGAAAATCTTTGTAAAGGTACTTGTCATTAAAATCTCTCATACTAACACAATTCTAAATTTTCGTTGACTCGACCTGTTTACAGTTAGTTGTGTAAATTAAAATTAAAATTTGGGGATTTCGACTCTATTATTTCCCTAATTTTCTCTTTATTTGTATGTTGTTTATAGGTGTAGAATTATTTGCAAAGGATATTTATTGTCAAACACATCATCCCAGTGATTTGAAAATCTCTATAGAGGTATTTATCATTTAAGTCTTTCATATTAATACAATTTTACATCTAACTTTTTAGCATTTCTCTTAGACACTTTTCTATTAAAATAATTTAGACAACATAAAACAAAACGTAAATCACAATTGTGTCTATTTATTTAGATATCTTGTGATTTTAAATCTATTCTACTATACTGATTAATTAATTATAATTGAATACATAATATATTCCAAAACATAGCTAAACTACAAACAAAAATAATACTAATGACTAAAGTAAGAATAATATTAAATATGTATGTATTATTTCTTTATAAATTCATATAATAATAATTACATAAAATTTTATTTATTATATTAGTTATTTCGGTATCTTATTAATTATAATTAGAACAATGAAAAAAATATAAATTTCATTTTCTTGATAGATTACAATTCTCTCTCCACTATGGTCATGTAGGGATGGAGCCTTGAAACAATACATCTCATAGCTAAACTACTACAATAAATGAAGCTCTTCCAAGAGTCATTTCTATTGCAGCCTTGAATCCTTACCAGAGTCAATGGACAATAAAGGCTAAACTGACTATGAAAAACCATCTTCACGATTTTAATAACACAAATGGTAGTGACAAAGTCTTTAGCTTTGATTTGCTTGACCATAGTGGTGGTGAAATAAGAGTCACATTTTTTAATGCAATTGCAGAACAATTCTATAATCATATTGAGAATGGAAGAGAATTTACAATATCTAATGAGACTTTAAAAATTGCAAACAAAAAATTTAAAAGCTTAAAAAATGAATGGGAAATTTTGTTGTAAATTACTTCCATTTTTTACTTATGTAGTGAGGTGGATACATTAATACCAAAGCATAGTTTCAACTTTACATCGATAAGTGAACTTAAGAATATGCAAATAAACTCAATTGTTGATATCATTGGTATTGTTTTATCGATGAATCCATGTAGTACAATATTTAGAAAGAATGTAACTCAAACTCAAAAACAAACTGTTCAACTTAAGGATAGCTCAACTTGCAAAATTGACTTCACAATGTGAGGTGATTTTTGCAACAACGAAGGTGAAGAACTTGAAAAATTGTGCCATTCAAAAACTTTACCAATTATCGTTGTAAAGGTTGCAAGGGTTAGTGACTATTGTAGAAAAATATTTAGGAAAAATAAGTACCACCTAGCTTTTGATAAACCCAAGCCTTCTAGAGACACAAAATTTGAGATTTTGGTTGAATACAGAAGGAAAAAATTCCACCTCCCACTCTATAACAAATAAAATCTCATTTGCTAGACAACCTTTAATGTTAAAAACTGTAGAAGAAATTATGGATAGACAACATTTCTAATGCAATATAAATGCATGGGTTCTGTTGAAAGCTATAATATCTTTCATCAAATATGATAATTTTTACTACAATGCTTGCCCCATGGAGATTGAAGGTAAAAAATGCCAAAAAATGGTATAGAAAAATGGTGATGGTAATTGGTATTTCCAAAAATGTGATAAGAGTTTCCCTAATTGTGATTATCAATATCTCTTACAATGCCAAGTGTGAGATTATATTGGTTCAATTTGGGCTACTATTTTTGATAAAGCTACAAAATAAATTATGGGTGTAACGACAAAGGAACAAAGACATTATACACAAAGTAATTTTCAAGAAGTTCATATTTACAGTTCAAGTGACAACATAGAGCTAAAATAATGTGGAGAGGATAAAGTGCATAATTATGAAAACAAAAGAGTTTGATTATTCATCTAAAAGCAAGGTTCTACTAGAGTCAATTGGTCAAGCTTTAAATTATCATAATTCAAGTGCAACAAGAATGTAAATATTATGCACGTATGTATAATTATATACCTCTTCATACACATCTATTGTGCTAATGTGATTCAATTTAGTCATGCAACTATTGTAGAACTTACCTATGTGATGACATTGTGATGATTTTTGTTTGCATTCCTTTTACCTATATCAAATAATTTCATAATGATTACTACACTTTTGAAAATATAAATTATATTTCCAATCTACAATTAAATATACACATATTTAATTTCCTATTCTACAAGTAACTAAATCTATTTTGTTTATATTTTTTTATCTATACTAAAAATATGACAATGCTTACTACACTTGTCAATTTTGGTTTCAGATTCTGAAGTTTTAGACCATGGAAAATTTTGTATCAAATCATTAAAAGACAAGAAAATTATATATAATTATATAAAATTAATTTAATAATCTCTTAGCTCCTATCTATAAATATTTATCTGCGTTATCTAGATATATTACTCAATAAGATAACACTGAGAGATATTTAGATATAGGAGTTTAGAGATGATTAAATTGTTTGATGTTTAAATAGAAAATCTTATATCTATTAACACAATAGAATCATTGAACAATAATTTTTCTTTTAGTAATGAAAGATAATAGTAGGAATCATACACAAATTAATTTTATGTCTTTCTATGATGTGATACAATAAAACTAGAGCAAGAATGAACCAAAACCAGATCGAGATCCTCAGGTTTATCTAAGAAAACTGATAACATAGCCTAAAGGCCAGAATACATTTGGCTGAAAACAAATGCATCCATATTTTAATAATATGGGCTAAATTGAATAAGACTTCAAATTTTTGAACAAACAAATTTGATATTTCTTCTAAAATTTTAAATCTAGTTTAATACAAGCAAATAGAGAATATGGCAAGCCACCCACCATGAAATATGTGCTAGAAATGCCAATCATTTCCATGCAGATATTTTGCAACCAATTATTGAGTTGGAGGTTGTTGACTCATGTCCTATAAAAAACATAAATCAGAGATATACGGTCATATGGACCTATACATTCTAGACAAACACATATCATACCTTTGCCTTAGGAACCAAAGTAATATGAGAAAATACTTCATCTGTGTATGGTTACATGTATTTTCTCCCTTTTTCCCTTGGTGGTTGTGTCGATTGGGAAAAATGGTTAGACTCCAATTATAAAAGAATATCCAAAATTTCTTGTGTTTCTTACAAGGCTAAGAATGTGGCTCTAGTATAATTGTTATGAATTGAAATTTGAAATCTTATAATAAACAAATAATAAAAAAACTACAATTTATTTTGTGAAACCTGAAACATATTTATCAAATATGTTATTTTTTATTTTGAAGACTTTAACTTGAAAGACTCAAATAAATCTATAGTCTACACCATATCTAAAACCAAATTGTGTATTTGGAGGAAGTCCAAGAAACATTGAAACAAGGATTTATCATATTACCAAAATTGAACATTGCCAAACAATACATTGAAAAATAAAATTCTTGATAAAATATAAGTACCAACTTAGGCTAATATGTTGGCATATGGCTTGTAAGTGTTGTCATTGATGGAAACCTAAGCAGCCTAAATGGCATCCTAAATATATCCGGTTTGCAGTATAATTTTGGTTTCTACGGGAAAAATAGAATAAAGAATAGGGCATTTGGTCACTGGCATAAAAGTTGATTTAAACACCCTACCAGACAAATATCTTGAGTTGAGGATCTCTGAGGAAGGTATTTCGATGTTTTTAATACATTGGTGAAGGTTTTTTTTCTCGCACACTCACTGGTACATAATCTAGAAGATCCAATGCACTAATTTGTTGATTATTTGTGCTAGAAGGCTGACCCGGTGAATATAGTAATCATGGATGTATAAGATGTAATTAATTAAAAGTCTTCATTCTCGATTAAGTTTTGTTTGGTTCCTCTCTGTCTTAAAAAAATTTGGAGGATACACATAAAGGATTAGTAATGGATCTGGCTGACAGTTGTAAAGAACTTAATGTTTTATCAAGCTGACATAAGAATATTTAATTCCTTGATAGAAGATATATATATGAGATTGGTCCTATCATTTTGGGTATGAGAATGGTATGAACATATAGTGGAGAATAGCGAATGTGAACTATAGAAGTGTGTGGTGTGAAATTCAGCAGAGCAGAGCAAAGCGAAGTGGAAAGTCAAAAAGAAGATCCAAAATTGAATCTATGAGCTTCACTGGAACTAAAACTTGCATAAATAGATGCTTCTATCTCAGTTCACCCTTCATATGGTTTTAATCTGAAATTTTTAAGGTAGTGAGCCTTTCTCTTTGAGTAGTGAGCTTGAATGCAAGTGCATTCTCTTTTGTAAACAATTATATTTGAGTACTCAAATTGTGGATTAACCTCCATCGTGGTTTTTCCCCTAATAGGGTTTCCACGCAAAAAATTGTGTGTCATGGTATTATGAATGTTTCCTTTCAATTCTTGCATCTTTTCTTTGATGTAATGACATAAGGGTTTAAGTTTAAAATTAATAAAAGTTAAAGAATTGTTGAACAGTGATTCACCCCCCCCCTCTTAGTGTTCCCTTGAGTCCAACAATTGGTATCAAAGCGTAGTTCCTCTAAAGAAGTTTTTCAGCTTGAGGTGGATCTTGGAATGTGATGGACTCTGGTAGTCTTCAACAACAACTTCTAGTGGCACTTGATGACCTTGATCAGTCTAAAGTAGTTCAAGAATTGAAAGAAAACCTTAGAGATGCAGAAAAATTCATTCAGTCATTGAAGGACCAAATAGTTAAATCTAGGGTGAAGAGGAAAGATCTCTGTGATCAAATTAAGAAGAAAGAGAGTGAAAATATGGATGATTCTCACCTAAATTAGACCTTGAAGGAAATAACTAAAGAATGTGAAAAGCTTGCCAGGGACAATGCTTCGTTGAAACATGAGATGGGATATTTGTTGATGAAGCTGACTAAGGAAATTGAAGAAAGGAAGAAGAATGAAGAAAACCTTGCTTAGTCCTTAAGACAAAGATCAGATGAATGCAAAATAATAAATGGAGAATTCACTCAGTTAGAAGGGGGTGCTGTGACAATAGTGTCTCTCACTTTTGGGATGTGCTGATTTTTGCCTAAAATCGCTATTTTTAGAAAAAACTAATTATTTAAGTCTTGAGAGGCTCCATCTAAAGGGTTGTAATTGAAGAGGGATAGATAAGATCCCCTTAGATCAAACCCCCTTGGATATAACCCCTCTAGTATTAAATCATACCCACAATGGAGTCTCCTTCGCACTTATCAAAATGTTGGCAAAAAACCACTTTTTATTCACCTTTTGAGGGATCAAATAATGTCATTTAAAATTTATATTTTGCAAGATTGTAGCCCTCAAAACAAGCTTTCCAACAAGTATAGATTTGATGTATTTTCATTTTATCATGTATTTAAATTTCAACTTTTACTAAACATAGGTTTTTCTGTGAACATTAAGCTCTTTGTTGTGTAGAGGTGGAAAAATAGTAAACCATTGTAAATTTTTTTCAAAAAATACCCTTTCCCTAGGTATTGATGTCCTTGTTTCACCAAAAAATAAAAAATGGATTTTGATATATACACAAAAATTTAGGTTGTACGACACACACATATGTCCAAATTATAGTTACAGTGACTTCAAAAATTAATTAAAAAAAAAAATATGAACAAAAAATTATGAAAAAATATCCTTTACCTAGATATTGATTTTGAGAATCTATATTTCTAAAATTAGAATTTAATCCTTTATATAAAAAAATCTATGTTGTACGACACAAATGTTACTTTCATAAAATGTTGTTTTCAGTTTAAAACTAGTTATTAAAGGATATGCTGAAAGATTCATCATTTATTTCAATTTTTTTGAAAAAAACAATATTTAGAATCTACACACAAATTTCCACAAATCACTAGTTTACATCATCTTCAAATTATTAACAGTTTAGCTTCTATAGGTATTAGAAGATGAAGATTCAGTAGAAAATATTGATGTTAATGTCCATATTGGGTTAAAAGTGAGACAAAGTATTGTGATTTCACCCAAGGTGAATTAGAAAAATCCAGAAGTAATGAAGAATAACTTGGAAAGCAACTTATTATTCTTAGAAGTGAATTAACTACTGCAAATGAATATAAGGAGAAGTTTAAGATGAATTCTATTAGGCTTGATGAGCTGACTCAAGGATAGAAGAACTCAAAAGACAAGTAAGGCCTGGGATATGAGAAAGGAGAAAGTTTTGGATCTAGACAAAAGAATTTCAGCCAAAGAAATCAAATGAACAAAGGTAGAAGATATCCGGTAAGACAACCTAATGATCAAAAAAATAATGGATATTGTTTTGCTTGCAATAAGTTTGGACATATGGCTACTCAGTGTAAAAGTAAAATGAAATCAAGTAATCCATCATTCATTGATCAGTGTTTCAATTGCAAAAAGTTTGGTCATAAATCAATTGAGTGCAAAAATGTGTCAAACTATTCTGTCCGTAAAAGGAAAGTTGAATGCTATACATGTGGAATATTTGGACATGTTGCAAACCAATGCATATGAAGAATAAATCAATGGAATAATTGGTATGGACAAAGAAATACCGTGTGTTATAATTGCAATAAGTATGGTCACATTGCAAGATTCTTTAGAAACAAAAATGTTGACAGAAGAGGTCTGGTACACAGAGAAAGAAATTCATAGAAAGATGATAAAGAAAAAGGAAAAATTATTGTGAATGAAATAAGAGATCAAATGAAGAAGACATGGGTGAAGAAAAGTGAATCTGGAGCTGGAAATGGCTCTGCACCAGAACCTGCTTTTGGTAATTCTTTCGGAAACTAATCTCAGGCCACTGGCCTAAGGGGAGTCTTTCCAGAAAATATTCCCTCCCCTATGTATGGATGGTACTAGAACAAAGAGAATAGTCGAGGAAATGTATTTATGGTGTACAAATTTTTTGGATAATTTCAGAAAATAGAATTCTAAAAATTCATAGGTTCACATAAGATTTTTTTGTTGCTGTTTGGGAAAATAGAGTCTCTGGAAAACTCAAGAAAAATGCATTTATTGCACATGTGCAAGCTATTAAAGTCAAGTCAGAACCGTCATTTTTCATTTGCATCAAAGAAGAAGGAGAGAACTCGATAGACGGATTACGAAGGAATAAAATCGATTCATCGAAAAATCTTGAAATTTATCAGGTATTTCAAATCATTCTCAAAATCTTCATAAAATTTGCTGTGTGGTTGCAAACCATAAAATACAAAAAGAAAATGGTACAAATCAAAGGGTCGATCAATCTAGATGAATATAATAGTGCAAAGATTAGGTCTATGAGGAATTTGTTATTGCCTGATGAATTAAAGCAATTGAGTGAAGCTAAACATGGGAATTTGGATATGTGGAGTTAGTTTTCATACTTTGAGAGTGCGGAATTCATGAAATTCATATTGAGAAGATTACATGATGATGTTCTAACCTTGGAAAAGCCTTACATCATTTCAAAAGAGGTAATTGATAATTTAACTGGATTATGTAAAATCAGAGATATACCAAGGAAGAAATCCATCCAGAATAGTGAATTTGAAACCCTAACTAGAATAATTGGAGATCAAAGAGCATTGATAATTGCGAAAATCAAGAATCATGTTATGAAGTATGTTGCACACAAAATTTCATACAAAATATTTTTCAGAAATTGAGAAGGAGCAACATCGGCTGGTGTAGTATACATTGCTCACAAGATGATAATTAAAGGTCAGGACTTTGACCTATATGGATTGCTAAAAGATCAATTGATGGAGAATGTGCAGTTAACCAAAGAATCAAGCTACCCTTTCAGGTTTGGTACACTAGTTATATGCTTAGTAATGTAATTCTTGAATTGTTTACCAAAAATTGATAAAGTGGTGTGGAAATCAAACAAACCAGTATGCAAACAAATATGCTCATATTTCAGGAACTTGGCTATATGGGATCTAGAAATTGAAAATTTCTTTAAGATCATACTTGGAAATTGTGGTTCAGTCAATGTTTCCCTTTTGGTAAGAACAATTGAGGTTGGTTCCTCTTCCGGTAGCATGGAGAGAAAGCAAAAAAGAGAAACATAAATTGTGGAATACAACCCTCCAAAAAGCAAAGTTCCCAGAATTGAAGGAAAAGGAAAGGAAATTGTTGACATTCCAAATGAAGAATCTGATGAAGTTAATGAACAACAATCATAAAAGAAAATATCAGAGGCTAGTGAGGAAGATGATGATGTAACAAAGGAAAAGCTACAAAAACTTATCCAAGAAGAAGGTGGCATGCAAAAAATTGTGAGGTTATGGTCAGTCAGACCATCATATGATCAAGACATGATTATAGAAGTACTAAATGCTCATGTTGAGCACTGCAAAATCAAATTGGAAAGTTTTCAGAAAATTCTACCTGAGCAGATGATTGAGTGCAACAAAGAATCAATGATCTCCGAGTATAGAGTAAAAGAAGAAGGTGAAATTATCTTAAAATTGAAGGAGCAGTTCGATATATCTCTTGCAAAATTGAAGAAGAAAATGAATGAGTTGAGACAATGCATCAATTTAGCTAATAACATATTCAACTACTACATCTGTTGGCCCCTTGCAGTTAGAAAATACAAAGAGAAGTTAGAGAAAATTGAGGTAGAATTGAGTGAAATTGGAAAGAACTTTGATATGATTTAGGATCAGGATGGCACCATCAAGAAAAAGATTCAAAAACTGCAATCTAAGCACACTAAAGTTCAATCCACCAAGAACAATCTTGTGGATACTTTTTAGAAGGTTAAGGATCAAACCAAATGTAGATTGGAGAAAATGTTGGAAATTCTAAAGAAAGGTGAGAAACTTGAAGAAGCAATTACAATTCTAGAATCTCTCATTGAGATCATTAACAAGACATCCAAGTATAATAGTTTGATAATTATCATTGGAGTTACAATAGATGGTTGGAATAAAGTCCTTTTAGAAGTGAAGAAAAACCATAAGATAATCTTCTAAAGAATAACAGTTAATTATTTTCAAGTTTTTGAAGTTTTGATCAAAGGAGGAGAACTGTAAGCATATATGTGTTAAAGTTTTGAAGCCTTGAGGATTTTGAACACATGTTTTGTCACTATCTTATTACTTTTTGTCTTTTTGGCATATGGAATCCATGCTTTGTCATTGATGTCAAAGGGGGAGAGAATGCAGTGAAAAATTCCCTATAGAGGAAGAAGAGAATGCCTTATAAATCTCAGGGGGAGAAAGTGTAGTAAAAGTTTGGCAGCATACTTATAATGATTCCAACACTTAGTCATTTTTCACTAAGTGTTGCCATCAATTCCAAAGGGGGAGATTGTTGGAATATGGCTTGTAAGTTTTGTCATTGATGGAAACCTAAGCAACCTAAATGGCATCCTAAATATATCCGATCTACAGTATAATTTTGGTTTCTACCGGCATAACATAATAAAGAATAGGGCATCTGGTCACAGGCATAAAAGTTGATTTGAATACCCTACTAGACAGATATCTTGAGTTGAGGATCTATGAGGAAGGTCTTTCGATGTTTGTAATACCTTGGTGAAGGATTGTTTTGATGCGCACTCATTGGTACATGATCTAGAAGATCTGGTGCACTAATTTGTTGATTATCTATGCTAGAAGGTCGATCCAGTGAATATAGTAATCATGGATGTATAAGATATAATTAATTAAAAGTCTTCATGATCAATTAAGTTTTTTTTGGGTCCTCTCTTTGTCTTAACCGACTTTAGAGGATACATATAAATGATTAGTAATGGATTTGGCCAAAATTTGTAAAGAACTTAATGTTTTATCAAGCTGAAATAAGAATGTTTAATTCCTTGATAGCGGATATATATGATATCGATCCTATCATTTTGGGTATGAGAATGGTATGCACATATAGTGGAGAATAGCGAATACGAACTGTAGACACATAAAATTTACCAAATTGATCCTATACGCTTGATCCTGATTTACTAACACCATTTCATCCTAAATAATCTCCTTTGCTAGTCATTTAATCAAATAATCTGTATTTGATTAAATTCATCACTCTTTGAATCTCTTAATTAAATAAATCAACTTTATCTAATTAAGTCATCATCTCCTATTAATTAAATAAATCAATTTTATTTAATTAATTATGTAATCCTCCTTTTAGTTAAATAAATCATTTTATTTAATTAATTCCTAAAGTCACCTCATTTAAATTAAGTAAATTAATCTTTATTTGGTTTAAATCTAACATCATCCTTCTTTAATTAAATAAATCAAATCTTTATTTAATTAAGTCTTTAATCATTTTTTTCTCATTTTGATTTAAATCAATCCTAAAATCTAAGTCAAAATGGTAAAATCAGCTAATCTCCCTTAAAATTAATCAAGTCTTGATTAATCTTAATCTTAATCCATCAAATACTCTAGCTTTTGCCACTTTCTCATGAAAATCATTTATTTGATTTATTAAATCTTCAATTACTTTCAAAAAGACATCAATGGTTGGAATATTCCCCAAATTTGAAAAATCCCTCCAAAAGAGTTTGTACATCCAACAAAGCATTCAAAATCTCTTACATGTCCTTTTCTTGAGCCAAGTGATATTAACTTCACCTTTCACCTCATCCTTCAAGCCATCATTTGAATTTCAAAATTTTCCCTCTTTGCACATTCTCCAAAATCTGCTCATCCTTCATCCTCTCACATGTTGACAAGTGGCACTTTATCATTGGCTTATATTTAGTCCCACATCCTCCATGTTTTGTAATCCTCCATCATTCTCATCTATAAATAAGAGGATCTTCTATTGATTTAGGGGAGACAACTTGAGGCAAAGTCATTATCTGAAAATTCGAAGCCAAGTTTATCCATTGTTTATCCAAGTCTCCATTTTTATCATTTCATAGCTAGGTTATACAAGAATTTCTCTAAGGGAGCATCAATATTCATCAAATCATCACAAATATTACAAGGGATTGGGAAAGGGCCATTTTCCACATCAAAATGACACCAATTCCCCCATGGGATTGAGAGTTTGTTTTCTTTGAATAGGATTTAATCGTTTTTATTTGTGTTCTTCATTTATTCCTTGTTCTTTGAATTTGCAATGAATTCTATGGGGAATCTTAGTTCTAACTTGCATTTGGATATAATATTGTGTTCGTTTGCTATGTTTGTGCAGGTCAAGGATTGGGGTATAACTTGGTCTAAGTTTTAGGGTTTTTATGCGTAATGATTCATCTAAACCTTATATCTTCTTGTTTCTTGATGTAATCTAACATTTTGAGCACTTTTGTAGGTTAGGGAATCAAGAAGGGGAGGAGGAAACAAAAGAAAAGCTTCTTATGACATCATTTATCTATTGTATCAAGTATCTTTAAACACTCTTGGAAGCAATTATAATTCCAATTTTAAGAATTTTATCTCTTCAAGCTTTTAGGATTCCATAGATTTCAATTTGGGCTCTAAAAAGAACAAGACAAAAGGATTAAAAATAACCTTAGGAAAATCTACTATATTTTGTTACAAGGTTAACAATTGAACAAGCAACTTTCACTTTTCCTTTTGGTGCTTAAAAAGAATTCATTATTTCTTTGAAGGATTAAAATGAACATTGGCTTCTATGTGTTGTAATCACCTACTAAAAATAATATCATCTAAAAGACGTATGCACTTCTCTCACGCCTCACATTGATCTTGAGAATCAAAAGGATTTTGGTGATATTAAGTTGTGTAAATGGTTTCCTCCACATTTCATTTGGGATTAAAAAATCAACAAGTCTTGAGAGTGTGAGTGGAACATATCGCATGTGTTATCTCTTTGTTTCTAAAAAAACATTTATCGAAATACGAATGTGTTTACTTGCTTTTGTGTTATCTTAGAGGGCCTACCTTGTGAGAAAAAGTAATCGTGTAAGGAAATAACCCAACTGGGAACACACTAAAGCCAAGCGACTTCTACTCGAGATATAAGTGTGGGTACTTGAAGAAAGGAAAGTATCACGAGGATTTTTCCAACGAGAAGGGAAACAATGGTCTCTTGCTGCATGGATGATCCCCCACAAATGGAATTCCTACATTACAACCCTTGTTTAGAAAGGCCAAAATACCTATCTATTTGTTGGTGCAAGAATGATTGTTCTGAAGCTACCCCACACTTTTATGAATTTTAGTAGAGATGAAGAGTATGCCATGGGAGATTCATGGGTACTGATGCTTGTCTGATCTAAGAAGCGAGTGCACTATAAGGGGGAGCTTGTGTGGTCAATCATTTAATCATCCACTAAGAGTAGGCATAGCTGGATTCATCCAAGTGGGGATTCAACAAATATTGCCACATCATTATCTATAGGGTTGCACATGTTCTTGGAATCAAAACACCTTGCTTGATCTTAAACATTGGGAAACAAATAAGAGGATCTTCTATTGATTTAGGGGAGACAACTTGAGGAAAAGTCATTTAACTGAAAATTCAAAGCCAAGTTTATCCATTGTTTATCCAAGTCTCCATTTTATCATTTCATAGCTAGGTTATGCAAGAATTTCTCTAAGGGAGCATCAATATTCATCAAATCATCATAAATATTACAAGGGATTGGGAAAGGGCCATTTTCCACATCAAAATGACACCAATTCCCCATGGGATTGAGAGTTTGTTTTCTTTGAATAGGATTTAATCATTTTATTTGTGTTCTTCATTTATTCCTTGTTCTTTGCATTTGAAATGAATTCTATGGGTCATCTTAGTTCTAACTTGCATTTGGATCTAATATTGTGCTCGTTTGCTATGTTTGTGCAGGTCTAGGATTGGGGTATAACTTGGTCTAAGTTTTAGGGTTTTTATGCTTAATGATTCATCTAAACCTTATATCTTCTTGTTTCTTGATCTCATCTAACATTTTGAGCACTTTTTCAAGTTAGGAAATCAAGAAGGGGAGGAGGAAACAAAAGAAAAGCTTATTATGACATCATTTAACTATTGTATCAAGTATCTTTAGACACTCTTGGAAGCAATTATAATTCCAATTTTAAGGATTTTATCTCTTCAAGCTTTTAGGATTCAATAGATTTCAATTTGGGCTCTAAAAAGAACAAGACAAAAGGATTAAAAAGAACCTTAGGAAAATTTACTATATTTTGTTTAAAGGTTAACAATTGAACAAGCAACTTTCACTTTTCCTTTTAGTGCTTAAAAATAATTCATTATTTCTTTGAAGGATTAAAATGAACATTGGATTCTATGTGTTGAAATCACCTACCAAAAATAATATCATCTAAAAGACGTATGCACTTCTCTCACACCTCACATTGATCTTGAGAATCAAAAGGATTTTGGTGATATTAAGTTGTGTAAATGGCTTTTTCCGCATTTCATTTGGGATTAAAAATTGAACAAGTCTTGCGAGTGTGAGTGGAACATATCATGTGTGTTATCTCTTTGTTTTTAAAAAAATATTTATCAAAATACGAATGTGTTTACTTGCTTTTGTGTTATCTTAGAGGGCCTACCTTGTGAGAAAAAGTAATCACCCAAGGCAACCACCTAACCGGGAACACACTAAAGCCAAGTGAATTCTACCTGAGATATAAGTGTGGGTACTTGAAGAAAGGAAAGTATCACGAGGATTGTTTCGATGAGAAGGGAAACAATGGTCTCTTTCCACATGGATGATCCCCCACAAATGGAATTCCTACATTAAAACCCTTGTTTAGAAAGGCCAAAATCCCTATCTATTTGTTGGTGCAAGAATGATTATTTTGAAGTTGTCTCACACTTTTATGAATTTTAATAGAGATGAAGAGTATGCCATGGGAGATTCATGGGTATTGATGCTTGGCTGATTTGAGAAGTGAGTGCACTATAAGGGGGAGCTTGTGTGGTCAATCATTTAGAGTAGGCGTAGCTGGATTTGTCCAAGTTGGGATTCAACAAATATTGCCACATCATTATCTATAGGGTTGCGCATGTTCTTGGAATCAAAACACCTTGCTTGATCTTAAACATTGGGAAACAAAAATTCAACATCATCACAAAATTTCAAACCCTTTAGGAAGAAAATATCTTTGAAAAAATCCAATTGCTACTGCTTGTCCCTAGGGATTTCATCCTTAGAGGTTTCTAAGCATTTGAATTTATATCTCAATTTTGTTTTCCTAAAGTCAACATTAGGGAACTATTGCCTTTATTTTCTTGACTTTCACATAATGGACTTTGTGGGATGAAAAAAAATTTAGACATAGAAATTCAATTTGAAACTTAAGCAAAAAATTGTTTATGGTAAAATAAATTCATTAATCAAGATGAAATCAATTGAACCCCACACATGTTCTTGTTTATCGTTTATCTTATGGTCTTTAGAGAAAAAAATAGTCTTTTGGTTTGGAGTACTCTTAGGGAAAATCATGTTCTTCGAAACATTAGTCTTGTAAAAAAGCCCCCCTTAGGTTCATTTAGGATAAAAAAACCAATCAATTCATGCATCCCAAAACATCAATCAAATCCCATCTCAAACAACTTTTGACCCATTGGAAAAATAATTCATACTATAATTTTGGAAAATCCTTTGAATCAACATCAAAATCATCTTGTTTGACTAGGTGTGCGTAGATGAATGCTTCTCCATACACTTAGTTAAATTGTCACCTCATGGAAAAATTCATTCCAAGACAACATCTAACCTCTTGGAGTTTATGAGTTCATTATCAAATCCAAATCAAATCCATTATCCAAATCAAAATCAAATCCAAACCAAGTCAGAATCAAATTCAAATCGAAATCTAAAATCAAAAAATCCAAAAGTCCAAAAGTCTGGTATCTCCTCCAAGGTTCTTAAAAGTTCAACACCCATATCATTCACCCCTTTCATCCTTCATCTCATCATTGTTCCTAAACCCCTTAGAGGTCAACAAGTTCAAAACAAAAGAAGAACATGGAATATAAACTTGATTCATTCATCATGAGTGGTCTAAATCAACCAAACTATCAAAGCCTTACAATGCCAATTGATTATCAAAACTCATATTTATACAATCCATACATGGGATCATTATCTCCTACAAACTTTAATGGTACAAAAAATGCGAGTATGCCCAATTTAAACTTTGGAATAACTTTCCCTATGATAGATTTAAATGAAAGTCCAAACCTACAAATCTATCAACCAAATACTCAATGCATGATTCTTCAACAAAACAACATCATCCCACCAAATCCATACATGCCAAATGTGAATATACCAGGTACAAGTGTACCAAACATGAACATTTAGAATCCACACTTGGTTAAATTTGGGATGGATATGTTTTCAAATCATACCAATGTTGTTCAAAGTCCAAACAATATGTTAATGACTCCACACATTGATCCAAGTCAAGGTAACACAATGCAAAATCAAAGCTACCTAAATCAAGGCAATGTGATTCCAAACCATAACAATGTCCAATTTTAGTCTATCATGTCAAATCTAAACATCATCCCAAATCATAACATTGTCCAAAATCAATCTCCACAATGTTGAATCCCACAAGGTAACAAACGAAAATACACACCACTTGGGGAATCGATTGAGTCTATCTTGCAATGGCTAGTCCAAGAAAATCTAAATAAAATCCCCATTTATGAGAATTATCAAGATCCATGAGTTAAATCACTAGGGTATAATGAGAAGCACCTTTGTGATTTTCACAAAACAAAGGGACACACAACATCAAATTGTATTTGACTTAAAAACCTCATCCAAGACCTTATTGATAAAAAACTAATAACTATTGGGGATAGTGATCAGGATTCAACCACTAGCGATAGGAGAAACAATCTCTCCTCCAAAATTGTTGAAAATAATAGTCAAGATCTATCCACCAATGAAAAATTTGAAGATTTTTCTACTTCATCCAAGGATCAAATCAACACACATCAAAAGCCACTTTTTAGTCATGATCAGAACCCTTCCTATAATGATCTATTTCAAGATGTGTTGATGTTATTTAATCCTATTGACATAATGCAAAATTAATTCACCAATGATCATGTTGACAATGCCTCTACATCACCTAACGAGTTAGAGGACATATCTCAAGAATTTATTCCAAAGCATGATCAACATCTGTCATCAAATTCTAGCAATCGTCCTTCCCAAGGTATATTGACATCCTTCGACCTCACGGTTGTGAATAGTGAAATAATATTTGACTCCACACTTTATCCAATTCCACTCAAAGATGAAGATGATATTAAGCCACTTCCCATGCCTAAGGAAGCATATATCCAAGAAACCTTTGTAAGCAATCCATCCTGTGAAATTGAACCATGTCAAGAACTTGATCCAAAGCATGTCAAAAGCAATTCCAAAACTTATCAAGATCAAGAATTTGTATCTCCAAGATATCACAATTATCTAATGTAAACTCTCCTATCTATACAAGATGTCACAAATGATGATCATATCCATATAGCATGTACTCCTCCATCTACCCATGAGATGCTTCTTTGGATGGACATATAGATGATCTTCATTCAAAAAAAGAGTCTCATACTCTTGATATCATTACCAAGGAACAAGAATATCCTACTCTTAGCATTTGTACACATGATAAATATATAGAAAAATCTAGAGACATATTAGAAATGGGTCATGAAGAAGACTTCTACATAAGTTGTGAATCAAAAAGATCATGTAAAAGAATATCAAGAATGAATCATGAGGAAGACTTTTACAGGGACAGTGAATCATCAACACCTCTCGAAGAAGCATTAAAATATGATATTTCAAAATATCAAGCCAAAGATATCAATCATGAATTTATCCCATAGATGGAGGGTCATATCACTTATAAACTTGGATCACTCACCTTTTCAAGGGAAATTTATCTTATCAATGGAGAAGCTATCACCTTTGAAGATCCACGACAGAGTAGAGAAGGATTAGCACCTTGATTCCAAGATAAATCATATCCTATTGCAAATAAAATGTTTCAATAGATGAATAATAAAGGCAGAGGATTAGGCCTACATGAATAGGGTATCCTAGAAACAGTGCAGATTATTGGCAATCCTAAGCATCAAGGTCTTGGTTATTCAGTACTGGGGGCAACTTTGTCTCAAGAAAATGTCAACATAGGGAGTACAAATAATCCTTATGATGAAACCAATACCGATACTACAACCTACCACGTCATGAATCTTCATCCACCCATCACCCCACCCACAAATTGGGACCAATATCAAAAGAAAGATTTGAATCAAAGCACGAAGAACATTATCAAAGAAAAAGAAGTTGAGAAGCATAATGGAAAAATAAAATACACATGGATACCAAAATATACAAAAAAAGAATATCCAAGTATCAAACTCCATTAGTCAAAGAAACAATGGGGAAAAATAAAAAAGGGAAAATTATCCATCAAAGATGTCCACAAAGGCAAAGGAAGGCTTCTCAAGTGACGTAAAAATCATATCAAGTTGTTGGTCCTAATTCCATGCACACTTTCATATCCACCCATCATTGCTCATCTTCCCAAGTTTGGAGAGTCAAAGGTTCCAAATTGTCAACCAATCCATCTCCTATTCCTAAACACATAACACCATCCACGCCTCCACACAAGATATCCAATTATTACATTGACCATGTGTTGGAAATGACTCTTCACCATAAGGATTCAAAATGCACTCTATCGTGATGTACACACAAAGACAAAGTTTACTTTGGTATTAGCAAAGCAGTTCAGGAATCTCAAAAGTTGCATTCAAGTGCACATATCTTAGAAAAGAAAATTATTCAAGTAGGATATTAGTGACACATTATGACAGAGGCATCTATATAAAGATCACCAAGTGATTCAACATGAGCTTAAAATCTTTCAACAAAAATAAAAAAATAAAAATTCAAAAAAACCAGAAAAAAGATTGAAAACAGTAAAGAGAAAAATTATCCTCTAGTGAAAACCACTTATGTGGCACTTTGGATAGGTACCATGATGAAAACTTGGCAAACAGGCATCATGTGTAGAATTGAGCATCTACATGTGCTACTTTGGAGAAAGAATCTTATCACATCCACAATAAAGCCAACATTCCATCCATCTTAAATCCATTCATCCATGAACCATTTATCCAATCCATTTTCATCTATCTGCATCCATCTTCTACCTTATCTTGATCTTGATAAAATTTTGGTGCACACTTTACACTTGCTTATGGTAAACATATTTACATGGGTCATTTTCATTGATCCTATCCTATCCAACATTATCTAAGCCATGAAGCATTATCCAAATGAGCATCCTCTGTTCAAACACCTTATCTTGTCACAAGATAATCCTTGGCATCCTTTGCATGCTTTCCATATCCATCCATCCATCCATCCATCCATCCATCCGTCTATCCAAGCATCCACCCATGGCCTTTCAAACATTGCTAGAAAATGGGGCCAGATATTTACATCTTGCTTCAGGATTAAATCTTAATCTATATCCTCCAACTTATGTGGTGATCCGAACATAAGAAAATGTGAAATCAAATTGGTCAATCATTTGCGAGCCAAAAGCCAAATTTCTAGCCCATGGCATATTTTGACAAGATGATGCTCCTTATCAAGCTTTATCTTTCATTGAACATCAATCCAAATAATCAATATCAATCACATCTAGCTTTCACATTAGCATCACATCAAATAATCAAACCAAATGTGTTCCAAATGAAGCTACAAAATCCTGATCAATCAAATCCAATCAATCCATCATCATCTCAAGATATCCTTCCCAATCCTTGTGTTTCTTAACACTATCCTTGCATTGTTGTGTATCCTCAACAATTTTATCATTATGAATCCATCATCATCTTGAGATATCCTTCCCAATCCTTGAGTTGCTTAACACTATTCTTGCATTATTGTGTATCCTCAACAATGTTATCATCATGAATCCATCATTATCTCAGGACATCCTTCCAAATCCTTGTGTTGCTTAGCACTATCCTTGCATTGTTGTGTATCCTTAAAAATGTTATCATCATCAATCCATCAATATGATTAATAAAACCTAGCTTGGTTTTCAACAAAGTCCCAAAACAGAGCATTGATATCATCACATATCCATATCCAAATCGTCAAAATCATGCGAAAATCTAAAAACATCCAAATCATATCAAAAATCCAAAAACATCTCAAAAAGTTAGAAAAAGTCAAAAACATTAAATCTAAACTATGTTGTCGCCGAGCTTAAACATAGGCAAGGACACAATTGATGAGCCCTCGAGACACAAATTCCAAAAACATTCATAAAATCTCAAAAAATCCAAAAGACAACCTCAAAACATTTCAAAACATCAAAAAAAATCCAAATATTTGAAAAAACCAAAAATGGTGCATCCATCCCATTTCAACATTCACCCACAATAAATATTCTTTCATAATAAATCAATCATCATTTTCATCCTTTGGTAAGTCAGTCAGAAGCAAGTCTAGCAGGTTCAAAAGTGAACTCCTAATCATCAAAGTCTCAAGTCTAGGTCAGTAAGTCAACAAGTTAATCAAATCAGAGTATCAATATCTTATCATCTAGTCAATCTCATCATCTGATAACATGTCCTAGGATGCATCCTTCCTACAATGGATATCAACATCAAGCATCACCTAGTTTAGTCTTGGCTAGGGGTATGAAGAACATTAGCTTGTTTATTTACTTTATCTTTATCTTTGTCTTTTTGACTTATCTTATTTTTTTCTCATTCCAATGACCTCTCGATGATACCTAATCAAAATGATTTAGATAGAAAGGAATGGGGAAGTGATCATTATCTTTTTATCTACTGTGCTTTTTGGATGTTCGTGTAATATAACTTGGTGAATACTTTCTTTGTTAGGTGCATCCTAGCAAGGTTTTTCATATGTTAGGTGTGAACAAGAATACTCCTATCAGTTTGTCGAGTCAAATTCCATCACATTAGGTACAACACCATCCCGGTTATTTATAACTTGATGCATCATGCCTATGTGTTTTATCAAACATAAATTAAATGGCCCTTTTAAAATCCCAATTCCTAATAATCATCATCATTCATCATCATATCTAATAAAGTCTTAATGTTGCATGAACTTGGTGGATCCTCTTGTCATCATCTCTTTTATTCTTCTATCTTTACTAACATTTCTATCCAAGTATTAGGTGTGTATATATCAAAATAGACATGAGGCCACCCATGGCTGATGACTATCTACATCATCAAATCTGTCTACATCAAACATTCAAGCTAATCTTGAACCTCTTTATCATGAGATCAACCCTAAAATTGAAATTTTCACTCGATCTCTCGAGGGGGTAGTGTACCAGCATAATTCTTTCATTGGGGTAGCGCTGGGGCATCTAAAAAATTGAGAATTTTTTTGAAATTTGATCATAGTAGTTTATTCTTTGAACCAACACAACAAGTGCATTGCTTCAAAGAGGGAAAAAATGTAGACATGAAAAATGTACCAAATTGATCCTATACACTTGATCTTGATTTACAAACACCATTTCATCCCGAATCATCTCCTTTGCTAGTCATTTAATCGAATAATCTGTATTTGATTAAATTCATCACTCTCCATCTCTTAATTAAATAAAGAAACTTTATCTAATTAAGTCATCATCTCTTGTTAATTAAATAAATCAATTTTATTTAATTAATTCTGTAATCCCCCTTTTAATTAAATAAATAATTTTATTTAATTAATCCCTAAAGTCACCTCATTTAAATTAAATAAATTAATCTTTATTTGGTTTAAATCTAACATCATCCCTCTTTAATTAAATAAATTAAATCTTTATTTAATTAATTCTTTAATCATTTTCTTCTCATTTTGATTTAAATCAATCCTAAAATCCAAGTCAAAATGGTCAAATCAGTTAATCTCCCTTAAAATTGATCAAGTCTTGATTAATATTAATCTTAATCTATCAAATCCTTTAGCTTTTGCCACTTGCTCATTAAAATCATTTATTTGATTTATTAAATCTTTAACTACTTTAAAAAAGGCATCAATGGTTGGAATATTCCCCAAATTTGAAAAATCCCTTCAAAAGGGTTTGTACATCCAACAAAGCATTCAAAATCTCTTACATGTCCTTTTCTTGAGCTAAGTGATATTAACTTCACCTTTCACCTCATCCTTCAAGCCATCATTTGAATTTCAAATTTCCCCCTCTTTTCACATTCTCCAAAATGTGCTCATCCTTCATCCTCTCACATGTTGACACGTGTCGCTTTATCATTGGCTTATATTTAGTCCCACATCCTCCATGTTTTGTAATCCTCCATTGTTCTCATCTATAAATAAGAGGCTCTTCTATTGATTTAGGGGAGACAACTTGAGGCAAAGTCATTATCTGAAAATTCGAAGCCAAGTTTATCCATTGTTCATCCAAGCCTCCATTTTTATCATTTCATAGCTAGGTTATGCAAGAATTTCTCTAAGGGAGCATCAATCTTCATCAAATCATCACAAATATTACAAGGGATTGGGAAAGGGCCATTTTCCAGATCAAAATGGTACCAATTCCCCCATGAGATTGAGAGTTTGTTTGCTTTGAATAGGACTTAATCATTTTTATTTGTGTTCTTCATTTGTTCCTTGTTCTTTGCATTTCAAATGAATTCTATGGGGAATCTTAGTTCTAACTTGCATTTGGATCTAATATTTTGTTCATTTTATATGTTTGTACAGGTCTAGGATTGGGGCTGACACAAACTATAATAGTGTGTGGTGCAAAATTCAGCAAATAGTGCGAATTGATGTGAAGGGCAGAAAAGAGCAGAGCGAAGTGGAAAGTCAGAAAGAAGATCCAGAATCAAATCTATGAGCTTCACTAAAACTGAAACTTGGCATAAATAGATGCTACTATCTCAGTTCACCTATCAGATGGTTTTAATATAAGGAAGTGAGCCTTTCTCTTTGAGCAGTGAGCTCTAGGAAGTGAGCTTGAATGCAAGTACATTCTCTTTTGTAAACAATTATATTTGAGTACTCAAATTATGGATTAATCTCCATCGTGGTTTTTCCCCTAATAGGGTTTCCACACAAAAATCTGTGTGTCATGGTGTTATGAATGTTTCCTTTTAATGCTTGCATCTTTTCTTTAATGTAATGATAGAAGGGTTTAAGTTTCAGATTAATAAAAGTTAAAGAATTGCTGAACACTGATTCACCCCCCCTCTCAGTGTTCCCTTGAGTCCAACATAATCAACCTCCAAGGGAAATCTTATCTAGTATGTTCCACAAATTTTCCTTGTCTTTGATGTTGTGTTGATAGAGCTGAATGGTCCTCGTGTACTTGCTCACTCACTCTTCTAAGGTTGAGATAAGCAATACATTGACATTTTCATTTCTATCCAACAAGTTGGCACAAAGTTTTTTAGCTCAAAGTGTATTCCAAAGGATTTTTTATTTTTTTTGAATTCTTCCTTTGAAAAGCATGAAGCCCAGGTAGGAAACTTGTTGATATTATTTAACACATTCTATCATAACTTCATATACAAAAAAAATTACAAACAAAATCTTATCCATGATTAGGACCAAAAAAGGATCTCCCACCTTGTCCTCCATGGTTATGTACCTCTTATGCATCTTCCCCCTAAGTATGCATATTCATATACTTATCTCGTTTATGTGGGGTTGACATTGGTGGTCTATAATTAGAGTCTTGGTAGCGTACATGCTGATTTAGAGGCATTCCAATGCCAAGTATTGGTGAAGGTAAATAGATATAACACCCCTACCTCTGCCACCCATATTATAGAAGTTGTAAATCCAAGATATAGAGATGCTAGAACCATAGTATACCTGTTATAAGCAACAACAAAAGTATAAATTTTTTCCACCTACTAGCAAGCTCTACGATAATTTGTAGATTTTATTTGCATCTCTACAACTAGTTGTACTTCATAGGAGGGTCCTTCCATACTCAGCTAAATTGAGTTGCAACTAACCAAGCTAGTCCAATTGCAAGCTTAGTGAGTTGCATCTATTCAAGCAATTCAAATAGAAATGAACTTTGATTAAATGAAATCTTTGTCTATTTGGGGTGGGATATCAACTTTTCGAGCTTTTAAATTTTACCTATGAATGCTATTGTTTGATTTATGTAACTTATTTGTTCCATTAAATAATATGAGATTTATAGTAACAATCTATATTGGCCATTTCCTTACATTTTCATAATTTCTACCTTATTACAAAAAATTATTTACTTTGATGCATTTTTTTAGGGTTTATCAGGGTTCTATTTTCAAGTTTAAAGCATTATTAAATCAATAAACACCAAAACCCCAATTACCTATCGAGAACAATGAAAACATAAAATCGTAAAACAAAATGAAACAATCTCACTCAATCCTTCATGCATCCATTGAATTATCTCCATAGCTCTTCCCCATTTTTCTTTAAAGCTCCAAGTGCCCTCAGTATTGAAGATGCTACTAATGCCTATGACTAGTGACTAGAAAAATATTGAAGATTCATTATTATCTCAACAACACAATAGCCTATGAATTTGAGATTTTCTAAGATCATTAAAATGAAAATTAAAGGAGCCTTTTATATATGAATGAAGAATGAATGGACAATCGAGATTGAAAAGGAATAATCGATGATTGATATTGAACGTGACGTGTATAGATAAGGAAGAGACTGAAAGAGAAACTAAGAAAATCAATTAGTTTGAAAGAGCAAGCGAATATTTAAACAATGGCAACGACATTTAATTATAGAAGAAAAGGAAACTGATTTTTTAAATTAAATAATACTTTAATTCAAAATAAGTGAGAGGGAAAGTCAATTTAGAAAATCATTTAAATAAATATTCTTTATTTAATCTTGGACAAAGAAAATGAGTGAATAATTAAATCATTTAGAATTAATTATTTAATCATGGTAGATAGAGTGGCGATAATTAAATAAATTAGATTTATTAAATTATAAGCGACATGAACCTTAGTGATGTAATTAAATAATATTTTATTAATCATAGGCTGAGGTGAAATGATGGAAAGATTTAATTAAATAATTAAAATTACTTAATTAATAGGAGAGTGATGACATTAGAAAATTAATTTTAGGTGTCTACATTTATCCCTCTTTGATACAATGCATTTTATCACGTTGTGTCAAAGAAAAAGATATGCCCTAGTGAAAGTAGGATGAGGAAGGATGACGAGGAGGTAGTGCTATGCCCCCTCGAGAGGATGGGTGAGTTCAAAGAACACGAGTGTGCTCTTGAAATGGATGAGAGGACTAGAAGATGAAGGAACAAAAAAGGACAGAGGAAAATAGATAAGGGTGATGAAGATATAGACTAGAAGAAATGTTAGAAAGGAAAAGATGAATGTTAGCACATAAGAGATGGATGTTAACATAGAAGACCTAGATGTTGAGGTAGTGCTAGTTGAGATAATTTGCAGATATATATTTTTCTATAGAAGGCTTTTGCATTTAATCATCATTGGGTGATAAAAAATGACAAATGGACAACAAACACCATGGTATGACATAGAAAAAGGTGTGCAAGGTCATCCATCTGTAAAATAGATAGTCATAGACAAGGAATGCCCTAACTCATACTAAGGGTCATGTTGCCCCAATATTTTTATCAAGACAAATCACAGACAATAATCAAGTAAAAGACGAGTCATGAGACATCATCACTCCGCTAAATCCTTCATGGGACATCCTCGAGGTGGCTAGTAACATGACCAAATTAAATCCAAAAGATAAGACAAAATAAACAAACAAGATCAACAATCATTCAGATTGTTTTCCAATAAGTGTTTGCTAGTGTGTTAAGTGATGAAGAGAGGGATGGGTCGATGGTTTTGACAAGGCTTCCTTTCAAAAGAAGAAACATGTTGTATAATACATCTAGTCTAGTTTCAATCATGCAACTACATGTATAAGGCAAATGACAAAGTGTGACGAGTGATGAGGTCTGGTTTTAGGAAGGATACATCTTGTATAAGACCATTGGTTTTGATCGATTTGACTAGTTTGATTGATGTGACAAATGATTGATTTGACTTGGAGGCATGTTAGATTGCTTGTCTTGTTGATTCAAGATTTGTGTTTGAAGTTCGGATGATGATGTCATGTCTGAGTTGACAGTGTCTGATTTAATTTGACTGACTCAATGAAGCCTAAAAGACTGACCTAGGGTGCCTTGAGGGCTCATCGACATATGGCCATGCCTACGTAGCAATGCGCAGAGACATCCTAGTTTGAAATGACCCTTGACTTTGTTTTAATGACAATGATTCAATCATGATTTTATTTGACCATACCTAAAGGACTGACCTAATGCCTCTGGGGCACATCGACATATGGCATTGCCTACGTCCAATCGTAGAGGCAACATAGTTCAACAATGTAAAAGACTAACATGACTAACTTTGACTCTATTTTTGGGATTTTTGAAAGTTATCTGAATATTTTTTGGTTTTGACATGTTTTGATTTTCTTGTATTTTTGAAGTTTTATGATTTTTTTGAATTTTTGAATGTTTTGATTTTTTTATATTTTTGGGAATATTTGATTTTTTTTGTTTGTTTTCAAATGTTTTGACATCCAATGAATTTAAGTGTTAGGAAATTTCCCCATTTAGGTATAACTAGACAAACCATTAGGGATGAGATGGGGTAGGGGTTTATTATGGACGCAAGACACCGACTGCTTGGAAGTCATGATAAAGATGACAAGGCCTAATGGTGGATGTCAAATGGGAGATGATGGAAGAGGAAGGAATCATTATGGATTAGGGTGGAAGATCAGATAGAGTGACAATAGATGATGGAGCAAAGATTGACTACACATGGTGCCTGCTTGCCAGGTTTTCACCATGGTACTTATCCAAAGCACTATTGACGTGGTTTTTATTATTGGACAAATTTTTTCTCCTTACTATTGTGTTTTGATGTCACCAAGATGCCTGTTTGCCAAGATTTCATCAAGGTAACGATTTTTTTTATTTTTCTATTTTATCTAGGATTTTTTCTCATTTTTTGTATTTTTTTTAGGAGTTTTAGCCTAGTTCTCTAAAGCTAGGTATAGAACTTGCACAGGTGCAAGTTGTTGATGGGCTCAAACAAAGGTTCCCCTTCAGGCGTGGACAACTGATAAGTGCTCCAAAGGATCTTGTTTATGACATTTAACTAGCTAGTTGGACTCAAATTTGTTGGGTTTCTCATGTTCTGCTTGATTTTTCAGATTTTGCATCAACACTAAGTCTCCAATGTAAAAATGTCTAACCAAAAATTGTTTGTTGTAATTGTAGCAAAGACGGTTCTGGTATGCCTATCTAGATGATTCAAGGCCTTCTTTCTGCGTTCATCAAACAACTCTAATTCATGCAGTCAGGATATATGGTAATCCTCACCATCAATGAGCCCTTTCATGGAGACTCGTAGGGAGGGGACTTTGACCTCTATAGGAAGGATAACCTCCATACCAAAGACTATGGTGAATGGAGTGGCACCAGTGGGTGCGTGAATTCTTGTACGATACACCCATAGGGTGGGGTTAAGCTGAATGTGCCAGTCATGATGAATGTCATTGATAGTATTTTTAATAATTTTTATTATGGTCTTATTGGATGCCTCAACTTGGTCATTGCTTTGTTGATAATATGGCATGGAAAAGTGGTGCTAGATGTGGAATTTCTCACATAACTCATGAACATCCTTATTTTTAAAGGGACAACTATTGTAAGTGATGATGGATTATGGGACACCATATCGACATATGATGTAATTGAGGATGAACTTGGATATTTTTTTACCGGTTATGTATGCTAGGGGAATGGCTTTAATCTATTTCGTGAAATATTCAGTTGTAGTGATAATGAATTTGTGGCCATTAGATGAGGTAGGATTAATTTTTCATATGATTTCAAGTCCCCATTGGGTGAAGGGCCATGGTGAAGTTATCGGGTGCAGCTCCTGCATAGGTGCATGGATGAGGCCATTGTGTATCTAGCAGTGTCGACATTTCTTTATAAAGTGATATGCATCTTGTTCCATTGTCGGCCAGTAATATCCCAGTCGCATGATCTTTTTAGCTAGAGTCGAACCGCTATAATGGGCTTCGCATATACCTTCGTGTACTTCACGTAAGGTAGTTTGTACTTCATTAGTGACAAGAAATCTAAGTAAGGTATTTTCTAGGCCACGCCTATTGATGAGCCTAGAATTTATCCTAGTTAGAGGGGTAGAATCTCTTGCTATTTCTTGTATTACCATAAGACTTTGATATTATATGCTGAAATTTTCATATAGTTCTCTTAGACATATGACATTTGGACTAATTTCACTTATGTCAATTTTAATGATATATATATCCATTATGTGGACCATCTATATTTATCTTGCATGTGATTGATGAATGTTCTTAAGATGATTATGATTATGCGATTATTATGTGTACTCACATTATTTTGTAGACATGATTGATACACTACGTTGAGAAATGCAACCGCCAGCTGGTCAGGTTGAGGAGACACGTGAAGGTCGAACTTAGGATGGCAGTAGAAGATTCTGTGTCAACTGCATGTAATCGCTCTATACCAATCTTCAATGACATTGAGCATCACTGGCATTACTGCAGTGGTTGAGTCCACGTTTGGGCTTGCATGTCCAATGGATTCCCCTACATGTGTAATCGTTGCTTCCACTTTCTCTCACTTTCCCTAAATGGCATCCTCTCAGTTAGTGGGAGTTGATGGCCCTGTTTAGTTGATAAATAAGGCTCGATCCTCCTTAAGGAGCTAGAAAATTCTAAGTTGATCGCCATATTCTTGTACAAGTTGATTACCAGCCATGTTTATGTAATTGCATTTTTTGATAAATAACATGAGATTTTGAGTTGAGTATCCAAGCTTTATAGTAGTTTAGAGGATACTCATCCAAGGGGGCCCACTTGGTGAGGAATCCATGTTTTAGTTTAGATAGATTAGTGTTAGTCTCTATTTGAGTACTTAGTTAAAATCTTGGCATTGACTGTTTCTGCAACCACTAGAACTTTGTTCTGTGACTGTTCCTGTAGCCAAGGCTTGCAGAGTAGCTTTCTGTTGAATGCTTAGTCTTTCCTTCTTGTTATGTATAATCAATTTAGATTTTATTGAGTAATGTTCAACACTTTATTTTATTTACTGCAATTTACTTTCAGTCTTAAGTCTTCCTTAGATATAGAATGAAGATGACCACTCTGGAATTCCTAGTGCACATACTATGGTGACCCATTTCCAGTTCACGTCCTTGGGTTGACAATTTAAATGAAACTTCACGGTGATTAAGATGGCTATTTAGGTCAGATGTTCAATCTCTAAATCATGACAGTAAGAGCTGAGTTATTGAGATCATTATAGGAGGCTGACATTTTTGGTGCCGTTGCCAAGGATTGTGTGAAACTAGGAAATATTTTGGATTCATTGATAGTTTTCCTTCTTTAGTATTTCAAAATTTTTCTCTTAGTATTAGAAGTATGATCCACTATTTTTCCCCACCCATTCTTTGTGTGAGTTGGCTAATACTGAGTTGATATTGCATGCATAGAAGAAGAATATATGCTTTTGGGAGATTTCTTCCTAATAATCATATTGAGCCATTTCAGCTAGTAGAACTTCCAAATCTACCTAGAGGCGAAGAAGAAGAAGAATCACAAATCTTTGTTGATGTATTCCATGATTTGACCAGCCTTGAAGTTTCCCTTGAAGATTAAAATCCTGTTGATGAACCATTTTTTTTGGAATTTCATCAAGACATGGCTGATGCAAATGGAGATAGGCCTAACAAGAAAAACCAACTAGCTTTCCCCTTTCCCATTTGAGCAAAATGAAGTTGACAACCTCAAAAATATCCCTACCTCAGTCCTTCCTAAATTCTATGGGATTGTCACAGAAGATCCTGATACCTTCCTATTTGAGTTTGATATACTTTCCAGAAGCTATGACTATACCACTGATGCCCATAGACTCAAGATATTTCTTACTACTTTGAAAGAAGCTACGTTAAGATGGTTTATGAGCCTTGGTAGAAATACTGTAAGAACTTGGGAAGATATGAAGAATTTTTTTCTTGAGAAATACAAAGAATATTGCAGGGGTAGTGACATGAGAGGAGGAGACATTTTTAGAATGCAGTAAAAAGAAGATGAGAGCTTGGAAGACTTCATTTTGAGGTTCCTATTTTGTTTGCAGAAATCTGCACATCATACACTTAATGAAGACTCACAAAAATACTGTTCTTGGGAGGAATTAATGAAAGATGCACTGATGCCTTGGACCTAATGGAAAGAGGAGATATCACTCAAGTCCCTTGGGATGATATCAAGAAGATATGTCAAAACTATTCTAGGGAAACTTCAAAGTAAGGAAGAGCCTACCAATCCTCAATGGGTAAATCATCTAGTAGAGGAGTCTCAAGGATGGAGATTACTAATTTGTTGGTAGATTTCAAGCAAGATATAATTAACAATCTAGCTACTCAATTGGATACACTTCCAGCTAAAAAGAAAAATGAGGAGGTAGAGGAAATACTAACAAAATATTGCCCCCAGTGTAGACAAAAGAAGAGAGACTGTAGATGCAAGGTGATAGCAAACATTGATAGTAAGCAGATCCCACCTGAGTTCAAACCAATCTAGACCGAGGAAGACCAAGTCTAATTTGTTGCACATAAGAGGCTGTGGGTTTCAAGACAAGGTATGCCACCATATCCACTATCTTTTGTTGGACCATATTTTAACTCTTATTCATCTGGTAGCTAGTGGCAAGCACCTTATCCATCCAACTATGGAGGATACCCACCCAATACCTAGTCCAACTATAAAAATACCTCACCTTAGTGGCAACAACCTTAGGGGAATTGGTAGCAGTTTCAGAGACCTTGGCAACCGCCTCTAGGAAACTGGTAGGAAATATCTCAATGGAGAGGTGGCCAATAATGGCCAAACCAACCCACCAGCGATATACAACCATCTTCTCAAAACCGACAACCTACTATAATGCCCCCTTCTCCTAATCCTAGTACCAATATATATAAACCTACCTAGTTACCAACCCAACCCACACCCAACCCAAATAATAAACCACAACAATAGTCTGTAATTTCTGCTGATCCAAATCAATTTCCTGCATATGCTGTGAATTTAAGTGACATACATCTGCATTTAGGAACAACCTTGCAAGCTCATTCCACCCCCATCATCACTGAGATACCTGTGGAAGAGAAAGAAGAATCCTTGACTAATCCCATTCAGCCTAGTGCACTTAAATCTCCTGAGCCAGCTCCAACAAAGAAAACAACACAAAAACCACCGTTTCCTTAGAGATTAGAAGCTACCAAAAAAAAAGAAGATACGGAGGCAATTAGGTATGATATCCAAGATCAACTAAAGCATATATGTGTCTAGATACCTCTATTTCAAGCTATAAAAGATGTCCCTATATATGGCAAGGCAATCAAGGAAGCATTCCTCAAGAAACTGGGTAGGAAAAAGAAGGACCCCACTACAATCCATGTAGTAGCACAACTTGCTGACATCATGCTTGGAAAAGTAACTATTCCCAAGTATAGTGATCTAGGTAGTTCTATAGTTGAAGTTGTTATAAATGGAACAAACATAAAAATTCCTTGATTGAATTAGGTGCAACAATCAATGTGATGACTAAGGAAATCCTGCAACAATTGAATATTGCAAATATGAGATCCACTCCTACAATCCTGTAGCTTGCCAAAAGCTCCAATATGAAGCTAGATGGCATAGTAGAAGACCTGGTGGTGATCCTCAACTCCTGGGAGTATCCAACCGACTTCATGGTTCTCTCACCTAAAGCCACACTAGGAGGATATCCACTTATCCTTGGTCATCCATGGTTAGCAACTACAAATACTTATTTGGATGTCACTCAGGTGATATGACCATTTTTGATGGCACAAACACTAAATTTTTTGTTTTGTATCCTCAAGCTCAGCCATCCCAAAATACATAAATATCAATATGGCCACATAGTGGTGAAGAAGCTGAAGAAGTCAACTCTGTGGTGCAAATTATGATGCTTGGAAGAAGTCCTTTCCTAGAACTTCAAGATGAAGATGAGGTGTTATATAGTATCATTTAGAACCAATTTCAGATAAAGGAAACATCATCTGGTTCCACAAACATCGAACAAACACTTTTGTCTACTCTGCATGATCTTCTTGCAACAAATCTTCCTATAGGAAGACTTCCTGTAGCAACTCTTCCTGCAGGCAGACTTCTTGTAGCAACTCTTCCTGCAGCCAGACTTCCTGTAGCAACTCTTCCTGCAACAACTATCTTTGTAGACAAACTTTTTACAACTATTCCCGCAGAAAAAATTCCTACAACCATAGGTATGTTTCACACAATGCTGCCACTAGAACTTAATCTACCTTGGATTAATGAAGCAACTAGGATAGAGCTAGTCACACAAGTACAAGTGTCTGAGAGACGATCTCTAAATATCAATAGTAAATTAAATGAAGAACAACAATTGATATTAGAAAATTTGTTGAAAGCACATCAAAAAGAATTTTCTTGTTATTATCATGACATGAAAGGATTAGATCCAAAACTCTACACTCACAAAATCTATATCAAAGATGAGTGTACCCCTATAAGACAACCATAATGGAGAATCAACCCTATCTTGAGAGAAATTGTCAAAACTGAACTGCAAAAGCTACTAGATGTAGGATTTATTTACCCTATTTCAGATAGCCACTGGGTGTCCCCATTGGTAATTGTACCCAAAGAGGGAGGGAAATGGAGAGTTTGTGTTGACTATAGGGAGCTCAATTTTGCCACTAAGAAGGATCACTTTCCCCTACCTTTTGTAGACCAAGTCCTAGACTCTCTTGTAGGAAAATAGTACTTCTTTCTTGATGGATTTAGTGGATACAATCAGATTCAAATTGTACTAGAAGACCAAGAGAAGACTACATTTACATGTCCTTGGGGGACATATGCATATTTTGTGCTTCCATTTTGGGTATGCAACACACCTGCCAGTTTCTAGAGAGCAATCATCAGTATATTCTCAGACATCTCCTTTGACTGCATGGAGATCTATATGGATGATTTTACTACCTATGGTGCCACCTTTGATGAAGCACTACAAAACCTAAAGAAAGTACTCCAGAGATGTGAGGATCAGAATTTTTCCTTAAACAGTGAAAAGTGCTTCATGATGATGCAAGAAGCTGCAGTCCTTGGCCACTGCATTTCACACCTTGGCATTCAAGTTGATCCAACAAAAAATGAGGTAATAAATAATCTACCTATACCTACAAAACAAAAGGATGTTAGGATTCTTTTAGGACATGCAGGCTATTACAAACATTTCATCAAGGATTTTAATAAAATAGCCACCCCACTATATAGTCTTCTGACCAAAGATGCTAAGTTTCAATGGATAGAAGGTTGTGACAAATAATTTTCTTTTTTAAGGATAGCTCTAACTCATGCTTCTATACCTAAAGGATCAAATTGGGAAATCCCTTTCCACATACATACTGATGCCTCAGACTATGCCATAGGAGCAGTCTTAGGACAAAAAGAAAACATTGTTGAAAATGCCATCTATTTTGTCAGTAAAAACTTGTAGGGGTCAAAATTCAATTACACAGTCACAGAGAAAGAAATGTTGGCAATAATCTATGCCTTGAATAAATTCAGGCACTATATCACAGGTTACCAAATTTTTGTACACACTGATCATGCAGCCATTAAATATCTCAGGAACAAACCTCTAACCTTAGGAATATTAGCTAAATGGTTGCTACTAATGCAAGAATTTGACATAACTATTGTGGACAAACCAGGAAAATCAAACGTGGTTGCAGATTTCCTCTCAAGACTGAAATCATCAGAAGATACTCAAGCCATAGATGACTCATTTCCAAATGAGCATATATTCTCTATAAGTATGTAGACACCCTAGTATGCTGACATAGCCAATTACCTTATGATAGGGAGAGTTATTCCTCACTTCTCCCCAAAGGAGAGAAGAGTGTTGATTGAAAAGTCATTCCCTTTTTCTTGGATAGCTGGATGCCTATTATATACTGGACTAGATCAGGTTATGAGAAGATGTGTCAGGGAAGATGAAACCTATGAAATTTTGCATGCATGCCATGCTGAACCCTATGGAGGCCACTTTGCAGCAAAAAGGACAACAATGAAAATATTGAACACAGGATGCTATTAGCCTACACTACAAAAAGATGCAAGGAGATATAAAAGGAAATGTGATAGATGCCAAAGGATGGGCAGGCCAACAAAGTCAGATGAAATGCCACTCTATCCACAAGTGGTAGTCACACCATTCGACAAATGGGGTTTGGATTTTGTGGGACCCATTGATCCTCCATTAAATGGTAAGTCCTACATACTAGTGTGCACTGATTATGTAACAAAATGGGTTGAATTCAAATCTTTGAAACATGCAAGAGACAATAAGGTTGCACAATTCCTTTATGAAGAAATTTTCACAAGATATGGGGTACCAAGAGAAATAGTAATTGATCAAGGCACTCTATTTACATCCACCCTTATTACAACATTGATCAATGAATATAACATCCGCCACAGGAAATCCACCCCTTATCACCCTCAAGAAAATGGACAAGTCAAGGTGAAAAACATGGAGATTGAGGCCATCCTCACCAAAACAGTGCATATTCATAGAAAAGATTGGGAAAATAAATTATCAGAAGCAGTTTAGGCTTATAGGACCACCTGTACAACAACTATAGGCTTCACCCCATTCAAACTACTATATGGGAAAACAACCATGATGCCTATAGAATTTGAGCACAAGACTCTAAAAACTGATCTAGAATTGGGGATGAATATTTCTAAGGCATTGAAGGAATAGATCATGTAGCTACATGAATTGGATGAGATGAGGAAAACAACATTACATCATACTGAAATTGTGCAAAATCAGAGAGTCAAATGGCACGATAGATTTATCAAAGAAAATAAATTTCAGCCAGGCGAATGAGCATTGCTTTATGATTCTAGGTACAAAGATAATACAGGAAAATTGCAGACAAGGTGGCTAGGGCCATATGAAGTTGCATAAGTATTTACCAAAGGAGTTGTGCAGCTCACAACCATTGATCCCGTGAAATTAAAACTACTGGTGACCGTACATCATCTCAGATTATATCACATACCAGCTTCAAAAGGGAAGTTCCTACAGTAGTTTGTCCAACACATTGAGCCCAAACATGAAACCTGTAGCAACAGAGTTCTTGTAGCCAAAGGCAGCGAACCTAGTGTCCCTCCTTTAGGTTAAATGAGGTACGTATTTATCATAATAAAGATTTCTACTTTTGTAGAAATCCATTTCTTCGCCCATCCACCCATATGTACCACCTTTCTCTCTCTTCCTTCATTTCATTCCACCTCGCCCCATTCCATCACCATTAATTTCACAATTATTGCTCAGCAATAGAAGCAGTATTTTCTCCCTAATTGATGATGATTTCCCCACCATCATATTTGCATACACTCAGGTACGTGCAAATTAAATGCATTATTAATTATCCTTTAGAGTGTTTTATTTAATCACTATACGATAACATAGACGTTCACATAATTGTCTTTAAATCCCTCATCAAATCAATCTTGCCATTCTGCATGTGTGGACACATCTCCAAATTTAGGTTGGGGGTAGGGGTAAGCAAGATGCAAATTTTTTTCCACATGCCGATATATGATTGTTTGCGTCAGTAAATCTTGCTGAGTTGATTCAAAATTTAAAATGAACGACTCACATGTGTGATGTGACACTAAACTACTGCTGCCATTCCCTCTCATTATGATTTCTTTTATTACCATTTTTTCTATTCTTAACTCTGCCATGATTCTTAAATGCAGGTGTTAAGTTGCTAAAAACAAGGTAAAAAGGAAATTTAGTCGACAAATTCACCCAACAAAGAAGATAGGAAAAAATTGAAAAATACAAAGGTAATTTTGTAGGGTGACGGGATGAGTAGAGATAATGGGAGGGAAACTCATTCAGAATGAGCCCTTAGCTCATGATGCCTTATTATAGGATGTAGTGTGCTTGGCCCAATTTCAGAATTGCAGGTGGCTAGACTATTTTTTGAAGTTGGATGGTTTCAATGAGGGTATTGAATTAGAGTTCGCTATGATATTCTTAGAAGAAAAGGCCATGGTGAAAGGACTGGAGGTCATAGCGATCGAAGAGCGAATTATTGAAGTTTCAGGGTTGCTAGCTGATGGTGAACCATACCCTATTTCTAAGGATGCCAAGATAGCCAGAGCCATATTTATAATGCATGGGGACCCTCCGCTCATAATTGACAAGCAAGGTGCAAAGAGGATCTCTCTACCCAAGCCATGGAAGTAGGCTGCTATGCATATCATCAAGTACATTACTTGGGAAGGTTGGTTATCGAACCTACATTAAGTACATTTTAAATTGCTGAGTCATATGCGACACAAGAGGAAGATGAAAATGCCCAATGTACTATACAAGCATCTCTCTATTATGGCAAAAAAAGCGCAAAAAATAAGAGAAAACTCCATATCCCACCACTATTTTATTAAATTGCTGGTTATGAGATCTTTGCATAATACAAACCCTGGAATGGCCTGGGATGATTTTATGAAAATTGAGTAGTCTAGACCTGAGACCTCTCAGCCTAGGGTTTCATCTCAGTCATGCAGGTCTAACAGAATATTGAGCACAACTGAAGGCACCCCTAGTGCCTCGACCTTTGGTGCTAGTATGGATTCCCCCATTGAAGAAAAGGCCATAAACATTAGTTCCTCTGACCATGAGAGTGAAAGAGAAAATTCATCACCGGGTTCTGATGATGATGATGATGTCCTAATAAAAACTATGATAAAGACAAGAGCACAAAACAGAGGAAAAAGCAAAGAGAAGAAAAATGCAATCTACATAGGAAAAGGTTTCAAGCCCTCAGAAAAGGAAGGCTAGCATTGTTCATCCTATAGCCAAAGAGAAATGAAAAAGTTCTCTCAAGAAATTGAATCCGGTAGACCTTGAGCTTGGTAGGACATCGGGTGAAAATATAGATGCTCCAATGGAGCAAGAAAAGGGACAAGAAAAAGACATGTTCGAAGAGGAAACAAAAATGACCATGGTGGATCTTGCTGCCATCGCTGGAGAAGTTGAAACTCAAGAAAATGAAGAAAATGAGGACTTCCTACAACAAGACCAACAATGGGACTTCCTGCAACAAAGTCAGGAAATAGATCAACAGCCCTTGAAGCCATCGCTAGAAGAGGAACAAGAGGTCCTGCAACAGAATGAGGAAACAGGAATCATACCTCAACAACCTGAATTGGTAAGACCTCCTAAACCTATGTAGATAGTCCTCTATGGGAAGCAACCATCTACAATTTTTTTGGTAGGAATCGACAACCCTCCAAATTTTTAGTACATACAACCATTTTAAATTTATGGGAAGAAATACAAAGAAGAGAGGAGGATTGGAAAGAAGAAAAGAAAAGATTGAATAATGAAATTTAGATCAGGGATGAGATGATCGAAGAAAACAATGAGGAGATTGTTTTTCTAAAGGAAAGGATAAGTGGCATTTCAACTCTGGCGCCACAAATTTTGGAGTGTAGAACCCCTCCAAGGGTTTAGGCTTTGCACTTAAAGGAGAAATACCTTTCCTTTAGAATGTCAAGAATCATCTTAGGCCTAAACCCCTCCATTGAGACCCCTGCTGAATTTTCCAAGGCCTACAAAATTGCTTCCCTTGAAGTGAAAAATTTGTTGTGTGAATTCTATCTACACAATTTTTCTGTCCCAAAAGATAAAGATTGGAACCCACTGCCTTATGTTGGAGACATACAACTGAGAGAATTTATGTCTTGTGTGTAGAATGAGATTAGTTGGGGTGAGAAATACAATGCTCACAAGAAGAAAGAATCCAATATTCCCCTAGCCATCAGGGCTGAATCTAAGAGCCCCAAAGACATTTATATAGATTGGAATAGATTGATCTTTAGGCCAAGCTATGGTGACCAAATTATGCCTTGGATTGAGGCCATGTACAATGAATATGAAGTGAAAGCTACTACAAAAGAGGATGCTATGAGGGGATATCTATCCCAGCGTTGGAACTTGTTGACTGATGAGCTAAAGCAAGCGGAGCCACACTCTGTTCACAATTATGCTACTGCACTGAAGAGAATTGACAAATATATCCATCTTGGAAGAACCAAAGGGCGTGAATGGCTTCCCCTGACTTTCCAACTGCCCATCCTCCTATGGCCTATGCCTAACTTTAGATTCTATAGATATGAAATTGAAAAAGAGAAGAAAAGATGGAGAAGGCTTGATAAGACGGACGGGTTTTATTGGAATCCTGATTCACTAATGTAGACACCGACATTGGAAAACTATTAGTTGTAGACTTCATGGCCTTAATAAAGTAGAAGCGTAACTCTTCCCCTACTGGAGGATCACCAAAATGTTAGGTTGGGGGGAGTGATGAGCCTAGAATTTAGCCTAGTTAGAGGGGTAGAATCTCTTGCTATTTCTTGGATTATCATAAGACTTTGATATTATACGTTGATATTTTCATATAGTTCTCTTAGACATTGACATTTGGACTAATTTCACTTCTGCAAGTTTTAATGATATATATATCCATTATGTGGACCATCTATATTTATCTTGCATGTGATTGATGAATGTTCTTAAGACGATTATGATTATGTGATTATTATGTGTACTGACATTATTCTGTAGACATGATTGATATGCTAATTTGAGAAATACAACTTCCAGCTGGTCAGGTTGAGGAGACACGCGAATGTCAAACTTAGGACGCCAACAAAAGATTCTGTGTCAGCTGCATGTAATTGCTCTACACCAATCTTCAATAACATTGAGCATCACAGGAATTACTGTAGTGGTTGAGTCCACGTTTGGGCTTGCATGTCCAACAGATTCCCCTGCATGTGTAACCACCGCTTCCACTTTCTCTCACTTTCCCTAAATGGCATCCTCTTAGTCAGGGGGATTTGATGGCCCCGTTTAGTTGATAAATAAGGCTTGATCCTCCTTCCTAAGGAGCTAGTGAATTCTTAGTTGATTTTCATATTCTTGTACAAGCTAATTACTAACCATGTTTCTATAATTATAGTTTTTGATAAATAACATGAGATTTTAAGTTAAGTATCCAACCTTTATAGTAGTTTAGAGGATACTCATCCAAGGGGGTCCACTTGGTGAGTAATCCATGTTTTATTTTAGATAGATTAGTGTTAGTCTTTGTTTGAGTAATTAGTTTAAATCTTGGCATTGATTGTTCTTGCAACCACTAGAACTCTATTCAGTGACTGTTTCTGCAACCAAGGCTGGCATAGTAGCTTTCTGTTGAATGCTTAGTCTTTCCTTCCTGTTATGTATAATCAGTTTATATTTTCTTGAGTAATGTTCAACAATTTATTTGTTTTCTTTCCTGCAATTTACTTTCAGTCTTAAGTCTTCCTTATATATAGAATGAAGATGACCACTCTGGAATTCCTAGTGCATATATTGTGTTGATCCATTTCAAGTTCACATCCCTGGGTTGCCAATTTAAATCTACCTTCATGGTGATTAAGATGGCTATTTAGATCAGATGTCCAATCTCTGAATCATGGCAGTAAGAGTTGAGTTATTGAGATCATTATAGGAGGTTGACACCTATATAGGGTATCACTGATGATGGCATAGAAAACAACTTTACAAAAGAAGGACTTGAGTTGGTTATTGGATAGGTTAGGTGGTAATGTCTAGGAATGCAAATAGTCATAAATGGTCTGATACCATGGGGAATCAAGACCAACAAGCTCACACACCATTTCATATTCAGGGACATCAAAAGTAGGGACCAAAAATCGTTCCACTAAGAACTCGTACTGAAACATATTGTTGGAAATGTCCAAAAGAGATTTGACGGTGGCCATGGAATCAATTACTTTGTTCTGAATCCGTGGGATTTGGAAAAAAGTAATGTCTCCAAAATACAACTTAAAACTGTCAACTATTCTTTTGTATGGGGTGAATTTCTCGTCTTTAGTGTCATAGTCATTGTTGACTTGTTAGATGACCAATTGGGAATCACCGAAGACTTGTAGACTTGTATTTTTCTATTTTGTAACCATGTGAAATCTTGTTAGTAAGGCCTCATATTCTGCAATGTTGTTTGTACATGGGAAGGCTATTATGAAGGATTTAGGAATAGTATCATCTTGAGGGGTGACAAATTATATTTGTGCACCTGATCCATTACTAGTGTATGAGCCATCAAAGTATAGTTTCCATGTTGTGTCAGTGTTTAGTGCAAATATTGACTCATTTGGGAAATCAAAAATCAAAGTGTGATCAACTTTTGTGGGTGTATTAGCAAGTTGATCTGCAATATTATTGCTTTTTGTTCCACATATTGTATGCCATATTCACTGAGTAGATCATGACCCACTTTTCTAATCATCCTATCAATGTTTCCTTGCTGAGTAGGTATTTGAGAGGATCTATCTTAGTCACTAGTCTTGTCCGATGATTTAGCATGTAATATCTTAGCTTTTGAGCGGTGAAAACCACAATGAGACAATCACGTTTAGTAGGACTATAGTTGAGCTCATACCCAAACAATGTGTGACTAATGTAATAGATCACCTGTTCTATTTCATCATGATCATTTTGTGCAATTAATGCCCCCTAGTAGGAAAGTGGTAGCTGATATGTAAAGGATTAGGGGATTACCATCTATTGGTGGCATCAAAACAAGAGGCGTCAAGAGGTACTCTTTAATCTATTGAAAGACTACCTCACACTTGTTTTTCCATATAAAAGGAACTCCCTTGTGTAACAAATATTGAAAAGGATAGTATTTATCGCCAAGCTATGAAATGAAGCGTCTGATGGATTGAAGTTGTCCTTACAATGTTTTGAGTTGACTAATTCCTATTAGGGAGACATATCTAATATATATTTTACTTTTTTTGGGTCTACCTCAATGCCTCTATGGGAAGCTATGTATCCTAAGAGTTTTCCCAAGGTCACGCCAAAGATACATTTATTAGGAATTAGATAAAATTTATATTCTTCAAGCCTTTTGAAAATTTTGTTCAGGACTCTCAAATGATCACCACATGTCAAAGATTTTTCCAAAAGGTCATCAACACAGTCTTCCATCAATGTGTGCAAGAGATCATGGAATATGGTGGTCATAGTTCTTTGATAGGTTGTGCTTGCATTTTTAAGTTTGAAGGGCATGAAATTCCAATAGTACGTACCCCATAGGCACATGAATGCCATCTTATGCTGATCTTCAGGGGCAATATAGATCTAATTATACCCTAAGAAGCCATCCATTAGGGGAAACATATTTTAGCCTACTGTTAGATCAACTATAATGTCTATATTAGGAAGTGGGAAGTCATCTTTCATACATGATTTGTTTAAATCACATTTTTCTTTGCAAGTATGGATTTTTCCATTCGATTTGTTCACTAGTACAGGGTTTGAGATCCAGTCTACATAGTCAATAGGCCTTATGAAACCAACATCCAATAATTTCTTGAGTTTAGCTTTGGCCAATAGAGCTATCCGAGGATGCATTTTTCTAAGATTTTATTTGATAGGCTTTGCATTTGAAGGCAATCGTAAATGATGCAGGACCAATGTAGGGTCCAATCTAGGAATATCAACATAATACCATGAGAAATTGACTTGGTGTTCTGTGAAAAAGTCTTGAAATTCTAGTTTTTCTTCTTTTGTGAGGGATGTTACAAAGAGAACAATCTTAGGATTATTTTTTGTACTTATATTGACTTCCATTACTTCTTCAATCAACATCGAGGATCTCTCTTGATTAATAGGGAGAAGGTCCAATCCTCCATCCTTGGATGCCTCAGAGAGATTTTGGCCCTTGGATATGTCCTTTACTTTTACCTTTTCCTGGTCATAAGGCGTCTTGCGGTTTTCACCTAAAGACTATTCATTTTTTATTTTATTTTTGTCATTTTTGTGAATAGAGGGTGGGACAGTTTCACCAAAATATGTCATAGCATCAAGATCTATATTGAAAGCAGCCTTATGGTCCCCTTGTGGTATGCCTTCTCATAGTCCCATGAATTCAACAATGGCTTCATTATTTTCAAATATGTCCAAGGTGGGTGGATCTCGCTAGTCCCAATCGACCAATTATGGGTAAACAAGGGGAATTCCATCATTAGTGTTACTAAAGGATGGGGAAGAAACATATAGGGTAAAGAGAGATGTATTATCAGGATATGAAAAGGAATCAAAACAAATATTAATATCCATGAGGTTGGTAAAGGATGGATGGGGTATGTCAGACTCATGAAAGACATAGTGAAGTTCATAGTCACTGGTGGTACAAGAATCCCACTCATATTCATTAGAGTCGGTGTCACTATAATAGATGTCAGTAGGATTTTCAGATGTCTCAACATCTTTCAAAGTACTAACATCCTTATTGAAAGCACCTTAGTACTTGAAGCACCAATCCTAATTGGTACAAATGCTAGCCCTAAGTTCTTTGGAAATTTAAGAGGTGTCAAGGGTTCTCTCATTCAATATTTTATGTATGTCGAGTCCACTGATTTCATCATAACCGTTTTGTTTCATGAGCTCAAAGCCTTTACCATATTGGTCTATTCGTAGCGACTCAAAATCTTCCTTATCTTTGTATATCCAATCGAAAATATCATCAATGTCCTCTTTGTTTAACTCTCCCCAGCTTGTGAAGGTGGTGGTGGGAGGAATTTTAATTACAACTTTAGGTTCCATCTTGTAGATGGGCTTTCCACAGGTCTTTAGAGACTTTGGTAACTTAGTGATGTAGTAGGAGGTGTTCATATGATACTCCCCACACCCCTTGTCCTGGATCTGAATCTTGGGATCGACAAATGGAATGGTGGACATGCAGGATTTAGTCAGAGTGGGTGGATCAATGTAAGTGGATGGATTGGACATTGTAGCTTTACGGTTTATAAGAACTTGATGTTCGAGGACCCCCCTCAAGTTGGTATAATATTGAAATGGGTTACGATCGCTAATGATTTTGATTTCGTTTCCATTGTAATGAAATTTAAGATATTGACTAGAATATGGATGGAATGGATTTTATTGTGTGAATGGGTATGTGCAGGATCATGATGGGCCAAAAAGTGGCGATATGTAAGCCATATGATGGCCCATGTGGCTGACGACTTTTTTTTTAACCCAAAATTGATGAAACGAAAAGGGTTTTTAGAGGATATAATTAGCTTTCCACCAATATAAATTATTCTTTACTTTGAATTTAATAAATAATTATAATTCATTTTCTATTAGAATTATGAATAAAGTCCTAATTGATAGGATGATTGAAAAACATCTATAACTTTCAAATGGTATCACAGTTTTTGAATCCGAAATATGCGTCACATTCTATGCTCTGCATACTATAGGATTAAAAAAAATAAAATTGAATTTCATGAATTTTTGACCAAGTGAAGGTGGTTAGACAGACGAGCTTTTATATTTTCAAAAATTTGTAATAAAAAATTCATAATTAATTATTTATTTGGAAAAAATTTATAAAAAAATATGCATCACATTGGGACATGAGTCATCTACTTATATCTAGAATCTTATAAAAAAATATTATCATTTTATTGTGGTTAGGGTGGTCAGACAGACACCTGCTTATTTTTATGGTGAAATTTAAATACTACTGCATTGAAATTTCAAATTTTCACCAAATAGATATTTAAAAATAAAATAAAGGTCTAGTATTTTAGAAATTACATTCAATTTACTACAGATTCTATTTTTACATTTTTTTGAAATAATATAGATAACTTATTCAAATTTTTACATCAAGTTGTCTAACTCTGATTTTTTGTCTTTTTATTGCCACTTAAGGGCTTATTTTTTCCATGATGATTCTGCACATACCCGAATCCATGGCTGACTGAGGATATAATTGTATGATAGTTCAAGATCTAGGACTTGGAATGTGGTATCTAGTACTATCAGTCCCACTTTGATAGGTAGTGTGATAACACCTTCAAAAGAACGTTCTTCATCACCATAGGCTTTGATGAAAATTCTCTTAGTTGTGTCTACACACGTTTTAGAGAGGCCCAATGCTTTCACCAATTTTAAAGTGCAAATGTTTAATCCATCTCCACCATCTACTAGGACTTGTCTAACCTTGTCTTTGTTGATGAAGACCTTAAGGTGGAATGGTTCATTATGGTTTGACTTGGATGTAGAGTAATATTTTTTAGAGAAAGAGAAATGGTGGAAGTTGGCCAAATATCCAATCATGACTTCAAATCAGTTGACGTCTAGGTTGGTAGGGACAGAGGTTTCTTTTAGAGCCTTATCGAGGATAGCTTTGTGTTCAGGCGATATGCACAACAACTCAAGGATGGAAATATGTGCATGTGTCTTGCTCAATTGGTAAACAAGATTGTATGGGGCTTTGGATTGTGGTTGCTTTGGAGGAGGTTTAGATATGGTAACCTTAACCTTGCAAGTAGTGATGATGCATTCAAGCTGCTTCTTAATAGTGATTGTGTTAACATGATCATCAACAACTTAGAGGTGGTCAATAAATTTGTAGTCAAAAGAGGCATTGGTATTGTGTCGCAAAAAAGTGTATACCTTGGCACTTTTTCATTCATTTTGGCCTTGTTTACCTTGATTCAGTCTTGTAAGCTTGCAATTCAACAATAACCTAACAATATTTTACTAAGGTGTTGTGAAGTGTTGTAATGCATTTCCTCACTTTTCTAAGACCCTTTCAACATAATTTACCTAAATAACACCTTCTTATTCCTTTATAAGCCTTATGATAAAGTGTTGTAAAGTGTTGTGATGCATTTTCGCACTTATCTAGGCTTATCACCCCTAAATTAACCCCTTTTCTATGATAATTTGCCTCTTTAATGTATCTTTAGTCCCGATCTAAGTGTGTTTTGGGAGGCAAAACTGATTAAATTCATTAAACACAAATTAATTCTCGACCACCACTTAAATTTTCCCAAGTGGACTAGGTCAGTCTATCAGGTTGCATTTCGATAAAATTAGGGTTTCACATGTGGGTATGTGTAGGATCGTGATGGACCAAAAAGTGGTGATATGATGGGTATGTGTAGGGTATGTGGCTGATGACTTTTTTTCTACCCAAAATTGATGAAACAAAAAGGTTTTTTAAAGGAGATTTTCAGCTTTCCACCAATATAAATTATGCTTTACTTTGAATTTAATAAATAATTATTATTGATTTTCTATTTGAATTACGACTAAAGTCCTTATTCATAGGATGATTGAAAAACATCTATTATTTTCAAATGGTATCACATTTTTTGAATTTGAAACATGTGTCACATTCTATGCTTCACATACTATAGGATTAAAAAAAATTGAATTTCGTGAAGTTTTGACCAAGTTAAGGTGGTTAGACATATGAGTTTTTTATATTTTTTAAAAGTTGAAATACAAAATTCATAATTAATTATTTACTTGGAAAAAAATTACAAAAAAATATGCATCACATCGGGACATGAGTCCTCTACTTATATATAAAATCTTATAAAAATATATCATCATTTTATTGTGGTTAGGGTGGTCAGATAGACACCTACTTCTTATTTTTTCCATGAAATTTAAGTGCCGCTGCATTGAAATTTCAAATTTTCACCAAATAGATTTTTATTTTTTAAAAATAAACCTACTAGTTTAGAAACTACATTCAATTTGCTACATATTCTCTTCTTACATATTTTTGAAATAATATAGATAACTTATTCAAATATTTACGTCAAGTTTCCTAACTTTGATTTTTCTCAATGTTTTGCCACTTAAGGGTCCATTTTTTCCATGATGATATTGCACATACCCATGTACAAATAAGGGTTTTCATCCTCATTTTTATCTCTCCCAAGATCATTTTTTACATCTCTCTTCTCAAGTGCTCATGCATCCAAGACTTCACAAGCAAGCATACAAGCATTAGGGTTTCACAAGCTATCTCCATTGGAGCTACTCTTGCATGTTGCATACCATCTACAAAAAAGGTTTGGTAAGAATTTCCATTAAGTTTATCATTCAATCTTGCATTCCTTTTCTTTCATCTCACATGGGTTTAATCACCTACAAAGGGGTTTGACTTAGACAAACGCCTATTTCCTAACCCCAACATTCTCTTGGTCTTTGCATGTGATTACAGGTTTTTATGCAGGTTTGGTGAAGTACAAAGTGTTAAAAAAGGTACAAACATCCTCCTCAAGTCACATCTAAGCCTCAAACCCTAGAAGGAGCAAGAAGACAAGCTACAAGTCACTTTTAGGACTTTTTGTCACAAATTGCTGCAGAAAAGGGAAAAATCAACTGAGATCGATAAAATTAAGCCCTAATTCTTCGAAAATCCACAAAAGGACTAGATCACCCCTATTGGAGACCTTGTCCCCGTGCTAGGCCCAAAAAAGGGTTTCTGTATTTTTGGGCACACATTTCCCTGATACTTGTTTTGGCAAAGATTCCCAGTTGGAGGAGTAGGTCACCCCACTTGGCATAAGTGTCCTTCTGCAATTTTTAGACATTTTCTAGAGGTTCCCAAGAGAATTCATCTACTACATCACTTTCCAAGGTGCACATCTTCTGTCCTCCTCTGTTTCTTTCTAGAATATACACATTTAGGTCATTTTAGAGTCTTTTTGCATTAGTTTTGTTTTGTTTTGTTCACATTTGCATACATTTAGATTAGTATCATTTTACTTTCAGTTCTAGCCACACATTACACACACTTGTCACAACCTCCATCAATCAACCTTCCCCCTTTGAATGCAACCACCAAAATCCCTTGTATCCACCTAGAGGGAATAGTGTCATTCTCTCACCAAGTGCTTCTAGGGTGAAAAACCCTAAGAGCCTAGCAAGGTGAATCCTTTTTCCCTAGGTCTATAGATACATTTTTTGTGGTTCAGGTATAATTGGCATGGTTGTTTGTCTTTTGACCTAAATTGGAGGGTTTTTAGAAACCACGGTATTGCAATGGATTCTTGAAAATCATATGGTCTTTATTAGAAGTTTGTTGTTGTCCCTCGACCTCTATGGTACCATTTTCAATTAGGTCTTGAATCATGTTCTTCAATTGACAGCATGATGAGGTCTTATGCCCTTTCACATGGTGGTAATCATAAAAGACATTGTCATCCCACCAAGAGGGTTTAAATTTTCCTAGGTCACATGGTTTGAGCTCTTGGAGTTGTATGACATTTGATTGTACTAGCTTCTTTAGGACATATTCAATTGGTTATGGTAAAGGAGTGTATTGTATTTGTGGGTATTTCCTTGGTTATCTTGGGGGTCCTCGTTCTTGAATATTTTATATCACGTTAGTTTCTTGATTGGGGGCATATGGTGCATTATTGCTCATATTGGGTGTTTTGAGAATAAATGTGGGACATGTTCTATTCATAGCTTTCACATCTACGACTCCATCATTTGTTACATTCTTGTTACAACAACATAACTTATTTTTGTCATTTGACGTCCCTTGGGAATTTTGTGTTTTGGTATAAGTTTTGATTTCCCCTTTAGCGATAAGGGTTTTCTCAAGGATAGCCCCATTTTCAACAAGGTCTACGAATGTGAAAAAACAATGGGTTTCCAATGCATATTTTAAATTTGTGTTCAAGTTTTGCACGGACATGATAATTTTTTATTTTTCAAGAATTTCAATAGGACAACAGCTAGATAAACTTCACCATCTCTAGAATAATGTTATGAAAGCTTCACCCTCTTCTTGTTTAGTTTGACATAGGGTAGCAATAGTGATGTCATTTTTGATATTGAAGGAAAAGTGGGTAATAAATTTTTCAAAAAGTTCATCCCATGATCGTATACTTGCCGGTAGGTCGGCAAACCAATCTAAAGCATGTCTTGTGAGACTTCTGTGAAATAGTCTTGTCAAGTATGTGCTTTCTAAAGCAATGCCGATCAAGGTTGTATGAAATTCCCTCATATGATCAATGGGGTTTCCTCTTCCTTTATATTTAGGTAAAGTTGGCATGACATAATTTGGAGGAAGAGGAGGCATGTATAATGTCCTATCAAATGGGTAAGGACATAAATATTTGATAGAGGATGTATTCTTGTTTGATAGTGTCATGGTTTCTACTTGCTTTTGCAAGGCCAACATTTGATTGGCTAGGACATTGTATGGTGTGAGTGTCGTGCCTACAACATTTACAACTGTATTTGGTAAGGTCCTAAACTCATGTTTTGTGATCCAACATTTGCGTGGGATAGTATGTTGGTGTTGATATGAGGTATGGATGTTTGAGTTATGTTTGGATTTTTGGTGTGAATTTTTGAGTTGGAATTGGACCTTTTATTTGAGGGATGTGTGTGGTATGAGTTGGAATGTATGAGGTATTGGTATTGGATTGTATTTGGAGAGGATTAGAAGTATTTCGACCTTGTGTATTCACTTGTTGGGGAACCTTTATGCTAGGACCTTATGGAACATTGGTATTTTTGTTGGTTCCATGAATATATGCTCTAGTCCTTTTATTTTTTTCAAAAATATTTGATAACATGGTGTTCAAGGCCTTAAATGTTCCAAATGGATTTGACAATGTGGTGTTTTTGGTACTTGATGCTCCAAATGGATTTGTACATATGTTCATTGGGTTAAGTGGGCTAGGTGTAGAACCAAGAGGTTGTTACATGGACTGTGTTAGGGACTATGTATTGTTTTCATTATGTATTGTGTCCCTAATTGTGTTATTGGTTGTGTTCCGAATAAGGGTGTAGGAATCAAGGTGGAAGTTTGAGTTGGAGCCCCTTGTGGCATAGAATTATTTGTTTGTGGAATCTTGAAACCACTAAATGTAGGCATGTTAAGTCCTTGGTTTTGTTGGTTTGGGGTGGGTACTGCTTGAAGTGTGTTGATGTCGAATCCCAAAGGTAGTTTAGCACCACTATGCAAAATTTTGGCCAAGAATATTTGGGGGTCTAATAGCACTATCTCATCTACAAGTGATGCAACCTCTAGGTCTTGGGCAGTTGCTTCAACTTCCTCTATAATTACTTGTCCATGTAGGTCTCTTATGAGGAATTTTTCAAAAGGACTGGTAGGTGTCTTGGGTGGTTCACTAGAAGAGGTACCAAAGTTTAAGTTGCTTATGTGGTTATAAAAGTCATCATCGTCATGAAAAAGATCCGTTGCTTGACATTTCTTTTTGGAATCTAGTTTCAATCATATAAGGCTTGCTTCAAATGAAGGTGGAAAGTATGAGACTAAGACTATGGTTTTGTTATTTTTGAAATAAGGTATGCCTAAATTTAATGCAACTATGTTTTTGGTATTTTGAGGATAAAAGATGTCCAATGTATGCAACAAGACTAAGAGTGATAATGATAATGTTGGATGTTATGAAGTTTAAAGTGTATGAAAATTATCTTTTAGGTCTAAAATGTTGTGGTATGAAGGATGAAAATGACTAAGAGATGATGTATACTTGAGGGCTTACACACTTTTAAAATATCTAAGAATAGGATCACTAACTAACCAAGGGTAAACTGGTGTTTCAACTAGGATTGTCAAATGGACTTTTTCTAGGACAAGTGAAAAGAGTAACAAGGTGAGTTTCCCAACTAGACATGTGAGTAGGAAATTATCACCAAAATGACAATAAATGAAGTTTAGAAATTGACTTTATAAAATGACAATATTTTGTTGAAGTAATGATTCAAACCAAGGTATAAAGAGTTCTTCTATCCTAAAATTCACAAGGTGTCAAGCCTAATAGTCTAAAAAGGTTAGCCTAATGTGATTTTGGCATATGCAAGTAATAAGGATGCTATGGTACCTAAAATGGTGACCTAATAATGGAAAGATGATATGCAAGGTGAATTGAGGAAGTTTTTGGTTTTAAATAGGAATCACAACAAGAAGTTGGTCTGAAAATGGATCTCAAAGGTTTGAATTTGATTTTGGCAAGAGTTTGACCTAATTTTGACTGTTTTGTTTGAAAATGATGCTTGGTCTGAAATTGTGAAGTGTTGCAATTTTTAGGTGTAAGGTTTGTTTGCTTGTTCATTTGAAAGACAAACATATAAAACACACTATGTAGTTTGATTTTGGGTTTGACTGTTGCAATTGAGATAAAGCACATTCAAGTACAATCCTAGGCTGACTGAGACAATATTTGTTGGGTTCCCAGTTGGATTTATCCAACCACACTTATTCAAAGCAGATAGCTTAGAAGTTTGGTGGCACTAGCTCCTCTACATGGTACACACTTCTCGGGTGCATCAAACTTCAAATTTCCAAAGACCCAAAGATCTCAAGGAACTTGATATCTCAACTTTGAACTGCGAGAACATGGGATGGTTTCAAAGGTCCAACCTCTTGTGCCAACAAATAGAAGGATTTTGGGATAATACAATAGTTGGTTCTTAGTGAATACTCAGAGACATGGCACCTCGCAAGCGTCCAACAAGCCACTTAAGGCTTTAATCACTCTACTAGGGTCTCTTATATGTTTTATGATAGTACCATGTTTCGAGTGACACTGCATGACTAAGGCCTACATACTATGAGGACCTAATAGTTTAGTCTTATCCATTTATATATCGGTCCAAGCAAAAAACTAGTTGGAGTCGTTCCCTCTTATGAGGCAGGCCCCTCTAAAAAAGAAAACTTGAGCGTCACTAACACTTTTCTCTTGCACCCAGGACCATGAAAGCAGGGGAGAGGATAGTGTGTGTTAGCAGTAGGTCCGGGTATGTGCAGGATCATCATAGAAAAATTAGGCCCTTAAGTGGCTATAAAAAGTCAAAAAATCATAGTTAGACAACTTGACGTAAAAATTTGAATAAGTTATCTATACTATTTCAAAAAAATGTAAAAAATACAATCTATAGAAAATTGAATTTAGTTTCTAAACTACTAGACCTTTATTTAAAAAAAATAAATCTATTTGATGAAAATTTGAAATTTCAATGCAATAGTGTTTAAATTTCAGGGTAAAAATAAGAAGCAGGTGTCTGTCTAACCACCCTAACCATAATAAAATGATAATTATTTTTTATAATCTTTTAGATATAAGTAGAGGACTCATGTCCTGATGTGATGCATATTTTTTTTATAATTTGTTTCCAAGTAAATAATTAATTATGATTTTTTTATTACAACTTTTAAAAAATATAAAAGTTTGTCTGTCTAACCACCTTAACTTGGTCAAAACTTCATGAAATTCAATTTTTTTTTTTTTAATCCTATAGTATGTGAAACAGAGAATGTGACGCATATTTCAGATTCAAAAAATATGATACCATTTGCAAGTTATAGATGTTTTTCAATCAGCCTATCAATCAGGACTTTATTCGTAATTCTAATAGAAAATGCATAATAATTATTTATTAAATTCAAACTAAAGCATAATTTATATTAGTGGAAAGCTGAGAATCTCCTCTAAAAACCCTTTTCATTTCATCAATTTTGGGTAAAAAAAAAGTCGTCAACCACATGGGCTATCATATCACTTACATATCGCCACTTTTTGGCCCATCATGATCCTGCACATGCCCATCCACTCAACACATGTAAAAGCATGCCAGACATAGAAAAAATATTTTGTTTTTAAGCACCAAATGAAATGTTTTCTATACGAAAAGATAGTCAATTTGAAAAAAAAAAAATCTTCAAGGAACGTCCTGCACCAAATGTCATTAGTAGTTTTGATTTTCAATCTTCGACAAGCGAGATTTTATGTTTTTTTTAAAATCTTGTACAAAAGAACTTGCAAAAGGCCAAATTAAAAAAAATTGTCTTGAAATAAAAACTAAACTAAAGAGAACATTAACATTTACTCTAGCTAAGAAAATTAATAATAATCTAATCTAAATTAAACTAAAAATCTAAATAAAATTAAAAATATAAATTAATTTAAAAATCTAAATTAAAAATCTTAACTAAAAATCTAAAAATCCAATTAAAATGTAAATCTAAATAAAATCTTTTTAAAAATCTAAAAATCTAATTAAAATAAAAATCTAAATAAAATCTAATTAAAAATCTAAATTTAAATTAAAAATCAAAACTAAATATGATTTTAAATTAAATCTAAATTTATTCTAAAATCTAAATCAATTTAAACTAACTCTAGAATCAAAACTAAATCTAAGAATCAAGACTAACTCTAGAATCAATTTAAACTAAATCAAACTTAAATAAAATACTCCCTACATTCCAACTGTCAGCCGTGGTAAGCCCTCAACACACGGTTTTATGAAGAGTTATAGAGATGCATGTCGACTATTGTAAAAATTTGCTTGATGTTGTGAAAGGCAGCAGAAGTTGTCAAAATCTTTTAATAGGGAATCTACAGAATGTAAAGAGAAGAAAATTCGTCAAAGCTATAAGTAGCACGCCAAGCAGGAATCTATATTAAAAAAACTGATAATAGTGTTGCAATCCCTCACAAACTCCCACACTAGGCTTAGAACAGATTGGTGTCCAACAATTGCTATTTAAGACCCCAGGTGCTCACCCCAAAAGTCACGCCAAGCAGGATCTCATATTGGCATTCAAAACTTTTTCACAAAATAAGAGTGTAGATCATAATTCTAAGGCTAGCATTTCAAAGGATGCAAAAAGATGCTAATTGGAAATTATAGCAGATCAACTAAGAAATCAAGGAAAGAAAGGTTGGGTTAAAATTCTACTCATTTCTTCATTAAAGGATTCCCTGGTTTTAGCTCCATGCATTGAAGGTAATGATGAAAAAATACAAGTTAATCGTAAGAAAAACCATAAGAAGGAATCTAGTGGTAGTAAGACCAAGTATTCCTTAAAAAAAATGATTGTTCGAAGACCTTCGATGAAAAGTGTAAGCCGGATTGTGAAGAACGCACGGTTGAATCAATTGAAGGTTGCAACAAAAAAGTTAACGTGCATTTGTAATCAGAAACTGACAAGGAATCAACTCAAAAGAAAAAAGGAAATTCATGAAGAGTGTAAACAATACAAGGATCACAGATGGACCAAAATTTGTTGGCAACTCATAATTTTAGCATTGAGGAATCAAAAACTTTGCAGACATCATTACATTTAGGGAGGTTCAATTTTAGCAAGCACACGAAGAAAACTATCACCTCATTTTTCAGCAAGCTCAAAAATCTAATGTGAATCTATAAACCTGTTTCTCTACAAAATGCAAACAGTCAGTTGAAAATCAAAACAACAGTATCTATAGTTTCCATAATATAAAATGCCAACAGTCAAATTTGCTTCCTGAAAATAGCATCAAATCGTGCACATGTATAAAACTATCATTATCATACTGAAAAGATATCGCTCATTTTTTTTACCATTCTTCATGTCGGGTTCACCATCTGTATCAGGGTTAGATTTTCAAGTTTAAAGCATTATTAAATCAATAAACACCAAAAATCCAATCAACTATCAAGAACAATGAAAACATAAAAGTGTAAAACAAAGTGAAACAATCTCACTCAATCCTTCATGCATCCATTGAATTATCTCCATATCTCTTCTCCATTTTTCTATAAAGCTCCAAGTGCCCTCAGTATTGAAGATGCTACTAAAGCCTATGTATAGTGACTAGCAAAATATCGAAGATTAATTATTATCTCAACAACAAGATAGCCTATGAATTCGAGATTTTTTAAAGTCATTAAAATGAAAATGAAAGGAGTCTTTTATAGATGAATGAAGATCGAATGGACAACCGAGATTGAAAATGACTAATCGACGGTTGAGATTGGACATGACGAGCAGGGATAAGGACGAGACTGAAAGAGGAACTAAGAAAATAAATTAGTTTGAAAGGGCAAGTGAATAATTAAACAATGGCAACATCATTTAACTATAGAAGAAAAGGAAAACTGATTTTTTGAATTAAATAATAATTTAATTCAAAATAAGTGAGAGGGAAAGTCAATTTCAAAAATCATTTAAATAAATATTCTTTATTTAATCGTGGACAAAGAAAAATGAGTGAATAATTAAATCATTTAGAATTAATTATTTAATCATGGTAGACAGAGTGGTGATAATTAAATAATTTAGATTTGTTTAATTATAAGGGACATGAACCTTAGTGACGCAATCAAATAATATTTAATTAATCAAAGGTTGAGGTGAAATGATGGAAAGATTTAATTAAATAATTAAAATTACTTAATTAATAGAAAAGTGATGACATTATAAAATTAATTTTAGGTGTCTAGAGGGTTTTGAGATATATTTTAATTGATTAAACTGTGGCCAGATAAAACTTGATCTAATGGAACTATCCATAAATCTATAAATGTGATTTTTGAATGTTATAAGACTACATCAATTTTGCAAGTTTTCTCAGATATGCACCATTGATGTGGGATATTTTTTATGAATAGGTAAACTTCTTAATTGAACTCAACAAGTTGAAAAAGGAGATGTTCGATCAAGATTTCACTTTTTTCAAGGATATGAAGGATGTCAAATTTGTGATGTGAGTAGGTGTTTGGTACCTAGTATTTTCGCTGTGTCCGCGAGATTGGATTTAGGAAAGGAAGGGTGTTTGATCCACATTGGATATTGCATAGAATCCTTGACGTGATAGGGTGGCTCAAAATGTTATCATCTCAGATGGAGATGGTTGAGGTTCTTTAAAAATCACAGAGATAAAAGAGATCTTATAACATGTGGTGCTGCTACAGGTGTGGCTGCAACCTTTCGTGCACCCATTAGCGGTGTGCTCTTTGCACTTGAGGAAATAGCAACTTGGTGTGTAACAATTCCATTTCAGATAATTTTTGTCCATTAAATAACTATAATTGAATGCAAATTCAAACTTTAGTTCCTTTATAATTTGATCAAGAGGAGCAATCCAGAGGGCAATAGACTAAATTGAAGAATTCATAATGATCTAGATCGAAGAAGCGATCAAGAGGGTAGTACACTAGAGTTTAGAATTCAATATGGTCTAGGTTTGAGGAGCAATCCAATGGAAAAATACTAAATTGTAGAATTCAATATGTCTGGAGTCTAAGCCTAGTTACTTACACCTAGTCATAGAATTCAATATGTTATGAACTTATGCCAAATTATATGTAATTTTTGTTCCCAGATTCTTTTGAGAATTTTCAATCGAAATCTCTGAGGTGTTAGTAGTGAGCCTAAATTGATGGGTGTCAAGAAGTTTTCTAACTGTAAGTAAAAATATTTCTTGAAGAGAAAAGGAATAATCTACTTCTAGTAGTGATACTTGGGGTCATTGGAGAAGCAGTGGGAGCAGTATATAACTACCTTCTTGAGAATACTCTAAGACTATATGCCTTAATTAATCAATAAATTCTCTCAGGAACAAAAAATACTTTGTATTAGATTGTGGCTAATGCAATAAAAATTCATAAGTTCCCCTGCATATCACATGTGCATTAGATAACTTCCTATTTTGGCCTTCTAGATCTCATGCAGTCAAGAAACCTCCTTTATCTAATAGGAGGAACTAGACTATTTTCAAATAGTACAATTTACCCCAATAGTTATGACATTATGTGTACTTAACCTTATTTTGGCATTACAAAGTCTTGTTAATTTTGTGCAGAATATGGTGATGAATGACATGGTTGTATGTTATTGATACAAAATACTTCTTTCATGTGCTATGGTTCTATTTACATTTGTGGTATTGGTAAAGGTCGCATTACCTATTAGCTTATGCTCAGACAACCAAGGGTCGTTCTTCTACTCCTTTTGGATCAAAAACTCTAGTCCATTAAATTATCTCCTCATCACATTAGCTTTTCTCCATACCAGACAATTTGGTATGAAAAGAATACAAACAAAACTAAAAGAAAGACATTGTAGAAAAAGGGTATAGAGAAGTGTTGAACAGGGGGGAACGCATTTAGGTTTCCTCGACCAATTTAGGGTTTGGAAATTGTTCTGGAAATGGTAGATTGTGGACAATGGAGATGAATGCACATATCGAGAAGATATAGTTGTTGTGGTTATGTACTAGAACTTCATTTACAACCACGTGACAAGGCTCGTCGGTGCTGCTTCAATCCAAAATAATCCGAAACTATTTTTATGTACACGAAAAAATACCACAACAATGAAATGCCTCTTGGCATAATAAAATATTAATAATCGAATAGTACCATTATTAATAATAATGCAATTAAATTGAAAATACAATAATATTTTTGTAATTATAATAATATAATATTTATATTAATAAAATAATAATATAATACTACTAATAATATAATATTATAACAATATAATATTAATACAAGTAAAATTATAATATTATGATAATGTAATTTTTTTTAATTGAAATGGTTTAAAAATCTTTTGGAATTATTATTTTTTAATTTTAATGAATAATAAATATTATGTATTAAAAGAAGTTGTAAAGTGCAAGAAATAACACCACGTAGTGGCTAGTACTTTCCTTTATAGTATTATTAATTAATTATTTGCATGATCTAACCCTAACCCTAATTCACACTCTAACTCTAATTCTATCCCTAACCCTAATTGTAACCTTAAATCTAACCCTAACAATAAATTCTAAATCATTATCATAATCCTAGACCTATCTCTAACCCTCACTATGGTCTTACCACTATTCATAACTATAAACCTAATTTCAATCACTAAATTTTAAATAAATAATATATTTAACAAATGTTATATATACTAATTATTATATATTAAATATATTTTATAAATAAATATATCTTTTTGAATTTTTTTGAATAGTTCTAGCCATAATTGTTACCTTATTCTTAATTCTAATCCTAATATTAATTATAATGTTTTTAGGATTATAATAATAGATAATAATAGGATTAGAATTATAATTTAATTAATAATTATACTAATTTTAGTTATTTTAATTTAATTCTTATTTGTATTTATTTATGTTTTGAAGTTAATAAAATTTCAAAAATAATAAAAAAAAGCGGCAATGTCAAATAGTTTAAGATGTAATTTAAATGTTTATTTTAATTGTGTAAGATTATATTTATATGCTAATTTATGGATGCGTTTAATTTAATGTTCATTTTATTATTTTAATAGTAGGAATCCAAATCTATATAAAATAGTTAGTTGATTCTTGTGAGATTTTATTCTTTAAAAAAATGTTAAAAAATGGTTTACCATAACTTTTTGACCAATTATATGCACAAGAAATAATTTTTATAATTTGTAAAGTTAAATAGTTTACAAGTTTAAAAATTGAATTTTATTTTAAGATTTTTTTAAAATATTGTTTTTATTGATTGAAAACTAAATTAATAATAACTAATTAACTATAAAAAATAAAACTCATTGCAATAGTACTATGCCTACTCAACTACTAATAAAAATTATTTATTTATTTTATTTAGTTAAATTGAAAAGGAAGTTACAATTTTGCATGAGATTTCAAGATGAGTTGTGGCTGGAAGATGGTGAAAAGGGAATTTAAAAGGATTTGAGATGGGAGTTAAAGGGGGAATTCCTTTGCATGCAGAGGGGGAAAAGTTTATTCATTTAATGTCTCAGTAAATCATTAATATGTGGGAGGAGTGCATCATGTTTGACCCTCCACCCCATTTCACATAGTGGTACAAGTTTTGTATACTTGCTTAAGTGCTTTGAAGGAGGACTCAAGGAAAACAAGAGGAATCTCTTGGTAGGAAAGGAGAGGGAAATGAAGGAGGATCGAGGAAGGGAAGGACACTCTCTCTCACATTTTTTCTCTAGGAATCATCATAATGGTAAATCTATTAAATTCTTGCTTTAATGAGATGATTTTTTTTATCTAGTAGAGTACAATATAAGAATAAGGTTGAGCTAGAAATGTATTTTATAGTGCAACCATTGCCATAATAGTTAAAGGTTAAATTTTTATTACAGTTTCAAATCAAAGTAGATAGATAAAATCTTGGTTTTTGATCGTATATAATGAAAATTATTTATATATATATTGTATACACACAAAAATGGTCTAAGCATCACATTAATAAAATACTGGTTATTTGATTAATATTTTTAATTCCTCTAATATTATAAATAAATTATGAAATTTATTTATATGGTTCATGGTTTATTTCCTCTTCTTACAATCCGCCTTCTTTTTAAAATTAATTAAAAGGACAAATTAGTCAATTTGTTATTTATTTAATTTTCCCCTCTTCCTTTTAAATTTGAATTTTTAAATTTGAATTAAGAATATTCCTCCAAAATTAGTTAAGATGCACAAAGAATTTATGTGTCATTTTACTAATTTACCCCTTTTCTATTAAATTTATTTTTTAAATGCAATTTAAGCACATTTCTACAACTTTCTTCTAACCTCCTCCAACTCGCCTGCCACCTAATCATGTGTCTCACAAATGAATTTTTATAATTTGAAAAATGTGGAATATCCTCAACAAATTTGTAACCAATTTTGAACAACCTGAGACACATGGCTTCTCTTGCTCTTTGATTCCTTTCTACACTTGGAAATTTGTCTTGTGGAAGGGAGCCATCTCCCTGATTCCCTCTAACCTCCTGATGCTCTGTCATTGATGCCGCAGTATCACAATCCAAACCGTCCATTGTTGCCACATCACCTTAAGGCTTGAAAAATCTATAAATGGAGCCTTTGCTACAACATTTTGATAACATGAAGATTAGTCAAGTTTATGTTGCTAAGTTCTAGTGTGAATTTGAGAGAATTTTAATGTAGTTTGCATTTTTAGTTCATTTTTAATGTTGTAACGAAATTTCCATTTTTCATTTAGCATCTGCATTTCATCTTCATCATCATCTCAACATTTATATTTTAACACCATTTCCATTCTAGGATCATTCAGCTTTAGGCATCAAGTTATTGAAAAATCCAAAAACATAGGCATGTAGATTCATTTTAAGCATCTCGTTTCTTGAGTTGTCAATCTTTATAGGTTATTGTGCAAACATAATAAGATCTGAGAGCATAAATTGTAGGATTCCTTGGGATTAGAGAGCCATGGGATGAGTTAGAAGGATAGTTGTAGTTTCATTTATTATTTCTTTTGATTTCCTTTCAAGTAATGCATTCCATGAAGGTGTGTTATACTAACCTTACAAGACATATTTTACCACACACACACACACACATATATATATATACATGTTTGAAGGTATTCCATTTACTCTAGTTCATGGATGTTGGAGATAATGTTTATTTATTAATGTATTTAGAAGTTCTGAAAGGAAGTCGGGTAAGTAGAAGCAACTTCCTACACTAATCTAAGTAGGAAAGAGTTGCAAAAATTTCTTAAACACCTTTAATTGTTACAGATTTAGATGCACATACATATCATAAACAAATAAACAATGAACTCATAACACAAAGATTTTACGTGGGGAAAACCATTTCAAGAGAAAAACCCCACACTCCAAAACATAGCTCAATTATATTATTCAGAAACCAATAAACAGTTACGTGATATAATCGCAGAGCTATGCTCTTGCAGGAGTCTTGACACTTCTTCACAATTATAGAGCAATTTTGGTAGCATAACGGTACTTCAATAAAAAACAACATGCAAATTCAAAATACAAGTGCTCAATATATAAAAGTTTACAATGCATAAATTAGGCATTTAAAAAAACTGAAAAAGGCTAAACGTTCAACATGGAAAGTGCCAAAAACACTGCAAACACACAACAATAAGTTTCTAATTGTCACCATATGCTAATCTGCGAAAAAACTGCACTTGCCAAAATAGCTACACCTCAAAAACTCACATTCCATGTAAACTCAATACGAAAATAGAAAAAAATAATTTATGCACAACTCCACCTATAAAAAACAACCTTCCAACTTGACTCCTCATTCAAATAGAAACTGTAAGTTGTAACTCACAAAGATAGAGTGAGAAAATCAACAACTTTTAATATCTAGAAAAATAAAATCTTTGAAAAAATCAATTCCAACATTCTCCCACTTTTCAAACACCTTTAAAGAGCCATTGAAAGTAATAGGATTTAATTTCTAGAGGCCATGAGGCCCATAGACTCTGAACACCATCTAAAATTTTTTGTTCTCATCGAATTTGTCAATCCATCTTCAACATTTGTTAGGGTGTCAACCTTCTCCAACTTCACCTTTCCATCTTCCACCATATCACAAACAAAATGAAATTGAACATCAATGTGCTTTGTTCTAGCATTCAAAGTGGGATTCTTTGCCAATAAAATGGCACTCTGACTGTCACAAAAAATAGTAATTTGTGCTATTTCAAAACCAATACTAGAACACAAATGCTTAAGCCAAATGGATTCCTTACAAGCATGAGTAGCTACCATGTACTCTACTTCTGTCATGGAAAAAGCGACTATAGCTTGTCGCTTATTCATCCAATTAATAGCACCACCATACATCGTGAACACATAGCCACTGGTGGATCTTCTACTATCAATGTCACCTACCCAATCTGAATCCACATATCCAGAAATACTCACTAAGTGCCAAGGTCTAGTAGGATAACCATGAAAAAATAAGGAATACTCAGACATACCCTAAAAATATCTGAACACTCTCTTCACTGCATCCTAATGTACTCATCTAGGATTAGCCATAAACTGGCTAAGGACTCCTACTACTTGGGAAATGTCTGGCCTCGTATAGACCATAGCATACATAATACTTCCAAAAACACTTGCATAAGGTACTATAATGATGTCCGCCATCTCAATAGGATATTCTGGACAATCCTCCATAGAAAGCTTCGTCTCCTACACTACAGGAACAAGCTGTCATGCTAAACTTCTCCAACACAAAGTTTACATACTTTCCCTGGTTTAACCAAAGCTTTCTGTTAGCTCTGTCTCTTCTAATCTCCATCCCTAGAATATACCTTGTTTCACCTAGATCCTTCATCTCAAACCGTGCTGACAATTAAGACTTTAAATCTGAAATCAAACTTTTACCATTCCCAAAAAATAACATATCATCTACATACAATGCAATTATGAGAATACAACCATTATCAGATTTGTAATAAACACAATGGTCATATTTAGATCTCAAAAATCCCAATGACAACACATAAGTATCAAACTTCTGGTACCACATTCTAGGAGACTACTTAAGACCATACAAAGACTTTTTCAACTTGAAAACCAGATTTTCTATACCTTTAACCATGAAATGCTCTGGCTATGACATATAAAACTCTTCCTCAAGTCACCATGAAGGAAAATTGTCTTCACATCCATCTGTTCCACTTCTAGATCATATGCTACTATAAGTGATAACAAGAACCAGATAGATGTTAGGTTCGTAACAAGAGAAAAAACATCACCATAGTCAATTCCCTCCACCTGAGAATATCCCTTAGTGACCAATTGTGCCTTATTCTTCTCAACACTACCATCTGGACCAGATTTTCTCTTGTACACCCATTTACATCTACCTAGTTTCTATCCTTCAAGAAAAAGTACCAAATTATGCCATGTATCATTTTTCTTCAATGCATCCATTTCTTCATCCAGGAATCTGCATCACTCATACCCATAGCCTCTCTAATAGTCCTAGGCTCATCAGTGTTAGAAATCAAAGCATAAAAGCAACTAGAATCCAACAAAGAATAACCAAATCTTTCAGGTGAATATCCAAACCTATTAGGTTGCTGCCTTTCTTTGGTAGACCTCCTAGATTGTTGAGGTTGAGGTTCTTCTTCTTCTTTAGAACTTTCATAGTTTCTCAAACTCTCCTCATCATAAGGTTCAATAGGAGTACATATTTCTTTCATCATAGTAAGTGGAACTTGAACTACCTCCTTTTGTTTCTCCTCTTTCTCTAGCTGCAACTCAACTGTGGAAGGTTTCATCTCTTGAAAAATTGCACTTCTACTATAGAGAACCTTTTGGGCCACTAGTTCCCAAAGCTTATCCCCCTTCACACCAAAACCATAGCCAATGAAGATACATTTAACTGCCTTGTTCTCCAACTTAGAACTCTTCTTAATCAGAACATGAGTGTAAGTTTGAAAACTGAATACTCTAAGATGTCTCATCGAAGGATTTTTACTAGACCACACCTCCATGGGTGTCTTATCAACAAGAGATGATGTAGGAGAGTTTTTGATTAAATAACATGCAGTGGCTACAACTTCAGCCCAAAAATTCTACTCAAGGCCAACACCACTTAGAATACTCCTAGCCCTCTCCATCAATGTCCTTTTCATCCTCTCCACAACTCCATTTTGTTGTGGGGTGTATGGAGTTGTTTAATTTATCCCAATCCCATGCTCTTTATATAAATTTTTGAACTCTTCTAAACAAAACTCACCGCCATTGTCAGTCCTCAAAAATTTAATCTTTATACTAGTTTGATTTTCTACCAAGGCTTTAAACTCCTTAAATCAAATAAAGACTTCATCTTTTCTTCTGAGAAAATAAAAAATGTCATTCTACTATAATCATTTATGAAAAAAAAAAATATATAGATTTTGACAATGAATGAAAATTCATAGGACCAAACACATATGCATGAACATAGTCAAAAAACCCAAAAGACTTGTGAGAACTAGATTGAAAAGTAACATTGTCTTGTTTACCATAAAAACAATGTTCACAAAACTCGAAATTGAGATTACAATCATCAAGGCCTTCAATAAGGATCTTAGATTTCAAGGCTCTAAGACCCTTCTCACCAATGTGACCAAGTCATTAATGTCATAGCATTGTCTTCTTTTCAGGAAGCTTCATTTCCAAGGAATGAGAACCCTTAGGTACCCAAAATGAATGACTATTAGATGTAGCTGCTACAAGTTTTTTCGCTCGATCCGATGGTAAGGATGAAGAATCTAAATATTTCTTCTTTGTTTTGTCAGAAGAACCATTACACTGAACTGTGCATGCATCCAAATTGAACAAGGTGACAATTCGAACACCCTTAGCTAACACCATATCTCCTCTCATCATCTTGCATCCTCCACTCGAGAAAACAACTTGCACTCCCATATCATTCAATTTACTCGTAGAAATCAGGTTTCGTGCTAAACCCAAGATATGAAATACACCATCGAGGAATCTGATTTTTACTCTTCCATGACCAACAATCTTTAGGTGAGATTCATCACCCAGATACACCTTCCCACAACCATATTCTTCATACTTAGAAAACCAACCTCTATGAGAGGTCATGTGGAAGGAAGCACCCAAGTCTATAAACCACACATCTTTTGATGCATGCATTGCCAAAGATGCAACAAATACATCTGTGTCATCTTGAGAGGATTTATCAGAGTTGGAATCTAAGAAATTTTTTTTGTCCTTTTTTTAATCTTCCATGCACTCTTTTCTAAAATGACTAGATTTTCCGCAATTCCAACACTTGAAGTTTGTACCGTTAAACTTCTTCATTTTAGTTCAATTGGATGTGCTTGCCATCTTTTTCCTACAATAAGGTCACGAAATATCCTTCTGCAAAACTCCCACTGAAACCAAGATCAACTCAAAAAACCCATCAAACCCAACAATAGAATCAAAGCTAGCCAAGCTCTGATACCGACTGAAAGGAAGCCAAGTAAGTGGAAGCAACTTCCTACACTAATCTAAGCAAGAGAGAGTTGCAAAAATTTCTTAAACACCTTTAACTATTACAAATTTAGATGCAAATACATATCATAAACAGATAAATAATGAACTGAAAACACAAAGATTTTACGTGGGGAAAAACCTTTCGGGAGAAAAACCCCACACTCCAAAACACAACTCAATTATATTTTTTAACAAAATTTATAAAAATTTACAATATAATCAAAGAGAAATTCTCTTATAGGAGTCTTGACACTTCTTCATAATTCTAGAGTAATTTTGACAACATAACCGTACTTCAATAAAACAACAACATACAACTCCAAAATACAAGTACTCAATATATAAGAGTTTATAATGCATAAATTAGAAATTTCTAAAACACCTACCAAAGGATGAATGTGCAACATGGAAAGCACCAAAAATACAACGAACACACAATGGTAAGTTTCCAATTGTCACCACATGCCAATCTACAAACAAATTGCACTTGCCAAAATAACTGCACCTAGAAAACTCACATTGCATTTAAATGTTGGCATATGTCTAAGGAGTTTGAATTGTAGGTGTTTTCATTGATGGCAACCCAGGACTGGTAACTCAAGTCTTGCATCTAAATGTGTAGCACTATTTTGACTCCTATCGACAAAATAGGGTAAAGCACAGTAGATCTGGTGTAAGGCTTAAAAGGTGATCTAGTCACCTCACCGAATAGGTATCTCGAGTTTTGGATCTCCATAGAAGGTCTTTTGATGTTTGTGGTACCTTGGTAAAGAAATATTTTGGTGCACACTCTCTGGTATGTGATCTAGAAGGTCTGGTGAAATAATTTGTCAAATATCTATGGTATAAGGCTGACTCGAAAAAAGTAGAATCTGCGGATGTATGAAATAAATCAACTAGAAGCTATCATGCTCGAATAAGTTTTATTTGGGTCCTCTCTTTGTCTTAATCAACTTTGGAGGATGCACATAAAGATTTTGTGGTGGATTTGGCTAACAAGTTATAATATCCTAATACCTTATGAAGCCGATTGTTGGATGAGAAAATCCTTGATCGTGGATATATATATGAGTTTGGTATTTTTCATTGAAGTAGAGAAGTATGTGGTTTGATGTGAACAAAAGCATGTTTTTATGCAAGAAGTACAAAATTGTGTAGTACAGTAGTGTGAATTGATGTGAAGGTCAGAACAGAGTAGAGCAGAATAGAGCGAAGTGTAGAATTGGATATATAGCAGATTCAAAATCAAGTTTATGAGCCTCATCAGAACTATTAGTTGGCATTCTCAGATGCTATTATCTCAGTTCACTTCTTTAGATGGTATTAATCTGAATCTTGTAGGTAGTAAGCCTTTCTCTTTTGAGTAGTGATCTCTAGGCAGTGTTCTTGAATTCAAGTGCATTCCCTTTTGTAAACATTATATTTTGAGTACTCAAATTGTCGATTAATCTCCACCGTGGATTTTCCCCTAACAGATTTTCCACACAAATTTTTTTGTGTCATGTTGTTATGGAAATTTACTTTCAATGCATACATATTTTCTTTAAATGCAACAATGAAATAGATTTATGTTTTGAATGGATGAATTATACAAATTGTTGAACACTGATTCAACCCCACCTCCTAGTGTTCCCTTGAGTCCAACAATTGGTATCAGAGCTAGTTCCTATGCCAAAGTTTTGCAGCTTGAGGTGGATCCTAAAATTTAATGGAATCTGCTAGTCTTCAACAACAGCTTATGGTAGCTCTGGATGACCTTGATCAGTCTAAAGCATAAATTCAAGAATTGAAAGCAAATCTTAGAGATGGTGAGGAATTCATCAAATCATTGAAGGATCAGATAGTGAAATACAGGGTGAAAAGGAAAGATCTTTGTGACCAGATTAAGCAGAAAGAAAGTGAAGATATGGATGATGCTCACTTGAACCAAGCCTTGAAGGAAATAACTAAAAATTGTGAAAAGCTTGCTAGAGACAATGCAAACCTAAAGCATGAGATGGAATCTATGACAATGAAGATGACCAAAGAGCTTGAAGAAAGAAAGAAGAATGAGGAGAATCTTGCTCAGACTTTGAAAGAGAAATCCGATGAATGTAATAGAATAAAATTGAAATTCACTCAGTTGGAAAGTGAACTTCAAAGAACCAGAAACAATGAAGAATAATTTGGTAAGAAGATTGCTACTCTTAGGAATGATCTGGTTGTTGCAAATGAATTGAAAGAAAATTTTAAACTCAGCTCTATAAAACTTGATGAACTGACTCAAGCACAAAAGGATGGGAATGATAAGACAGGTCTTTAATATGAAAAGGGAGAAAGTTCTAGAGCAGGTCAAAAGAATTTCAGGCAAAACAAAAACGGAAGACATCCGGTAAGACAACCTAATGCTTAAATATTTAATGGATATTGTTTTGGCTGTAATAAATTTGGTCATATGGTTGCTTAGTGTAGAAGTAATTTAAGGTAAAAAGATTCCTTGTTCTCTAGTTAGTTTCACAAATGCAAAAATCATGGTCATAAATCAATTGAATGCATAAATATGACAGGAAGAGATGTTGAATGTTATGCATGTGGGGAGTTTGGACATATTGCTAATCAGTGCAGGATGAGGAAAAGTCAGTGGAATTGAAAAAGGAACATCATGTGATACAACTACAACAAGTATGGTCATGTTACTAGATTCTATTGGAATAAGAACACAAACATAAGAGGTCCGGAAAATAGAAACATAAATACGGAAAATAGAAACATAAATACGGTAAAAAATGATAAAGGAAAAGAGAAAATAACTATGGATGATATCAGAGATCAGATGAAGACATGGGTAAATAAAAGTGATTCTAACAATGGAAATGGCTCTGCATCGGAACCTGCTTCTGATAATTATTTCGGTAATTAATTTGAGGCCATGGGCCTAGGGGGAGATTTAGAAGAAAATCTTCCCTCCCTTGTCTATAGATGGTACCAAAATGTAGAAAATGGTCAAGAAGATGTACTCTTAGTATACAAAATTTTTGGACAAACTTAGCAAAGTAAATTCAACAAATTTTTTGGTCCGCAAATTTTTTTTCTGTAACAGTAAGAGAAAATAGAGTATCTGGTAAACTTAGGGAAAATGCATTTATTGCACATGTGTGAACTATAAAAGGAAAGTCTGAGCCGTCAGTTGTCATTTTTCTTTATCGAAGAGAAGTTAGAGAGCACTTGTCAAGTGGATTTTGAAGTAGCCAAATTGAATTCATCATCAAATCTTGAAAGTCACCAGGTACTTCAAATCATCTTCATATAATTTGGTGAGTAGTCTCGAACCCTAAACGTGAAAAAGAAAATGGAGCAAATTAAAAATTTGATTACATTGGATAAATACAATAGTGCAAAGATAAAATCTGTGAGAAATTTATTGCTTCTTGATGAATTGAAGCAATTGAGCGAAGCCAAGCATGAAAATTTGGATTTGTGGAATGAGTTTCCGTACTTTAAAAATGTGGAATTCATGAAATTTCTATTGAGCAGATTGCATGATGATATTCTAACTTTGGACAAACCCTACTCAATTTTGAAGGAGGTAATTGAGAAATTAACTAGATTTTGCAAAGTTGGTGAAGTTCTTAAAAATAAATCTATCTGAAACAAGGAAGTCAAAACCCTAACTGGTTTAATCAGAGATCAAAGAGATTTGATGATTGCAACAATCAGGAATCCCATTATAAAGTACATTGCATACAGTATAACCTATAATATCTTCTACCAAAATCAGGAAAGAGCCACATCAGCCGGTGCTATATACATTTCTCATAAGATGATAGTTGAAAGTCAAGACTTTGACCTATGTGGATTACTGAAAGATCAGATGTTGGAAAATGTTCAATTGTTGAAGGAAACAGGGTATCCATTCAGGTTCGATACTCTAATTATATGTTTGGTTATGTATTTTCTGAATTTGATGCCAAAAACTAACAATGTAGCATGGACATCAGATAAACCGGTATGCACTCAAATCTACTCTTACTCTAAGAGTCTATCTAACTGGGATTTATAATTTGAAAATTTCTGTAAAAATGTGATTGAAAAATGTGGATTAGTTGTTTCCTCTCTCGTAAGGATAATAGAAGTCGGTTCCCCTTCCACTATCAAAGGACAAGAAAGAACATAGGAGATTATTGCATATAACCCTCCAGAAAGAAAAGTTGCCAAGATGGAAGGAAAAGGGAAAGAAAAGGAAATTGTGGACATTCCGGATGAAGAATCTGACGAAGAGCCTAAGAATCAACTAGGAAATGATTCTAGTATTGAAAAAGGAAGTGAAGAAGAGGAAGATTTGTCAATAGAAAAACTTCACCAACTTATCCAAAGCATAGGTGGTATGCAGAAAATTGCAAGGTTATGGTCAATCAGACAATCTTATGATCAAGACTTAATTCTGGAAGTTCTGAATGCCCATATTGAGCACTGCAAGATAAGATTGGAAAGTTTGAAGGACATTCTACCTGAAGAAATGATTGAATGTAGCAAAGAATCATTAGGATCCATAGTCAAAGACAAAGAAGAAGGTGAAATTATCTCTCACCCGAAGGAACAATTTAGACTATCCCTTGTTAAGCTTAAGAAGAAGATGAACGAATTAAGGAAGTGTATTGAATCAGCTACAAATATCTACAACTATTGTGTCCATTGGCCCCATGTAGTCAGTAATTACAAAGAGAAGTTGGATCAGATTGAGATAGAACTGAACAACATTGGGAAAAGCTTCAATATGTCTCAAGATCCGGATGACATTATCAGAAGGAGAATTTAGGAATTACAATCAACACAATAAAAAATTCAACTGTCCAAGAATGTTCTTGTAGGCACCTTTTGGAAGGTAAAAGACTTAGTTGAATGCAGGCTAGAGCACCTGGTGGAAAATTTGCAAAATGGTGAAAAACTAGAAGAGGAAATCTCTATCCCTAAATCTCTCATTGAGATTATCAACAAAATGTCTGAAAACAATAGCTTGATTATCAACGTTGGAATTTCAATTGATGGTTGGAAGAAGTTTCTTCCGGAAGTGAAGAAAAATCATAAGATAATATTCTAAGGATAGCAGGTATAGTAATGTTCAAGTTTTAAAAAATTTTGTCTAAAGGAAGAAAATTGTCGGCATATATGCAGTAAATTTTTTTGTTCACATGTTTTGGCATATGGCATCCTGACTTTGTCATTGATGTCAAAGGGGGAGAGAGTGCAGTGAAAAAATATCTAAGGGGGAGAAAGTGCATAAAAAGGTTTTTTTCACTAAGTGTTGCCATCAATGCCAAAGGGGGAGATTGTTGACGTATGGATAAGGAGTTTGAATTGTAGGTGTTGTCATTGATGGCAACCCAGGTCTGGTAACTCAAGTATTGCATCTAAATGTGCAACACTATTTTGACTCCTACTGACAGAATAGGGTAAAGCACAAAAGATCCGGTTTAAGGCTTAAAAGGTGATCTAGTAACCTCACTGGATAGGTATCTCGAGTTGTGGATCTCCATAGAAGGTATTTTGATGTTTGTGGTACCTTGGTAAAGAACTATTTTGGTGTGCACTCTTTGGTATGCGATCTAGAAGGTCTAGCGAAATAATTTGTCAAATATCTATGCTATAAGGCCAACCCGACAAAAGTAGAATCCGCAGATGTATGAAATAAATCAACTAGAAGCTGTCATGCTCGAATAAGTTTTATTTGGGTCCTCTCTTTGTCTTAATCAGCTTTGGAGGATGCGCATAAAGATTTTGTGGTGGATTTGGCTGAAAAGTTACAATATCCTAATACCTTATGAAGCCGACTGTTGGATGAGCAAATCCTTGATCGCGGATATATATATGAGTTTGGTATTTGTCATTGAAGTAGAGAAGTATGTGGTGTGATGCGAACAAAAGCATGTGTGTATGCAAGAAGTGCAAAATTGTGTAGTACAGTAGTGCGAATTGATGCGAAGGTCAGAACAGAGTAGAGAAGAACAAAGTGAAGTACAAAATTGGATAGCAGATCCAAAATCAAGTTTACGAGCCTCATCAGAACTGTTACTTGGAATTATCAAATGCTATTATCTTAGTTCACTTCTTCAGATGGTATTAATATGAATATTATAGGCAGTGAGCCTTTCTCTTTTGAGCAGTGAGCTCTAGGCAGTGTGCCTGAATACAAGTGCATTCCCTTTTGTAAACATTATATTTTGAGTAATCAAATTGTGGATTAATCTCCATCATGGTTTTTCCCCTAATAGGGTTTCCACGTAAAAGTTTGTGTCATGTTGTTATGGACATTTGATTTCAATGCATACATCTTTTCTTTAAATGCAACAATGAAATAGATTTATGTTTTGAATGGATGAAGTATAAAAATTGTTGAACACTGATTCAACCCCCCGTCTCAATGTTCCCTTGAGTCCAATAGTAAAATCAACACAGAAATAGAAAAAATAAATTATGGACAACTCCACCTATAAAAACTAACTTTCCAACTTGACTCCTCATTTGAATAGAAACTGTAAGTTGTAACTCACAAACACAGAGTGAGAAAATTGATAACTTCTAATATTTAGAAAAAATAATATTTGAAAAAATCATAGGTTTAGACAACTTATTTTTCCAACATTAGTGTTTATTTAGAAGTCTTAGTGTTGTAGGTAATGGTTATCCAAATCTTGTGGAATAATCCAAAATATGGAAACATCTGTATTGTTCTAAATTTTTCTTTTTTGAGTCTTCTCTTAGTCTTTCTAAGATATTCTAGAGATTCCCATAAATCTATAAATACAATAGCAACGCTGCCATTATAATAATCTAGAAATCAACAAATATCTTCTATAATTTGATATTTATGAATATACAAAATTAAATTATTTCTTTTATTTGTTGTCTCAAATATTTTATTTTATTGAATATGGTATTAGAGCCTTTTTTAAATCTTAGGTTGTAATTTGTGTTTGTATAGTGTTGTTGTGAATTATGTAGGTTGTGATCAGATGTTGATCAATTTTTTTTTGTGGTAACAAAGCAAAAAATATTCTAGCAAAGAGAAGAATCAAATCAGTACAAAATTGGTGAGAGATTTCTAATTTTAATTCTCATCTCAAAAAGAGGGATTTAGCATAATGGATTCTATTGGTATTCCTTTGCCTACAATTAAATTAGATGGAAATAATTATTATGATTGGGTATTGTTGTGCAGTTTTGCACACACACCCCACTGAAAGTAGGGACCCTCTTTTACCTGGTCTTTTGGCTCTTTTATGTGGCCTTGCTTGTGAGCTTGTCTTTGAAAATATTGAGTTTTTGGTCTTTGGTGCTTTTGGTCCTTGGTCCTGCATTTTTTGCTACCTTTCCCAAGTTCTTTGATGCCTATCTTATTGCAAAAATGCTCCTATTGTGCTGCCACTTTGAAAATTCTAAGTCTGAGGGGTCAATTTTGAGTTTTTCACCGATTTCAATATTTTCCGTCCCTACTAGATTTCCCTGATTGCTTGGAAATCTCGGTCGGGCTGCTATTTCATTGCATTCAGAGATTTCGGGGTCTCACGGAATTTCTACCTTCCCCAAATTCTTCTGATTTGTCCTTCACTTCATTGTTTTCTCGACCGGGCTGGTCTTTGTACTGCTTTCAAAATTTGCTTTGCCCTGCGAATTTTCCTTCTTCCTCGGACTTGTCCGAATTTTCCTCTATTTCCTAATTTCCCCGGGCTGGTTCTTCATTGCCTTCAGGAATTTTTTTGCCCTGAATATTTTCCTTCCTTCCTAGATTCTTTCGAGCTCTCCTTTCCTTCCTCATTTTCCCGAGATGTCTGGGTCAGTTTACCTCGTTACTGCAGGGGGCCTTCACCCCTGGCATGGTGGCATGGTGAAATCACCATACCATAGGGATCTGTGTGTTAGGCCACGGTGGAACGGTGGGTAGTTAGCTAGCTTGTGGTCCCATGGTTTACCATGGTATCGTGGCAGTTATTTAACTGGCCTACGGTGTCATGGTTAATCATGTTACCTCGACGGTTGATGCCTAGCTGCACGATACTGGAATTTATCGTAGTACCATGGTAGTTGATTGGCTAGCCTATGGTGACATGGTTAACCGCGTTACCATGGTGTCATTTCTGGGGACTTGCGGTAGTGCAGTGGTGACTGCTTTGGAGGATCGACGGGTCGACTCGACAGGTCAGATGACTTTGAATGGGTTGATTTATCATTGAATGGTGTTGACTTCATACGACTCTTCCACCTTTGGAAAATCCTGAATGTCCGTTCCTTCTCCATTTTTCCAGGGTGTGCTATGTATCACTGGTTTCAATGATTTCCTTCCCTATCGGATTTTCCCAAAAATCTTTCATTTGTCAAGAATGGAGGAGGATTCATGGCCCGATTGTTATTGGCTCTGCATTTTGTTGTGAATTTAGATGATCTAAGGCTATATCCAAGAGTTTCTTGACTGATTGACCTATGAGTGATTCAATTCAGATCATTTTTATTCTTTCCTCGCTACTGTGTGCCTGGCTCGAAATTCCCAAAAATTTCCTTCCTGAGTTGAATTCCACAAAGGGGTAAAATCTTGGACTTTGAGGGAAAATTTTTTAATGATGTTTTGAGGAGTTCTAACTATTTGTGTGGATTTCCTTGGCTAAATATGTTTTCATGATGTACTGACATGGATTTTCACACTTTTACTAGTTACTAATTATGGTTCTTTGAGGGGAGGCTGGATCGAGCAAATTGTTGATGTCATGGCTGAAAAGGAAGGAGTGTGCATGCTTTGAGGCCGTTGCAAGATTTGCGGGATTCAGCTGGGTACACTTTGTGGTTGCAAGAAAGTTGATCTTGCATGTATAGTTTCATTCTTCTACTTCGAGCAGATGGGGCATTAATGGTGAACGCAACTCACAGGCTCGAGGGGCTGTACTCAAACTTTGTGAGATCCTAGATCAATCTGAAGGGGTGATTCTTGCATTCAATGTAGGGTGGTGAGTTATTGGAGGCTATCTAGACTGATCTGATTGGTGACCAACCCTCTTTGTAACCCTAACTTGGGGTCTACACTGAACAAAATTCTATAAGAATGGAATTTTGCCTCATTTGTGGGTTCCAGAAGGCTCTCGAAGTTGGCTCTGGAAGTAGGTTCTTGAAGCTGGTTCTTGAAAAGGATTCTCGAAGTTGGTTCTTCAGTTGGTTAGCTAGTTAGACTAACTTAGAAAGACTTGTAAAGAGTAGATTAAGCAGTAGAGTAGCATGTTAGAAGATTAGAAGTTGGTTTTACATTTCAAGGAAATTTTGTAACACAGAACATCATAATTGTTGTTGTTATTGATGATTTAATACAAGTGGAGACATTGTGCTATGATTGGTGCCTTCTTTGGATTGAATAATCTTGCATGGTTCTTGTTCTATCTGTAAAATTGCTTGGAAATGTTTGAATGCGTCTTAGGTTTAGTTAATAATGCTTGTGATTTACTGCTTGGAGTGTTGTAGCAATCTCTGGTTCATACCTTTGGAAGCTTCTTGATTGTGGGAGTGTTGCACAAGGTTAACCTGTACCTGATACTTAAGTGCTTAGTTCAATTGTGGACATGTATTCAGTTTTGTTGAATGAGTGTCCTTAATCTTAAAATCTTTAGCACCTTAGAAGATTGCACTATTTTCTAAAAGACTATAGGTATAGCCTGAGTTGAACAAAAATTAGTTTCAATGGATTGGTTTGTTCCAAGTATTTCATCATTAGTATTGTTGATCTTAGGAGTAACATTAATCTTAGGACTTCTGAAACCCCTATCTTTTGTTATTTCTTTAAACTTTGGTTAGAACAAGGAATTCAAGTATCATCATATTGAAAAGTCTGATCAGTTTAGAGCTTCCAGCATTTGTTTGTAAGGTCCCCTTGTGATTACCAATATTTTCACATTTATCACTAAGTGGTTCCACTGCATTGTTAAGACCTAACACCTGAGAGACCTTGGGGTTATCTCTTTGTTCATATAGATCAACCTTTCAAGAGAGATAGGATAATATTTATTCTATCTAAGTTGTTGCTATGGAGAAAACACCACCAATAGGATTGGCACTAGAAGGAGGGCCTTGAATAAGCAAGCTGGAGTGTTTTCTAAATGCCATTTCTCTTGAAAGGCTCAAAATGAGAACTAGATCTACACGAGTAGAAGAAGGATACTTTCAAGAACTTCCACCTCTAACTAGGTCAAGAAGGACCATAATAAGGGAGGAGTCATCATCCAACCTATCATTTCCAACATCCTCACTCTCATCTACCTCATCTTCATTCGATTCTAAGGCTGGTTCCATTCAACAACCCCAACTAGTCATCAATCAACCATTACCACCTCCACCTCCACCAATGGCTTTCCTGGAAAATAACCCATCTCCTCTATCCTTCAACAACTACAATTTTATGCCCAAGAACCTTGAGTATCTTTGCTCCAGGTTTCACACAAGTGATCCCAATAGGACAATAGAGGAGCATATTAGGATTTTTCAGACTTATTTGAGGGATAGAGGGATTAATAATGAAGATGTTGCATGCCGGATTTTCCATTATTCTCTAGGAGAGGAGGGATTTTATTGGTACAATCATTTACTTGCTGCATCCATCCATAACTGGGCTTAACTTGAGGCTGCATTTCTGCAAAAGTTTAAGATTCCCATTAGTGCAAATGAGCTCTACATGCAGTTTACCGGGATAAAGAGAGAGATCAATGAACCTATAGGATTATTTAACAATAGGTTCCACCATGCATACACTAGATTGAAAGCACCTTATGTTGTGGATGATGCCACTACCTTAGAGGTATACTTTGAAGCCCTTGATAGCCTTACATCCACCTTCCTTAAGTGGAGAAATAATCCTCTAACTACCTTTCCCATCGCATATACAAAGGCTGTTAAGGTCAAAACTGATCTAAGAAAACACTTGCCAGGACCCCTGCCATCTTTGGGACCTACTACTCACCCTATCCAAGTCCAATATCTCAATCGGGCTTTGACTAATCACACCCCCATTATGAATCCCATTCCTCCGTTGCCTCTGGTCCCTCACCCAGGTCATCCAATAAACCAAGTTCAACCAATGCCCAGTTATCCCCAGAAAAATTATAATCAACCCCTTCATCCACAATAGAAGGTTTGTTTCCCTACATATTTGCAAAACTCAGAAGTTTTGGAGGAGTGTCAAGATACTCTCGAAACAATGTGAATCTAGTGCCTTACAACAGTCCTAATAAGGAAAGGCTAGATGAGCCAACTAATTAAGTGAAGAAACTGAATATGGAGGTAACCTACTTGAGGAACCAGAACAACCAACTCCAGGCTACTTAGAAGAGTATGCAATCAAGTTACAATAGGGAGAACAGAGGGAAATACTATGACAAAAATTAGAAATTTGAAAGAGGACAAGGTTTTGGTCAAAACTTTGATAGAATTCAACAAGGTGGAAAAGGATTTTAAAGGAGACAACCACCTAGGCAGAATAGGCCATGGAACACCAGGCCTAACAATGGAGGAGTCCCCACTCCATTGGATTAACCTTCCAATCAAGAAAAACCTCCAAACCTGGTGTATACTTAGCAGAGGCTGATTTGTTTGGATGGTGTAGGCTTCACAAGACAAGTCAACACTCAGAGTTGGATTGTCCTTAGTTTCAAACTGCTGCTTCCATCTTCCAATATGAAGTTGAAAACAAATCCACTAGCCAGGAATTGGTACCCTCAAATCCTTATGATTCCCCAGTTTTGGGGTTGAATCATGCTCCTTTCCCAAGGGATGAAGAGAATGAACTAGAAGAGGAGTCAAGTAGCTAGAATGGGGAGACAGAACAAGTGCTCAATGAAGATGAAATCTCTCAATTATTTAATGAGGAAACTAAGAATGACAATGGCCCATTGGATGAAGAAGAGGCTGGTGTTGAAGAAGTACAGATCTTTCAACAACCTACTAGAAAGTATGATTTGAGGAACAAGCCTCACAGGAATCCAAAAGTTGGAGGAAAATTTACTACATCTATTCCTCCACACAATTTTACTACTCCACCAGACCCACATGCTAATAACAATCCATCTTATCCTCAGGTTCCAACACAATACTTTACAAAAGAAGGACAACCAGATGTATCAAAAGGAAGCAATGCTGATGCAACAAGAGATAAGAAGACTAGTTATTCTAAGGAGACCCACACTGACATGAATGTGGAACAACTGGGAGAATATGTGACTGAAGAACTCAGGAAGGTGAATGTGAATCTTTCTACTTTTAAGTTGTTAAGGGTTCCTGAAATCAACAATATAGTCCTAGGGTCTTTTAATTCAAGCATATAAACACAAGGAGTAACAGTCAATGAGGCAATTGGCAGGCCTCCTAGTTCATAGGCACCTAAATGTCCCAATCAAGTACAATCTGGAGATAAGGGAAAAGAGAAAGACAGGTGTCAGGTTGCACAAGCTGATGCACAGTTGAGTTTATTCTAGGGAAAAATGGAAACCCCTCCTTTTCTGATCTCTATTCATATTTTTGAGAAGAATCTGAACAATTTCTTGCTAGATTTAGGGGCATCTACAAATGTTATGCCTCTTGCTATATGTAGAGATCATGTTATCACCCCTGCAACCTCTCAAAAGAAGGTCACCCAACTAGACAAAACAAAGGTAAATATAGTGGGAGAACTGAAGATGATCCCCATGCAAGTAGCTTCAGACCCCAAAGTGCAACAAGTACTTAATATTCAGGTGGCAGATATTCCTTACACTTATGGTTTAATCTTGGGTACATATTTCATCAAGGCACTAAATGGATATACATCCACAAATCATTCTCACATGTGGCTCCACTAGAAAGGATTCCCAAATCAAATCAAAATTGAGAGAGAACCCAGGATGAAGTATGTGATTACTCAATATCAGAATACTTCAAATGAGATACTAGTGTCAAAAGTCAGTATGGGAAACTATGTCCTAGCCTCCCCTATTTTAGATACAAAGGAAGTCTTTGTGTTGCAAAGCTCCTCTAGTGAATCCACATTAGAAGCCATCAATTCTGGAGCACTACTTGAACAAATAGAGGAACTTGATCATGAAGATGGACAACTCAATTTGTTGGATAACTTCTAGGAGTTTATCTAGAGATGTGTACAAGATCAGATTTAGTTGGGTAGAAATATGAACTTTGAAGAATTGCTTCTTCCTAGTTGGTGCAGAGTTCACAATGCCCCTCACTCTAAGCTAGAATGTTGCTTGTGTCAAACTATAGTGGAGCAGATACAAAGATGCATTGACACAACCTCAGCTGTTGGGTTGAGCATACAAAGCATTCAAAATGATCTAAAAGGGAAGAGCCCAAGGCCTCCTGAAGAGCCTCCAGGTGGTAGCAAGGACAAGGTGTAGACATGCAAAACTAACATCATGCATCGAATTCTTCTATTAATTAATTAAAGAAATTTATTGATTAATTTACTAAGGTTCATTAAATAAATCAAATTATTTAATCCTTATGTTCTTCTCATTTGATTTAATAAATCAAACTGATTTAATGAAATGTCAAATCCCTAAAATCCCCTAAGTTGATTAATCTAAATTAATTAACTTCTAAACATAATTACCATTCTCTAGCTTTTGACTCAACTAGAGTCAAATCTAAACTCCTAACTAACCCACCCACTTGCACCAATAAATCATTTATTTGATTTATTATTTCCTCTAATTACATTCAAAATGGAATCAAAATGGAATATTCTTCCAATTTGAATCTTCCCCCCAAAAAGGACTTGTCCCTTCCAACAAGGTTTTAAATGCTATTTGCACAAGTCAAACATAGCATTTATTGCACCTTTCATCCCCCCTAAACATGTCATTTCATCCAAAATTCAAATTTGAATGGGCACATTGACCAAAACTTGCACAAGCTTTGGCCAATCCCATTATGACAAGTGTCTCTATCCTATTGGATGGGATTTAGTCCCACATTGCCTAATCTTGGCCTCTACTCTCTCAGCTTCTCCTATAAATGCAAGGAATTTTCTCTCATTTCTACAACAGCCACATATCCAAGCATCTACACTATAGGCAACTTGAGTTCAAGCATCTCATTGTCTATCTCACTAAGCTTATCAAGGATTGGGAAAGGGCAGCTTCCTACAACACTAAGTTGCACCAATCCACTATAGAATAAATATATTTCATGTTTGCATTGTCATTTGTTTGCATTTTTGAAACATGGAGTATTATTTCATATGTTTGTTTATTTCTATAATGTTAGTTTTGTCTTGTTACTAATATTTGTAGATTTAAGCAACCACAAAATGGCGCTAGAAGGAGGGCATATTTCACACTTAAGTTTACTCTTGGAAAATCTTACGCATGCAGTCACAGATTATATTTTTGATATCATGCCTTTGCCTAACACTTACATTGTTTAAAATCTTTATTATATTTAATTTGACGCACAAGCAGGGATGATGCTGAAACGGTTGGGGAGTCTGTCTTTACACCTGCCAATTGCTTTGGTTTGAAATTTTATGGTCTTTCTCAAACAAATCTATTTTGTGTTTATGTTACAATCACAACACTCCAGGAGGCCGCACTTCTTTGATGGATTCGCCAAATAGTCCACATGCCTTCTACATATCTGTCTACCAGTGCAGTTGTGACAACATTCTAAAAAAAATTTGTTTTCCTATGCTTTATTTCTGCGTACTATTTCTTATAGTTATAGAGTGCAGTGGCATGGAGTGAGATGTTGGTGTTAACAACCAGCTAACCACCTTTCCTCTGTAGAAAACCGGAAAGTTGTGACATACATATAGGCTCATAATCTTGCTTCAATGCCACGCCATTCCTGCTATCTATCAGTGCTTAATTCCTACGCTCTAACCTTCAATACATCAGCTTAAGCTAGTTTGAACTGTATTGCTAATGTGTTGGCATACGGTTCGTCACTTGCAAGTTTGTGTGGTAAATGTTATAGGACAGAGTATCATGAAGATCTTGAGTTCCCCAAACAAAGTTTAGACTATCTACTAGTGAAGTCGAGTACCTATCTGCCAGTGAAATTGAGTATGTATTATGAAGATCTTGAGTATCTTCATGGTTGTCAGTGAAGTCGAGCACCCTTAGTCATAACTTGTGCAACTTTCTTTTTTTTGAGAGGCAATAAGGACGTGACATTTTGTTGTCTTAAAGCATTATTAGAAATAGATATTGTGCTTATCAAGGCTTTTGATTCGGTATTAAAAGAAACTTATGTTTGCACCTTTACCTGTTGTGATCGGATAGACGCTTCCTTGTATCTCCACTCCCCAAGAATGAGCTTTCCTGTTTTTTTTTTTTGGGATGATATACCTATTAGTCAAAATCCGCCACAAAGGCATTGAATGTGTCACCAAGAAAAGAATATTTGGAATGAACCAACGCTATTCGAGCTTGAATATAGTACAAATCATAAAAGAAGTCAGTTGTCTTTGTCATTAAAATCTTTGTGAGCAGCAAAAACAAATTTCCTGAAAGTTCTTTCAAATTAAGCTTAGGTAAGTGAGTTATGGCGTCCATTATAATAGTACGGGAAGGAAGTCTTATCATCTTGTTGTGCCTAGCTTTTTTCTTGCTCAACCAGGTCAATATCTACCAATTGAATACTGTCTTCAGTTATTGATTGCATTGTTTTAAATTGATAGCACAGTGTTCGATTTTTATAGCTTAGTTAAGATTTGTTGGAGTGGCCCAATAGATTTGACTATACCTTTATCATAAATGCGATACTTTGCTGGTACTCATGAAATCTATCCTACTGACAAGCATTTAGTCTGAGGCATTGCCCAAATGGAGTGTTGATGTTCAAAAATTAATCTCAAATTGCTTAAATTTTATCTCATATTTTTTATTTTTCTGGTAATCCAAGATGCGCTTAATTTGACAGTTTGTGGATGTTGACTATTTCCAATAGATAAGTGGGTAGATTCGAGGCACTAAAGACACATCATTCACTCAAGGTCTTGGAATATATATTTTGGGAATTTGATCAGGAGTCCTTCATTGGTTTTTGAAATCTAGAGCTATATATTTTCTCTGTGTAATCTGGGACAGTTATTAATTGTTGTGGATTTTTTTTAATTCATGCTTTATTGTATCTTTGGTCTCTAAAAGTAAAGTCTTTATTGGATTTTTGCAGGCTAATAATCAAAATTTCATCATTCATCTGGATGTTATCATTCACTGAGTTTATCAAGAATTCATTAGATTGCTAAAACTACAAGTTGTTTGGGAAATCTTGTTGCACTTTTGATTGTCAATTTAATGCATCTGATTTCTACTCATTAATTTGGTGATTTTATTGAATTTTTCTCACATGTTTTTTGCAGGTTGATTGAAAAACAATAAATTTGACTTGGCATTAAATCGATGGTCATAGCATTAAATCAAATCTTACTTATCTACACTAAGTTGGTGTAAATCTTGACAAGAGGAATCAAATCAATATCATAACTAGGAGGATTTAAGCTTGATGAGATTTTAATGTTACAATTTGGCCACTATCATTTTTGTCAAGAAACAAGATCATTTTCTATTTGAATAAAGTTGTTAATTTATTCTTGATTTTGTTATGCTAATTTAAAAATGTTCGGTGCAGATTGCTAAGGTGGAGTCTATTGATTACCTTTGATCAATTCTTCTTGCTTAACTACAAACCGATATACTTTTCATCAAGGCAGATAAATCCATACAGATTTGAGTTGAAAAATTGAACACCAAATTTGAACTTAACAAAAGCATTTTTTAATGCTTGAGCGTTCATTTTCTACTCTCGTTTTCTATTTTAAACCAACTCACATTTCCTTTTGGGTTTAAAATCAATCACTGATTTGATCTTTTCAAAGTTGGTTAAAAAGAATCTAAGACATTTACTAGATTTCAATTTGGACTTAAAATTGAACAAGGCAACCTTCACACTTGGATTTTGGTGCTTAAAACGAATTCATCACTGCTTTTTGGACTTAAAATGAACAACTGTTTGTCATATTTTGCAATCTTTTTTACAAAGTAATATCATCAAAAAGACGTATGCGCTTCTCTCGCGCCTCATGGTGATCTTGGGAATCAAAAGTTTTTTTTATGATATTAAGTTGTCAAAAATATTGTCTCCACACTTTAATTTGGGCATTTTAAAATTGAACAAAACATGCGAGTGTGAGCACGATATATTGCGGAGGTTCTCCCCTTTGTTTTTCAACAAAGGTTGTGTGAACGATGGGATATGTTAGCTCGCTTTTGTTAACTTAGAGGGCCTGCCTTGTGGGAAAAAGTACTCACCCAAGGGAACGACCCAACCGGGAACACGCTAAAGCCAAGCGACTTCCACCCGGGATATAAGTGTGGATATTGGAACAAAGGCCAATATCACAAGGATTATTCCAATGAGATGGACAGCAATGGACTCTCGCCGACATTGGATAATCCCCCACGAACGGAATGCCCGAATTAGAACCCCTTGTTTAGAAATTGGCCAAAACCTTGTCTATCTTGTTGGTGCAAGAGGTCATGTCCTCTGAAGCCGCCCCACGTAACATGCGGTCTTGTGGTGGAAATGGAAAGTATGCCATGGGAGATTCATGGGTACTAATGCTTGGCTGACCCAAATAAGTGAGTGCCGTGGAGGGGAGCCAGTGTGGTCAAGTATTTAACCATTCACACAAGATATGCGCAGTTGGATTTATCCAAGTGGGAACCCAACAAGATATTGCCTCATCATCCTAGGGTTGTAAAAGTGCTTGGAATCAAAAACACATTGCTTGGTTGTCAAAACATTGAAAAACGAACATTCACAAGAGCCTCAAATTTCAAACACCTTGGAAGAAACAAATATCCTTGACGAATTTAAGCACTCTTGCTTTCCCTAGGGATCATATCCTTAGAGGTTTCTAAGTGTTTGAATTTTATCGTCATTTGTTTTCACTAAGGATAAACCTAGGAAACTTTTGCCCTAATTTCTTTGATTTCCACATAATGGACATTGTGGGATGAAAATGAAAGCAGGACATTAGACATTCAGTTTGAAAACATAATCAAGCAAGTGTGTTGGTAAAAAGGATTTACTAAGACAAGATAAAAGACAAATTTGATTACAAATGTGTTTTCTAACATGATCAAAATCCCAAAACCGAAGTTCAAAAAGCTTAGTGTGAAAGCTAGTAAGGAGCATCTCGAGATACTGAATTGTTTGAAAGGTTTACTTTCCTCTCATAAGAAATATAGCGTGTCCTTCAACACCGATATCTTGTAAAGCTGAAGTGTCATCTAGGTCAAGTCTAGGATCAAATTCAATCACTTTCATCCATTCTTCACCCATTTCAAACATCAATCAAATTTCCATCTCACCAACAACTCTTGGAATCTTTGTCATCTATTATGCTAAACTTTTAGGTGAAATAAAATCACTTTGTTTGACTTAACACAACTAGTCAAACCATCATCTTATACACAAGTTCTCTCTTGGATAATACAACTTCCTAGGGTTTATGAGTTCATCTTGTTTGGCTTAACACACCTAGCCAAATTATCAAATCATCACCTCGTTTGACTTGACACACTTAGTCAAACTACCATCTTGTAGGAGTTCACTCTTGGATAAAACAACTTCCTAGAGTTTTACAATTACATTCATCACACTCTTGTTTGACTTAACACATCTAGTCAAACTATCAATCCAATCATGATCAATCAAGTCCTGAAGGTTTAGCATTCCCTTCAAAGTTTCTTTAAGAGTTCCATTCATCCATATCACTCATATTCCGTTTATCTCATCCTCATTATCACTTTGATCCTTCAATTATCCTAGTTCTTTGCTTCTTTGAACCTAAGGTTTAGACCGATCTAAAGGATTAGAGGTTCATCTCTTACATTCTTGAAAATTGATCTTGATTTTATGGTTCAAACTCGATCTCAACACAAGAGGAGCATGGAATATAAATTTGATCCATCCATCATGAGCAATTCGATCCAACCAAACTATCCAAGCCTTGCAATACCATTTGATTATCAAAGCTTGTACAATGCATACATGGGAGCATTATCTCATACAAACATCAATGGTACAACAAATATGAGCATACCCAATCCAAAGTTTGGAACACCTTTCCCAATGATAGATTTAAATCCAAGTCCAAATCTGCAAATCTATCAACCAAACGCTCAATGCATGAGTTTTCCAAACAACATTATCCCACCAAATCCATACATTCCAAATACGAGTTTGTTGAACATGAACATTTCAAATCCCATCAATGTTGTTCAAAATCCAAGCAATATGTTGACAACTCTAGGTATTGATCCAAGTCAGGGTAACCCCATGCAAAATCAAAGTTACCTAAATCAAGGCAATATGATTCCCAACCACAACAATATTCAATCTATCATGCCGAATCAAAACATCATACCAAATCATCCCATTTTGCCATCGATATCGCAACAGCAGATGGTAACTATCCAAGCAATCCCAACAATCAACACCATTCCCATTCCACCACCACCACCACCACCGCCAAAATACAACACAACCAGTTCATTCTCCATCATGTTGCAAACCGCTCAAGAAGCTTCCCGCAAAAAGGCACTCCAAGCCCAACAAGCTACACAACTAGTTGCTCACCAAGCACAAGCGGCTCAAGTAGCCCAACAAGTGCAAGCGCAAGCAGAATTCTACGCACTATTGCAATCAATCCAAGAAGAAGTAGCACAACAAAGAGCCCAACAAAAAGCATTGTTGGCACAAAAACAACATGATGAACAACAAGCGTTGTTGGCTCAGAAACAAACGCATGCCTTACTCGCCCAACAAAGCTTGCAACAGATTCCCACCACAATTGTTGAAATCAAAAATCAAGATCAATCTATCAATAAGCACCTTGAAGATGTTTCCACCTCGACCAACGATCAAATCAACACACCCCAAAAGCCACTTTTCAATCATGATCAAAACTCACCAACGATGTCTAACAATGATCCATTCAAAGGAGGGTTAACATTATTTGATCCTATAATTTGTGATCCTTCAACTAATGACAATGTTGAAAATGTCTCTACATCACCTAATGAGTTACAAGACATATCTCAAGAATTTGTTCCAAAGCATGATCAACATCTTTCACCAAGGTCTAGCAATGATCCTCTCCAAAACATATGGCCATCCTTTGACCTCATGAAATTTGAGAATATTCCTATGCCTAATGAAGATATCCAAGAAAGAAATCCATTCTTTTAAATTGACCCATGTCAAGAACTTGATCCAAAGCATGTTGAAAGCAATTCTGAAATCACTCAAGTTCAAGAATTTGTATCTCCAAGCTACTACAATGATATAATGGACACTCTCCTATCTATACAAGATGTTGCAAATGATGACCATATCCGCATAGCACATACTCTTCCATCTATCCATGAGATGCTTTCTTTGGATGGACCTATAGATGATCCTCATTTAAAACAAGAGTCTCATACTCTTACTGAGGAACAAGAGTCTCCTACTCTTAACATTTATACACATGGTCAAGATATAGAAAAATGCAGAGACATATTAGAAATGGATCATGAAGAAGGCTTGTACATAAGTCATGAATTAGAAACATCCTATGATGTGAGTCATGAAGAAGACTTTTATGTAGACATTGAAGCATCAACACTTCTTGAAGAAGCACTACAATCTGATATGTCACAAGATCAAGCCAAAGAGATCAATCAAGAGTTTATCCCACATGTGGAGGATCCTATCACTTATAAAGTTGGATCACTCACCTTTCTTAGAGCAAGCTATCTCGTGAATAAAGAAGCTGACACTTTTGAAGGTCCACGACAAAGCAGAGAAGGAGCAACACCTTGTTTCCAAGGGGAATCATATCCTATGGCAAATAAATTTTTTCAATAGATGAATTATCAAGGCAAAGGATTAGGCCTACATGAACAGGGTATCCTAGAACCAGTGCAGATTTTTGGAAATCCTAAGCGTCAAGGCCTTGGTTATTCGACAATCAAGGGATCTCAACATATCAATAATATTTCCACAAAACTGGGGGCAACTTCGTCTTGAGCAAACGTCAACATGGGGAGCACAAAGAATCCTTATGATGAAAATGATGCCAATACTACAACCCACCATATCACGAATCTTCATCCACCTATCACCCCATCCACGAATTGGGACCAACGTCAAAACAAAGACTTGAATCGAAGCATGAAAAATAGTATCAAAGAAAAAGAAGCTAAGAAGCATATTGGAAAAATCAAATACAAATGGATACCAAAAAATACAAAGAAAAATTATCCCTATCAAACTCCATTAGTCGAAGAAACTATGGGGAAAAATAAAAATGGGGCAAGTATCCATCAAAGATTTCCACAAAAGAAAAAGCATGCTTCTCAAGTGACGTACAAAGTGTATCAAGCAGTTGGTCCTATTTCCATGTACACTTATGTATCCACCCATTACTACTCATCTTCCCAAGTTTGGAGAGTCAAAGGTTCCAAACCATCGACCAATCCATCTTTTACTCCTAAACACACTCCATCCATGCCTCCACACATGATAGCCAATTCTCACATTGACCATGTATTGGCGGCGACCCTTCATCATAAGGATTCAGAAGGCACTCTATCGCGATGTGCGCACAAAGACAGAGTTAACTCTAGTATCAGTAAAGTAGAACAAATTTCTCAAAAGTTGCATTCAAGTGCACGTATCTTGGCAAGACAACTTCTACAAGCAAGATATCGATGGCACATTATGATAGAAGCATCAACATCAGCACCACCAGGTGGTTCAGCATCAGCTTAAAATCTCTTAGAAAATACAAAAAAATCAAAAAATGTCCTGAAACAAATGGTCACCTTGATGAAAACCTGGCAAACAGGCATCTTGGCGACAACAAAAAAATCAAAAACTACAAAAAAATCAAAAACTACAAAAAATCCAAAAAAATCAGAAAAAGGATTGAAAACAGTAAAGAAAAAAATCGTCCTCCAGCGAAAACCATTTCGGTGGCGCTTTGGACAAGTACCATGATGAAAACTTGGCAAACAGGCATCATGTGTAGAATCGAGCATCTACGTGCGCTAGTTCAGGAGAAAGCATCTTATCACATCCATTATAAGGCCATCATTTGAGCCATATCATTCACTCACCCATGAAGTGTTTATCCAACCCATTTTTATCCATCTGCATCCAAGGTCCAAGTTACCTTGATCTTGATAAAAGTTTGGGTGCACACTTTACAGTTGCTTATGGTAGACATCCTGACATGGGTCATTTTCACTGATCCCATCCTATCCAACATTATCTGAGCCTTGAAGCATTATTTGAGTGAGCATTCCTCTATTCGAACATGTTATCTTATCACAAGATAATCCATATCCATTCGTATCCAAGAATCCACCCATGGTCGTTCAAACATTGCTAGACATTGGGGGAAAATTTTTACATCTTGCTTCGAGAATAAATTTTGATCTATATCTTCCCACTTATGTGGTGATCTGAACATTGGAAAACATAAAATCAACTTGGTCAAAACATTTGTGAGCCAAGAATCCAAGTCACTAGCCCATGGCATATTTTGACAGGAAGACATTCCTTATCATGCTCTATCTTTTGTAGAACATCAATCCAATAATCAATATCAGTCGCATCTAATGCGCACTTCAAAATCACATCAAAATCATCAAAATAATTTTGTTCCAAATCAAGCTTCATCAATCTTGATCAATCGAATCCAATCAATAATCACTTTGTTTGACTTAACACACTTAGTCAAACTACCACCTTGTGCATGAGTTTACTCTAGGATAACACAACTTCCTTGGGTTTACAAGTTCATTATCATCACTTTGTTTGGCTTAACACACTTAGCCAAATTATCAAATCCATAATCACCTTGTTTGGCTTAATACACCTAGCCAAATTATCCTTTTTGTACGAGTTTACTCTGGGATAACACAACTTCCTGGAACTTAAGAGTGCATTATCACTTTTGTTTGACTTAACACACTTAGTCAAACTATCAATCCATCAATCTAATTGATCAACATTAAGCTTGGTTTTCAACAAAATCTTGAAACAAAGCACTGATATCATCATGCATATCATATTCTAATTGTCAAAATCATGCAAAAAATCCAAAAACATTCAAAAATTCATCAAAAAATTCAAAAACATTCAAAAAAAAAATCAAAAATCCAAAAACATCCAAATCATCAAAATCCGAAAACATGTTGAAATATTGGAAAATCTTCAAAATTCATCATTTAGTCTTGTCAGTCTTCCACCTTGTTGAACTACGTCGTCTCTGAGCTTGAACGTAGGCAAGGTTGATCTTTGATCATCCCCCGAGACGGTTAGGTCAGTCCTTTAGGCGTCCGTCGCATTGGCAATCCGTTTGCCCATCTAGTCTGCATCTTAAGTCAGTCCTTTAGGAAATAAAATGGCAATCCATTTGTCCATATTATCATCAAGTCAGTCCACTACCAGTCGAACTACGTGGTCTCTGCGTATATAACGTAGGCAAGGCTAATCTATGGATCAGCTCCCGAGACCCCTAGGATAGGTCTTTAAGTTAGTTTGTTCATTGTAAAATCTTGAAAATACCAAAAACATTCGTAAAACATCTCAAAATTCCAAAAACAGCCTCAAAACATTTGAAAAAACCAAAATGGTGCATCCATTTCATCTCGCTTTCACCCGTGATTGTCATCACTCATAATAAATCATCGTCGCTTTCACCCTTTGGTGAGTTAGTCAGAAGCAAGTTTAGCAGGTTCTAAAGTAAATGCCTTATCGTTAGAGTCTCAAGCCTAAGTTAGTAAGCAAGCAAGTTGGTCAACTCAGAGTATCAATAGCTTATCACCCAATCAGTCTCACCAAAACCTTGATCACTTCATGTCCTAGGATGAAGCTTTCCCACGATGGACATAAGCATCAGGTACCTCACATTAGTTTAGTCTTGGCTAGTGGTACAAAGAACATTAGCTTGTTTGTTTACTTTATCTTGGTCTTTTTAGACTTATCTTATTTTGCGCTCATTCCAAGGACCTCTCAATGATGCCTAAACAAAACAAGTTTAGAGAGAAAGGAATGGGGCAATGATCGTTATCTTTTTGTCTGCTGTGCTTGTTGGATGTTCTTGTAAAATAACTTGGCGAATACTTGCCTTTGCTGGGTCCGTCCTAGCAGGGTTTCCATATGTCAAGTGTGAACAAGAGCACTGCTATCTGATTGTCGAGTTAGAGTCCATCACACTAGGCGCAACGACATCCTGGTTCTTAATACCTTGATGCATCGCACCTATGTGTGTTATCAAACATAAAGAAAGTTACGCTCTTTATCTCCCATTCCTGGATAAGCAATACATCATCATCTTTCATCATCATCTCTAATAAATTTGGCTTGTTGAAATTCTGCATCTTCTTGGATTCAAGGGTTCATCCCTCTCATTCTTCTACCTTCTTTCACGCTAACAATGCATCCATCATACATCCATCATGCATCTTGCATAATTAGAACATCTCATTTACATCATCATTATCATATAGATTATATAGTCATCACCATCCATACATCCATTTTGAACCTCTTTGTCATGAGATCCACCTCAAATCAAATCTTTCGCTCGATCTCTCGAGGGGGCAATGTACTAACATACTTCTTTTCGTCGGGGCATCTGAAAAATTAGAAATTTTTTAATTTCGATGTCGGCAAAATCATTCTTTGAACCAATGCAACGAGTACATTGCTTCAAAGAGGGGCAATATGTAGACATGCAAAACTAACATCATGCATCAAATTCTCCTATTAATCAATTAAAGCAATTTATTGATTAATTTACTAAGGTTCATTAAATAAATCAAATTATTTAATCCTTATGTTCTTCTCATTTGATTTAATAAATCAAACTGATTTAATGAAATGTCAAATCCCTAAAATCCCCTAAGTTGATTAATCTAAATTAATTAACTTCTAAACATAATTACCATTCTCTAGCTTTTGACTCAACTAGAGTCAAATCTAAACTCCTAACTAACCCACCCACTTGCACCAATAAATCATTTATTTGATTTATTATTTCCTCTAATTACATTCAAAATGGAATCAAAATGGAATATTCTTCCAATTTGAATCTTCCCCCCAAAAAGGACTTGTCCCTTCCAACAAGGTTTTAAATGCTATTTGCACAAGTCAAACATAGCATTTATTGCACCTTTCATCCCCCCTAAACATGTCATTTCATCCAAAATTCAAATTTGAATGGGCACATTGACCAAAACTTGCACAAGCTTTGGTCAATCCCATTATGAAAAGTGTCTCTATCCTATTGGATGGGATTTAGTCCCACATTGCCTAATCTTGGCCTCTATTCTCTCAGCTTCTCCTATAAATGCAAGGCATTTTCTCTCATTTCTACAACAGCCACATATCCAAGCATCTACACTATAGGCAACTTGAGTTCAAGCATCTCATTGTCTATCTCACTAAGCTTATCAAGGATTGGGAAAGGGCAGCTTCCTGCAACACTAAGTTGCACCAATCCACTATGGAATAAATATATTTCATGTTTGCATTGTCATTTGTTTGCATTTTTGAAACATGGAGTATTATTTCATATGTTTGTTTATTTCTATAATGTTAGTTTTGTCTTGTTACTAATATTTGCAGATTTAAGCAGCCACACAAGGGTATCTCAAGAAAATTAGGAGCTAATGATTATTGGACATTGAGGTTTGATGGATCCAAATCCAAGCAGGGTGCTGGAGTGGGGCTTGAACTGATCAGTCCTAAAGGTAAGACCTACTTTTTTGCTCATAGGCTCCAATTCCTGTGCACTAATAATGTAGCTGAATATGAAGCTCTAGTTCATGGACTATTAATGACATTAAGAAAAAAAGTTAAAATTCTGCAAGTGTTTAGAGATTCTAAACTAGTGGTCAGGAAAGTAAGGAAACAATACTCCTATCATGATAGAAGGATGACCAATTACATGCACATAATATAGGATCTTATTGAGGGATTTGATGCCTTCAACATTCAGTTGATACCTAGAAGTAAAAAATCAGACTGCTGATTCCTTGGCACAAAAAGCAAGTACATTGTAGCCCTCATCACTCTCAGGTTTAAATAAGTTCATTGTGGAACTTGTTCTCATACCCTCAGTGCTTGATAATGTCACCAATTTTCAGGTATTTGAAGATGATAAGCATATTCTTGATTTCATTACTAGCTATGATTTGTTTGCTTCTCAAGTGATTGATGAGGTTGAACCTCAAGAGGCAGAAATGGACTTGGAAGGAGTCCTCAATTTGAGGACTAATACCATCCCAAGAGGTATGGTGCAGTTGGAAAGAATCTTTGATCTAGATAAGATAAGAGATCAAGAACAACAAGTGAAAAGGGAGTCTCTTAGCAGTCAATGTGAAACATGCAATATGGGGACCCAAAGTGATGTCAAAAATGTCTTTATTGGTAGGGTATGCACTCCATAGGAAAGGAAATGAATTATTTATGCCCTGCATACTTATCAAGATGTGACAGCCTAGAGTTATGATGACTTAAGGACATATGACACTTCAAACATTACACATACTATTCCCCTAAAGTCAACTGTTAAGCCATGTAGGCAAAGACAAAGACCAATTAATGCTCTATTGGAGGCCATTATTTAGAAGGAGGTGCAGAAACTACTTTTAGCACGAATCATATTTCCAGTAAGACATTCAACATGGGTTGCAAACTTGGTTCCAGTAAGGAATAAGAATGGGGAAATCAGACTATGTGTTGATTTCAGGAATCTTAACAGGGCATCAAAAAAAGATAACTATCCAGTCCCTTCACTAGATGAAGTACTTCAGATTGTTAATGGGTCTCAGATGATGTCCTTTCTATTTGGGTAATCTGGATACAACTGAGTCGTGGTCCAATATGAAGATAGGCTTAAAACTGCCTTCACTACAAAATGGGGGAATTTTTCTTACAGAAGAATGCCCTTTGGATTAATCAATGCTAGAGCTACATTGCAAAGAGCTATGGATATTGCCTTCAAAGACATCATCGACAAGTGCATAATCATCTACATGGATGATTTGATAGTTTTTTCCAAGAAGAGGGGTGATCATGTTGCAGATTTATGCAAAAAATTCCAGAAGTGCAGGGACTTTGGCAATTCACTTAATCCAAAGAAATGCATCTTTGGAGTCACTGAGGGAAAAATGTTAGGACATGTCATTTTAGAACAAGGTATTGCTATTGATCCTAAATGAGTGGAAGCCATACTGAAAATTCAACCCCCTGCAAGCAAGAAGGAAATGAAGTCATTCTTTGGAAAAATTAACTTTGTCAGAAAGTTTATCACTGGATTTGCAGAAATAGTCAAGCCCTTGAATGCCATGTTGAAGCAAGAAGAAAAATTTGAATGGAATATAGAGGCTAAAGAAGCATTTGTATAAATAGAGAGGCACATTGCTGAGGCCCCTATTTTAGCGAGTCTTGACTATGCCAAGCCATTCTACATATATTCTTTTTCTTCTGATTACTCCTGTGTTGGCATGTTGACTCAAAAGTCTGATCAAGGAAATGAGCACCCCATTTATGAGTGATCCTCTGAAGGATGCAAAACTAAGATATCCAAGTGTGGAGAAGAAAGATTATGCTTTGGTCTGAACTGTGAAGAAGTTTAGACACTATATATTGAGGAAAAAGGTCTTTTCTATAGTCCCCGATCCTACAGTCAAGCTGTTGTTGATGCAGAATGAATTGGGTGAATGCAAAGCCAAGTGGGTAACTATGTTGTAGGAATATGATATTGAAATTCAACCCATGAAGTTGGTAAGAGGGTAGGGACTGACAAAGACAATGGAAAAAATGGGTTCTGACCTTGTAGCCCAACATTATAATCTTGAGGATGTTTCTCTAGGGGACTAGTATGATGATATTATCCACTATCTTTTGAACCAGTAGTGTCTTGGACACCTCAATACAGTACAAAGGAGAGATCTACATTTGAAGAGTGGCAATTCTATGATGAACGGAGCTATCTTATACAAGAGAAATCATGAAGGTGTTTACTTGAGATGCCTATGGAAGGAAGAAGCAGGGAGAGTGATGAATGAATTTCATGACAGATATGGCATAGGCCATGGTTCAACACCTTCCACTACAAATCAGATCCTAAGGGTAGGCTATTATTGGCCTACCTTGTTCAAGGACACACATAACCATGTTAGAACTTGTCATGTGTGTTAGACTAAAACATGTAGGGAGAGATGTGCAACCCTTCCACTTCAGCCTGTTATAGAGGTAAAACCATTTGCATAGTGGGGAATGGACATTATAGGTCCAATCAATCCACCTTCGTCTGCAGGCCATAGGTATATTCTTACTATAACTGACTACTTTACCAAGTAGATTGAGTCTCTTGCATGCAAGCAATGCACTTTTGAAGTGGTAATCAATTTCATAGAGTCAGGTATCATTAACCACTTTGGTTGTCCATTGGCTTTAGTTAGTGACAATGGTCCTACATTTGCATCATTAAAGTTTTCTAATTGGGCTTATGATCATGGAATTGTTATAAAATTTGCATCCAATTACTACCCACAGGGGAATGGTTTGGCTAAGTCTTCCAATAAGAACTTGTTGTCAGTCATCCATAAACTACTAGAAAAGAACCCCAAGGATTGGCACACCCAACTTAGGTTTGCTCTGTGGGAAGACCACACTAGACATAAGACATCCTTAGGAACTTCTCCTTATCACCTAGTGTATGGTTTGGAACCTATCTTTCCCATTCAACTAAAGATCCCTACCCTGCAATTCATCAATGAATACTATGATGGAGAGGATAATTGTGAAGCCCGCTTAACTGAATTGTTACACCTTGAAGAGAGAAGAGATGAAGCCTTAGAAAACTTTGTCAAAAATCAAGGTGTAGTGAAGAGATGGTTTGATAGGAGAGGCAAGGTGAAAGCCTTGAGAATCTCTGACTTGGTTCTCTACTGGGATAAAGCCCATGACCGAAAAGGGGAGCATGGAAAATTTGACAGACTTTGGCTTGGCCCTTATCAGATTGCAGAGATTCTGGGAGATAATGCCTTCCGTTTGAAAACCCTCACTGGAGAGGATATCCCACTGCCTATCAATGGGCAGTATTTGAAGCATTATTTCTAGTCCTGAGTTGTTTACAGCTTTGTCCTTCTACATAGTTAGATTAGTTTTCCTTTCTAATGTTCTCTTTTTGCCTTGGTTAGAGTAGGGTTCCTTTTGTTTTGCTTTGCTCGTTTATTACTTTTGGTTAGGGTAGGTCTGCTTTGGTTGGGTTTTCTTGCTTTCCTCTGGGTTTGTTGCATCTGTATGACTGGCTGCTTGTTTGGGGATGTTCTGGGGATTTATTTTATTAACTATAATCATCTTTTCAGAGTCAACTGACCTAGTGGATTCCTTCATTTCATGATGCATGGGTTGGGAATTGGGGTCACTTGATTAAGTTAAATTCTGGAATATATTTGGGTTTATATCTTTACACAAATCTTAAGAATTCCAAGGTTGCATGTGGTCTTTAGGAGGTTTGACTGGGTGAAAAATCTTAGATTTTTCTCTAGTTGCACTGTGGTCCTCATCCCTGAGTGTGGGCTTCATGGCTTGGAAGGTGAAAATAAGGCTTTAGAAAAAACATAGGTCTCAAAGAGAATATGAAAAAAGGGAAAAGAACATAAAACATTGAAAATCAAAAGGAATGTTCACCTTATCAAGGGTATCCTAGTATCTCTACCGAGGCTATGGATGCCTAGTTGGCAGTAGAGCTATGCTAGGGAGGGTCACAATGATAACCTCACTAGGGATATGGAAACCTGACTGGCAGTGAGGCTCTATCCAGGTTGCTTTCAGAGTTGGAATCTTTATGTAGCCCTATCAGATTAATTTTGGTCCCTATTGCAACCAAGGAAAGGGAAATGAATGCATATACACACACTTTGACCTTGGTATAGGAAAGGTTTGCTTGCTTGTGATTTCTGAAACCTTGTCTAGATGTAACCTGATGCTTGGACTAAAACTAGAGATTCTGGGTTCTTGATTCCAGTTTGTCATTGAAATGCTCTAGAGAATTTCCCCAGTGGAGTCACCATTTGTTGTGTAGTTTTGCACACACAGGCCACTAAAAGTAGGGACCCTCTTTTGCTTGGTCTTCTAGCTCTTTTCTATGGCCTTGCTTGTGAGCTTGTCTTTGAAAATATTGAGTTTTTGGTCTTTGGTGATTTTAGTCCTTGGTCCTGCATTTGTTGCTACCTACCATATTCTTTGATGGCTATCTTATTGGCAAAATGACCCTATTGTGCTGACACTTTGAAAATTCTAAGTCCGAGGGCTCAATTTCGGGTTTTTCACTGATTTCAAGATTTTTCATCCCTACTGGATTTCCTCAGTTGCTTGGGAATCCCGACCGGGCTTCTTTTTCATTGCATTCAGAGATTTCGGGGTCTCGCGAAATTTTCGCCTTCTCTGGATTCCTCCGATTTGTCCTTTGCTTCATTATTTTTCCAACTGGGCTTGTCTTTGCACTTCTTTTAGAATTTTCTTTGCCCTACGGATTTTCCTTCTTCCCCGGACTTGTTTGAATTTTCCTCTATTACCTGATTTTCCCGATCGTTTGGAAAACCCGATCGTCTAAAAAACTTGACTGGGCTAGTTCTTAGTTGCCTTCAGGAATTTCATTACCTTCGAGAATTTCATTGCCCTAGATTTTCCTTCCTTCTTGGATTCTTCTGAGCTCTCCTTTCCTTCCTCATTTTCCTGAGCTATTTGGGCCGGTTTACCTCATTACCATGGGGGCCTTCACCCCTGGCATGGTGGCATGGTGACAACGCCATACCGTAGGGGTCTATGTGTTAGGTCGCGGTGGTGTAGTGGGCAATTAGCTGACCTACGGTCCCATGGTTTACTGTGGTATTGTGGTGGTTAGTTAACTGGCTTGTGGTGCCACGGTTAACTGTGTTACCTCAACGATTGATGCATAGATCTGCGGTACTATGGTTTATTGTAGTACTGTGGTGGTCGATTGGTTAGCCCACAGTGGTGCGGTTAACCACATTACTATGGTGTTGTTTTAGGGGGCTCGCAGTAGTGTGGTGGTGACTGCTTGGGAGGCTTGGCGGGTCGACTCGACAAGTCAGATGACTTTGAACAAGTTGATTTATCGTTGAACGAAATTGACTTCGTAAGAGTCCACCACCTTTAGAAAATCCTGAATGTCCATTCCTTCTCCATTTTTCCAGGGTTTGCTATGTATCACTGGTTTTAGTGATTTCCTTCCTTGTCGAATTTTCCCGAAAAGCTATCATTTGTCAAGAATGGAGGAGGATTCATGGCCCGATGGTTATTGGCTCTACATTTTATGATAATTTTAGATGATTTAAGGCTATATGCAAGAATTTATTGACTGATTGACCTATGAGTGATTGGATTTGGATAATTTCTATTCTTACCTTACTTCTGTCTACCTGGCTTGGAATTCCCCAAAATTTCCTTCCTGAGTTGAATTCCGCGAAGGGGTGAAAATCCTAGACTTTGAGGGAAGATGTTTTAACAATGGTTTGAGGAATTCTAACTGTTCATCTGGATTTCCTTGTTGGATGAATATGTTTTCATGATGTATTGACATGGAATTTCATGCTTTTACTAGTTACTAATTATGGTTCTTTGAGTGCAGGCTGGATCAGGCAAGTTGTTGATGTCATGGCTGAAAAGGAAGGAGTGTGCATACTTCGAGGCTATTGTGGGATTTATGGGATTTGGTTGGGTACACTTTGCAGCTACAAGCAAGTTGACCTCATGTGTACAGTTTCATTCTTCTACTTTGAGCAGATGGGGCATTAATGGTGAACATGACTCATAGGCTCGAGGGGCTGTACTTGGACTTTGTGAGATCCTAGACTGATCTAAAGGGGTGCTTCATGCATTCAATGTAGGGTGGTGATTTATTAAAGGCTATCTGGACTAATTTGATTGGTGACCAACCCTCTTTGTAACCCTAACTCAGGGTCTACACTGAACAAAATTCTATAAGAATGGCATTTTGCCTCATTTGTGGGTTCCGGAAGGCTCTCGAAGTTATCTCTGGAAGTAGGTTCTTGAAGTTGGTTCTTGAAAATGGTTCTCGAAGTTGGTTCTTGAAGTTGGTTCTTCAGTTGGTTAGCTAGTTAGACTAAGTCAGAAAGACTTGTAAAGAGTAGATTAAGTAGTAGAGTAGCATGTTAGAAGATTAGAAGTTGGTTTTAAATTTCAAGCAAATGTTCTAACACAAAACATCAGAATTGTTGTTGTTATTGATGATTTAATACAAGTGGAGACATTGTGCTATGATTGGTGCCTTTTTTGGATTGAATAATCTTGCATGGTTCTTGTTCTATCTTTAAAATTTCTTGGAAATGTTTGAATGCATCTTAGGTTTAGTTAATAATGCTTGTGATTTAGTGCTTGTAGTGTTGTAGCAATCTCTAGTTCATACCTTGGGCAACTTCTTGATTGTGGGAGTTTTGTGCAAGGTCAACCTGTACCTAATACTTAAGTATTTAGTTCAATTGTGGAAATGTATTTAGTTTTGTTGAATGAGTGTCCATAATCTGAAAATCTTTAACACCTTAGAAGATTGCACTATTTTCTATAAGACTACAGGTATAGCCTGGGTTGAGCAGAAATTAGTTTTAAGGGATTGGTCTGTTCCAAGTATTTCATCATTAGTATTGTTGATCTTAGGAGTAACATTAATCTTAGGATTTCTGAAACCCCTATCTTTTGTTATTTCTTTAAACTTTGGTTAGAACAAGGAATTCAAGTATCACCGTATTGAAAATTCTGATAAGTTTAGAGCTTCCAACATTTTTTGTAAGGTCCCCTTGTGATTACCAACATTTTCACATTTATCATTGAGTGGTTCCACTACATTGTCAAGACCTGACACCCAAGAGACCTTGGGGTTATCTCTTTGTCCATAGAGATCAACCTTTCATGAGATATAGGATAATATTTATTCTGTCTGAGTTGTTCCTATGCAGAAAACACCACCAATAGGTATCTCATATGGAGATTTTTCTAATTCTTCATAATTACTATTAAATTCTTAATGTTAGTGAACACAAGCTAGCAAGTACTGGAAAAGAGCAAGAATGTTGGGATATAAGAGATAAAAGGGCAAGAACATTGATCAACCTTACACTTTCAATAGTTTTTCTAGATGTTCGCAATGAGAGAAGTGGAGTCAAAGTATGGGGTATTTTAAAAAGTACATATGAAAATTTAGGGGATATGTGGATTCTAACTCTCACCATAAAATTATCAAATTCACAAGAGCTAATCCCTCATCTAAGCAAATTAAAGGTAAATAAAATTGAACTTTCTTGTCTTGGAAATGATATAGATGATAAATATTTTGTGCAAATAATTTTACAAAGTCTTCCAGGATCTTATCAATCATTTATAAGAGGGCTAGATACTGCTAATAAGTTAAAAATTATAAAATATGGAGATTTATATGCTAAGTTAGTGCAAGAAGAAAAATGTCAAATCAAAGAAAGGGAGTCATTTAATGACGAATCTTTCATAATGAAAGGGAAACAAAATTAAAAAAATACACAAGAAAATCATTCAAGAGAGAAAAATTGGAAGTATGAAAATAGATATATTCCATCAAAGGATTATAGTAAAAGAAAATAGAAATGTAATTGCTATGGTAAGTTGGGTCACAAAGCAAAGGAATGTTATAAGAGGATTAAAGATACAAAAAGGAAGCCAAATAAGTTTATAAAAACAATCGATTCTAAAAGTAATTCTCTTTGCATCACATTTAAAGAAAATAATTCTTATAAGGATGATTGGGTTATTGATTTTGGTGCCAAACAACACATGCGTTACAATAAGGAATAATTTGAATCACTAAGGAATGATAAAAATTCAGAGAAAATATATTTAGGTAATAACAGTGCTTTGGAATTTAAAGGAACTATAAATTTTCAAGTTGATAATGGTGTGTTAAAAAATGTAAAGTTAGTTCCAGAGTTGAAGACAAATCTTCTTTTTGTATCTCAAATTTCTAATCAAGAGTATAAAATACAATTCTACAATGAAAAATGTTTAATTAAGGATGTGAGTAATAATTACAAAGTGACTGCAATTGGTAAAATGGAGAATGGATTATATAAATTCCAAAAAATTACTTCTAAATGTGGAAATGAGAATATGTGTGCTATTGCCAAATATGATGATATGAGTAGGTTATGGCATGAGCGTATGGGACATGTCAACTACCAAAGCCTCAATATTATTGGGAAACTAGATATGGTGCATGGGCTTCTAAAAATTTCATAAAGTCATAAGGTATGTGAAGGATGTGCTATGGGAAAGAAACACGTGGAAATTTTCCCACAAGGTAAATCATGGAGAGAAAAAACTCCTTTACATTTGGTTCATAGTGATGTAATGGGTCCTTTTAAAACACCATCACTTGCAAGATCAAGGTATGCCCTCACCTTTATTGATGATTATACTAGAAGAATTTGGGTATATTATCTAAAAAGGAAGGATGAAGTGTTTGATAAGTTTAAAGAGTTTAAGGCATTGAGTGAAAATCAAAGTGGAAGATCTTTAAAGATAATAAGAATAGATAGAGGTATGGAATATATGAACAAATCTTTCTTAGAGTTTTGAAAACAACATGATATAAAGAAGGAATAAACTATCTCCTACTCACCAAAACAAAACGGAGTTGCAAAAATAAAAATAGAACTATAATAGAAATGGCTAGATGCATGCTTCATTCTAGAAATATAGAAGCTAAAGTTTGGGCTGAAGCAATTTGTACTATAGTTTATATTTTGAATAGAGCACCTATTAAGGTAGTTTTGAACATAAAATGAGAAGAAGCATGGAGTGGTAGAAAGCCTATAGTATCTCATTTTAAAGTCTTTGGATGTATTTCATATGCCCAAATTCTTGATGAAAATAGGAACAAGCTTGAAAGGAAAAGTTAAAAGTGTATAAAGGTTGGGTATAGTGAGGAGTCAAAAGGATATAGGTTATATAATCCTAAAAAAAATGAAATTCATAGCAAAAGGAATGTATGGTTGGATGACGATATTGAAAGTAATCATTCTCCTACATTATCTTACTTTCCAATATTGATTAAAGAAGATAAGTCTACTTATACTAATGATCAAAATAAAGGTGTGCAATCTTTTGCAAAAGGAGAAGGAAAAAAAGGTTGAAGAATCAAGTGAAAGTGATGATGAAAACACACAGAAGACTAGAAGCATTCAAGAAATATACCAAGAAGGTCCTAGAAATATGTTTACTAACTATGCTCTTATGACTAGGGTGATGCAAGTTGAAACTCCAAGTACATATGAGGAAGAAAAAGGAAAAGAAGAATGGAGGTAGCAATGCAAGATGAGTACAATTATTTGATGAAAAAGGGAACTTGGTAATTGACAACTCTTCCAAAAGGTAAAAGTGTGGTTGGTTGCAAGTGGACCTACAAAAAAAATTTCACATCAAATGGAGATATTGAAAAATATAAGGCAAGGCTAGTGGCTAAAGGCGTCTCACAAATGGAAGGTATTGACTATATTGAAACCTTTGCTCCAGTTGCTAAAACGAGTTCAATTCGTACAATAGTTGCTAGCTGCAAATTTTGGTTGGAATTTTTTTCAAATGGATGTAAAAAGTGCATTTCTACATGGTGATGTTAAGGAATACATTTACATGCAACAACCACTAGGATTTTTTTAAAATGGTGAATAACATCTAGTGTGTAGATTAAAAAAAATCATTATATGGTCTTCAGAAAGTTCCAAGGGAATGGTAATCCAAAATAAATGAGTATTTTTTAGATGTACGATTTAAAAGAAGTAAAACTGATCTAGATGTGTATGTAAAACATAGTGATGATAAAGTTGTTATTATTGTATTATATGTGGATGACTTGATTATCATAGGAGATCACACACATAATATTGAAATAACCAAGGATCAACTAAAACAAGATTTTGAAATAACTGATCTAGGGTTGATGCACTAATTTTTAAGTATGCAAGTATGGCAATTAGAAGAAGGAAGGATCATGCTTTTCAAAAAAAATATGCTCTTGATATGTTGAAAAAGTTTAATATGAGTGATAGTAAACCATTTAATACACCATGTGAAGTGGGATTAAAATTGAGTGTTAACTCTACACAAAAGAAGGTGGATGGAAAATTGTATAGACAATAAGTTGGGAGTCATGTGTATCTCACCATAACTACACCAGATATATTTCATATACAGTTGGTATTGTATCCAAGTACATGTGGGTGATCCCACAATAGTGGTTTACAATTTTTGGCCAAACTAGACACTAAAATATTTTTTTCTAACTAAATCTTCACTTTCGGGCACCTATAGCGGCTAAACCGTGAGGAATTTGAAGATGATGCAAACTAGTGATTTGAGAATTTTAAGGTGTGACACTCACAGTATACAACATAATTTTTTTTCCATGAAGGATAAAATTATAATTCTTTCAAATTTAGATTTGTAACTCTGATATCTAGTGCTTCCAATTGATCTCATTATTTTTTATTGGATATGTTTTCCTTAATAAAGTTTCAAAGTTGAACTAATTACAATTCAGACATAGGCAGACTGTATACAATGTAACTTTTTTTGTATGTATTGAAATTCATTTTTTTAGTTGGATCAAGGACTTCAATATTTGGTGCACTCATTTTTATTTTTTTTGGATAATTTGTTATTTTTCCACATGTGCAGAACATAGAGCTTGATTTTCAGTGAAAGACATATGTTTAATAAAACTAAAAAAAAATACATAATAAAACCAAAACATATTAAAATTATATTTGTTGGATAGCTTGTTCTGAGGACTACCATCATCCAATTGGGTTTGTGAAGTCTCCTCCATTTTCATTTTCATCCTCAACCCGAGCTTTGAAGTGCAAAATTTTGGAACTTTTTGGTGCCTGAGGGGGAGAAGGAGGGAAAAGGGGGATTTGAGCAAACCCCTAGGGGTTCAAGTGAACCCTTAGGGGTTCGATCGAACCAGGGTTCATTCGAACCCCTTTTTCAATTTTTTTTTTTTTTATGGAGGGAATGATGGGACCTTGTATTTAACTAGTTCGCTCAAACCAGGGTTCATTTGAACCCTTGTTCAGTTTGCTCAAACCTATGGGTTCATTCAAACCCCAAAAACCATTTTTTTTTTTGTATGAGGTCATTTTTTGCAAGTTTTCCTACCTCACTTGAATTGTAAACCAATTTTGTGGATTTACCCATGTCAGATCCACACATTGAGCATTGGAAAGTGTTGATGCCAAAAATTGGCAAGGTAATAGACCTTTGTGGGAAACACAGTTTTAGGGGGGACCTATTGCGCCAAACTAAGTAACCTCCAGATTTTAAAGAAGCTGACTTCTTCTATATTTGGGGTTTTGAATAGGAAAAGGAAGTAGATATAAAAAATAAAAGATCAAACTAGGGTGATGCATTGAGATTTAGATGTGAGGCATGATAGGCCTATCTTGTAGATGTGGTCTAAGGGCCCGTTTAGCAATATGCTATGTCTCGAAATAACAAAAAGCAAAGAGAAAGACCTGAATAATTCATTTCATGACATAAAACATTTTTCATAGAGATTTACTGAAGAGAAAGAGTCAAAGACATGGTTCTAAATCAAAATTCTATTCAAATCATTGAAGTTGCAAACAAACAATTCAGTATCAACACAGTATAATGTCATCCAACAATTAAGAAACAAAAAGGCCAAATTACAAGGGCACAGTCTGTGAGTCTTTACAATTTTTTAACAAAAAAAGGCTTGGTGTCTTCCTAATTCTTCTGTAGATATTTCTGAACTTCGTCTTCGAAAGAAGAAGCTGTATATATAGCTAGGGGATTCCACCACTTGAAGGGCTATAACATAAAAGATTCCCATCATGAATGATGATGCTCGCAACAATGATTCACCACGACCATTGCAACAATAAATTCTCGAGCATGAACCTAGTCATCTATGAGCCATATGCATCTCCTACAAATGATGGTAGTGGTCCTAGCTTACCCTGTTTAAACAAGTTTTGCCTCCCAATGAAGGAAGTAAGAACATGCGACAAAGTATGGTAGCTTGGCATTTGCGCCATTCCTCCTTTTCTTGTAGATGCGCTAAAGGGACACGTGGTGCTATTTCACAGCTTGTGGTTCATCCTCCACTTCCCTTGATGACAGATTGTGAAGAGAATACATGTGGTGGTATTTCTACTATCGACACCACTTAAGGGGCCCGCCAAAGTTTACACGGAAGGAGACTACATGGTAGGCGGTCGGGGCCCGAAAGAGAGTTATATGAAAGTAGGCCTAGTGCACCTGATCTATTGACACGTGGGGGAAATATGAGGCTCGAAAGAGAAGGGAAGGGAAGCTCCCCTTTGATGAGCGCTTGGGTGACATGTTGTGGAAGTGAGTTGAGACTATCGAAAGGCTAGCACTGAGGCTTTTAAGATCATCGGGCATGGTTGGAAGTTGAAAAAACAATTAAAAAAACTCAAAGGGAGCATGGGGTATATAAAATATCCACAAATTCTGGCAACTAATAGGGGTGTTTTGCCTATAGAACGACGAACCCAAAATCTCTAGTTTTATGACCAAGGTCTTATTCATTGAGCATCTAGAGTCAGGGCCTAGAAAGGGCAATTTACAAGGGTAGCTAGTTGGCCTCAGAAGGCTCTGATATGGCATGCAGATTCTCATGTGCCTCGTGAAAATCAATCACTTCCTTAAAAGGAAGCATTGCAGATATTCCAAACCCGAATTCAAGCTGAAAAGTAGTCATGCGATCTGATGAGCTACACCCTCAATGTCCTTGGTGGTGGGAGGCTGACTCAAGCTCTAAAAATTTGATAAATCTAGCTTCCTCTCCTCAATTTTGGTTGCAATTTTCTCTGCGGTAGCCATCGATTCACCAGAAAGAAATGGAGAGGGCAAGCCTATCTGGGTTAGTTGGGAAAACCTTGCCCATATGTTGTCCATAGTTTTTCCCAATGTGATTGAGCATTATTGAGCATGAAGGGTGGCCTCATTGCAGCGGATAAACTCCTTTGTGATCCTAGCAGTTGACCTTCGATTCTCAACCCCCGCTCGAACAAGATCCTCTCTCGGCATGGTGTATAGATTTCCTAGCAACTTCTCTGCTTTGAGAAGCTTTTCCCTTATGAACTGTGGGAACTATTCGATTGTGCCACAAACCTCCCTACATAAATCTGTCACCTCTACCATGAATTGAAGTGTGGGCTGGAGATTCAGACATAAGTCCTTGACTCTCTCCTAGTAGGAAGCATATAGTTGTTGGGATACTAAGGAAAGGTTTGATTGTGGAGTAGGAGTTTGAATGATCTTCTTTAAGAGATTAATCACTGCATCCCTCATCCCAATCTCTTCTGTTAGCCCAAAACTTTGTTCTGTAGTAGAGGAGAGTTTCTCCTATAGGTCTTTCTATGCAACCAACCACCTTTCTTCAGCCTGGCTTCAGGTTGCAGACTCTTTCTCTATGGAAAGCCTAACCTTCTGGAGATCTTCCTGAAATTGAGCCTGTGCACTCACTTGATTTGTCTCTTTTTCCTGTACTGCTCGCTCCAATTTAGCATGCAGTTGTTGCAATTCTCCATTCTTTTGCTGAACCTCTCCTTCTGATTGGGCCAACCTATCTGATAGTTCTTGGTTCCTTTGTCTCAACTTAGCTACCTGATCAAACTCCTGGGATTAGAACCTCTCGAGCTCCCTTTGCAAGCTAGCCTTCTCTACCTACGTATTCTATGTGAAGCATGCCCTTTTTGCCTCCTATGCTTTCTCCTTGGCCAACAAGACTTCCATACTTCCTTTAATGTCCTTGAGCTCATCCTCTACCTTCTTCAATTTGTGGGCAGACTTAAGAAAGTCAATGGTCACCACTTGTTGTGTTTCCTCCATTAGCTCAACTTTGTCTTGTGGTCAGGAAACACACAAGTCGAATCCGATGGCATGGATGTCATAGTCATTGGGATGCATTTATCGCTGTAGTTTGGTAACATTGGGGTGCATGGTTGTGAAATGCAATGATTGCTAAGCCTCATTATAAATGGTCTGGACTCTAGGATCTGCTAGCTTCCTGACCTCCTTTTCTTTTTGCTTTTGGAATTTGAGAACTCGAGTTTTCTTTGTTGTATCGCTCTGTGAGAAGAATTGAGCCGACGATTTAATGGGTTTTCTTGCAAAAGGTGTGTTGGGAAGGACAACGAAAGGGAATGAGAGGTAGGTGACCTCAAATGTTTTATTCTTTGGAAGGGAAATCATGAGAAGAGAGAAGGGAGGAATATTCCAAATCCTAGGTGACAAAGGTGTGGAGGGACTTGTGGGGAATGAGGGTGGAAATGGAGATGCGACGGGTTCTGACGACTGCAAAGGTTGAGTTAGAAATGACTTAGAGGATGCAATAGGGATGACGGCCTCAGAAACCAAGGGGCGGAAACAACTGATACAGATGAGGAGGCCGATGGGGCAGCTTGAGGAGAAGTGAAATCCATTTGTCCGATATGAGAGATTTGGGAGAAACCTCTTGCAGCCATTGTAGGGGGGACAAATAAAGATAGACTCACATTTGGAGTGATGGGTTCCATAGGGATTATGAGAGAAATAAGAGACTGTGAGATGAGAAGAGAGGGAGAGAAAGATACCTGAGTGGCTGATTCCATCTCCAACCCTTAGCTAACTGCAACCTCCTATGAATCACCTCCTGAAGCCACATTAGTGCGTTGTCTTTTGCTTGGTGGGTAGATCTCTGCATCCATCGCTTCCATTGATTGCTTTATTTATCAGGTATTTTTTGCAGTCCAAGTTCGGGATTGTGAAGACTTCGATTGTGAAATATTCATCCGCACACTCTTGACATCTATGCTATGCTACATCACCATTTTCTATTTTTCCTTTCCCTTATTAGAGCATGGTGTAGCATCCTCAGGGTTGGTCTCCTTTGCATCACTCGCATCAGAGTTGGTATGTTCTCTGTTACAGAGGGTATCAAATTGATCATCGTTGTTGAAAATCGATGGGTAGTGGAATAGGATGAAGGTATTCTTGATCTGCTAGTGATAAATCCAGAAATTGTTGATCTTTTTCGGCTTCCAGCCTTGTTCCCTCACCAAGCTATTTCGGAGGGTAGTACTCATGCGACAATTTTCATCTACCTTCTCAACAGGCAGATAGAAAATGAGCCATGATGAACTTCAATTATCCTTTGGCATGCGCGCCAAGTCCATCTAGAATATGCTGATATCATCCATAGGATTTCATCGCACTTCCCAGTAAGGCTGAGGGTTGTGTTTTACCTTGATGACGTGTCACACAAATCATCCTCAGGGTTGTATTCCCACCTATTGTAGATGAAAACCAACCTAGGTTGTTCCAGCTTTGCCTCCAGTAGCTTTGCTGATTTCTTTTTTACCATGACCACTATTTTGTAGTTCATAGGGCATTCGAAAAATCCCCTTTTCTTCTTGTTTAGGTTGGAGCAAAAGGTCTAGTCCATAATAGCCATTTTTCAGAAAACTTCAAGGGACAATACCCAATTGGTGGGGGATGCAAGGAGTCGGATTGGTTCTTCACAAAATCCACACACTCAGACACATGTGAATTCCTCCCTGAGGAACCAGTCACACTTGAGGAATAGGGATTTCATCCAACCGGTTTGGTCACTTGACAGGCGGTAGTAGTCACCATCCTTGCTTAAGTTGCACAAAATCAGAATCAATTTTTTTTCTGAGAAAGAATAATAATCATAGGTGGAAGAGAGGATGGGAGTCCATACCAAAACTAGCTTCTGATGCTTCTTAGCATCAAATATTGATAATTCCATTTTTTCCTTGAAGAAATCGGGGTTCTGATGTAGAAATATGTAGGCAAGAAGAGAAGGATCTCTGAACTTACTGACAATTTCAAACTCAACAATCTTCTTCCGCATATCCTTAACAATCATCTCTGTGAAATCATACCAGAAAGGGTCTTTCTGCCTCCTTAGTTGAAAGCCCAGGCCCAACTGAGATTTAGACACAATCTTTTCATTGTCCAAGCCGAACACAAAATCCATCATGGAGAAGGCGTCTTGCAAGTTTGCATGTATGAATCCAACATAATGATTCAAATTTTTTAATGACTGTTGGTAGTCCTAGGGCCTTCCAGTCTCTGCATTATAAAAGTCGAGGGCATGCTTTCTACCCTTCTAGAATTTTGAACCCTTTTTCTGGTTGAAGGGCTCCATTGGTAGCATTCTGGTGCTATTATTGGGAATGCACAACATGTTCCTAAGATCCTCTGCAGTTAGCACGAATCTCAACCTTCTTCCCTCAATTTCGTCCATTTCCTGATTGAAGCATCGAATACGTTCATGAATTATTTCTGGGCAGTGGTGCATATAAGGGACCATATATTGTGGGAGTCTGCAAAACCATTGCTTGTATGATAATTGATTATTGAAAGATTTCTTCATTCTGGCGTAAAAAAATTCCTTTAGCCCCTTAGGGTTAGTCTTGAGGACTGGGTCATAAATGTTATCCCACTCTTCTTTTATCAAACATGCATCTATGAGGGTTCCCTTCTTAGCTGGCTGTGTGTGAAACCATTCTAGCTTATTTACGATTCCAGGCATAGCATAAGAATCATTCTCCTGAAAAATATTGACCATGGGTGCTGTGAGTATTGCATTAGCCAAGCTTTGAGAAGTTTTGCTTGGCTCACTCATCTGTGGATTTTGAGCTACTTTAGGGGCTGTGGATTCCATTTCTCTTCAAACTTCTGAAATTTTCTATGCATCCCTTAGCAATTCTACACTTTGAAAATTCTTTGCACTAACTATCTATTCAAAACTCCTTCTTTCCTTTAAAATAATCGCATGCAATACTTAGCTTTTTTGGCTTCCTTTGAGTGGTAGATGACAGTTGCTTTTTCTGCATTAAATTCAGCATGTACTGCCAACCTTTCAGTTTGTGCAAAGTGAACTACTTGCCATTTTGAAATGACAAGGATTCATAATGAACCCAGGTACCTACCACCCATGGCATGATTTTCCTTGGAAATTGATCCGGTGATTTGAAAGCATGCTAGGCATCGTATGCTGTGGTAATTATTAGCTTGAACGAAATGATTACATCTAAGTATACAATAATCCTTAAATAGAAACACATCCTTTCTTGGAGTTTGAGAGACACCTATAGGATGATACCTCAGCGTCTGGCCAAATAGACTATCACTCGATGTTTCCACCAACTTGTGCTAATTAATTAGCTTTCTTTCATTTTGTACGCAACAACTCGTACCTATGGCCGCAACTGGGTGAGAGCCTCAAGCGAGCCTTGGTGCAGTGTTCAAGGTGGTACTTGGTTAACCTCATGCTTATGGTATGCAAATTGTAATGCTTATCCTTTCTGCTTCTATAAATAGGTGCCTAAGGAATAGGGAAATTAAACTTAGCAATTTTTAGCAGAATTAGCTTTAGGTGTTTGGTTTAGAATTTGGTATTTACAGTCTGCTTAGTATTTATGTAGAGTTCGGATTTAGGCATCTTGCATAGGGTGGTTATCTGAATGGCCTTGGGGAGGTGGTGGAAAATGCGACATTTGGTGGAGGAATCCCGATAGTGAGCAACCTTTGCAGGTTTATTGAAGAAGACACATGCGTCCCATGGTTTTCGTTCTTGGGCAGTTTCCACCTCCATTCATAGGAAGTACATCATCAAAAGGTTGCCCATGCCTATCATTTTCTCTTTTTAATCTACAACATGGTGTCATTCTACGATATTGAATGGTACATCAATTTTAAGAACCTGGTGTTCCCTCCACCACCTATCATTGCTTCTCTAGATGGTGTCGTTGGCCCAATTGTTGCTACCGAGGATGACATGGTTTTGAATGTTGTTGTTGCTACTTCTCCCCATGACTGAAAGTTTACTCGCTCTTAATATTTTCTAAGATTGAAACTTGCTAGTCTTTTTGTATATAGCCTGGAAAAGGCCTCACGATATAGAAATATATATAAGCATGTACCTCTAAAAGCATGGCTTTTGAGCCATTTTGTTATTGTACTTATGGAAGTATATAAATATAATGAAAATATGGCTTATATTTGAAATTTGTACTTTGTTGCATATTTCCCGTCTCTTCTGGCATATGTATTATTTTTTGTAACATAATGTGAATCTTTGTCACATCATGGATTAGGAAGACCAGCCAAACAAACAAAAGAAAAAAGCTTGAAAAAAAAAACACAATAATTACATATTTACATGGAATTGTCTAATCGAGCTCTATAGAAATTTTAAGGTGACTTCCCTTGACGAGAATCCCCTAATTGCTTTTTCCTCTATGCTTTCTAATTTAAATGTCTCATATTTCCTGTACTGAATTATCATGAACGGACCCACTCGAAAGTTGTCATATTTTTTTGTGTTGATCAGATCTTGCTTTATGTTGATCAAATGTTATCACTAGACCCTTACCATCCAGTCTCTCATTTAAAAAGTCATTCAATAGAGAAAATACACCAAAACCTGCTACTTTGCGTATGGTTAATCCCATGGAGGGTATTAAGTGATGATTTCTCGGTGATGCTCAGTTTAGGTTGTGAAAATCGATACACAAGTGGGTGTCTCCATTCTCCTTTTGGACTGGGATGAGACTAAATGCCCAAGAACTAGGCTCAACTGAGAAGACAATTAGCAACTGAATTAGCTTCAGTAACCCTTGCATTATCAGTGCTTCATTCTTGGGACTTGCTAGCCTCTGTTCTTGGAAAATCGATTTGGCCTCTCTCTCTGGTTCTATCATAGGCTGGATGATACTAGGATCATACCCTTTGAGTTTATCATATGGCCGGGCTAATACCCAATCATTCCCCTTTGAAAAGTGGATGAGCCTTTCTTCACCTTGATGCAAGACGCTCTTTCTGACTTTAAGATTACTTGCATCTCTGATATGAAAATTTGTATAATCATCTTCATTTTCTATGAGCTTCCTCTTCTTATTTCTAGTATTGCCAAAAAATGGGCTTCTGGGAGTGACCAAACTCTTTGGATGCTCATGGGGTCCTTGCTGAATGTTTTTTCCACCGTTGGTTTTCGTGACCCTTGATTGGAATTGGTTGGTAAATTCTTCCAACTACAAACTGAATAAGGCGATATGTTCAATACTGTCAAATACTTTCTAGCTCTGACCACCCTCTAGATTTGCTGGTTGGAATATCATTCACACAGAGCATCAGTTATGCATTGGGTCGGGTGCTAGTTTGAATTGGGATCCAATTTTGGCTATGCCATTTGCATCAGCATTCTATTCTTGAGGAACAACTTGAATATTAAAAGTTTCAAAGCTCTTGATTAGGTCCCAGACCTTGTCTTTATAGGATCTCATATGGACATCTTTTATAGTATTGATATTCCGAAATTGATTGATGATTAGCTCGAAAACCTCAAACACCTTCATGAGCTTGATATCCATTTTCTCTACTATGCTCAAACCTAGTACGAAGCATTCATATATTAGCCTCGTTGCTAGAACAGGAAAGTTGAGATTGGAAAGGTCTGACTGTCTTCTCGCCGCTTGAGGAAGTCAGGTATACTTCAGCTTCTATACTGATCTTGATTTTTGCACCATCGAAGTGTAGCGACCACAGTCTTGTTGTTGAAATGCCTTTGGGCTCTTGTGTCACCTCTGAGATGGCTTGATCTTCATCATAAATGACATAAGTTCCTAGTCCAATGGCATGATAATTGTCGAAAGGGTCTTTATCAATGAACTCGCTTAGGAGAACCTCTTCTTGATCGGTCCGATCTTCAATGATTTCTTCATCTTCTAGAAGCTCAGTGAAATACATCTCCTCCTTGGTGATGGAGGTGTGAGCATACTCAAAGATTGTCTTAGCTTCATCCACAATGTGTTCCAAATGAAAAGGTTTGGACACCAGCTTCATTTTGGATCCATGTTTGGTTCTTATAATTAGGTGTGACCAATCTAAGGAAAGGTATCCACCTAGTTCAAAAGTGAATTCCCTGGACAAGCACATACCGAATATTGGAGGAATATCAATGATCATTGTATCCTGCTTGATCGTGATGTTGTGGCCGGAAAATAGAGTTAATGGAAGGTCCCTAATGATCCCCGCAATATTAACCATATTCCCATCTAATTGCATGAATCCTTTCTTCAAAGGCTCATAGCTCAGTCCTACGGATTCAACTATTTCCTTGGACATGACTGTGGTGCTAACACTAGAGAATATCATGGAGTTATGCAGTAATTTATTACCCAGAATAAGGGTTAAGAAAAACGGTTTCGGTTTTGGTTTCCCTTTACCGATTTTGACTGTGGATTCTTCCTCTAGATCCTCAGTAGAGGCCTCTTTTGCAGTATTTCTAAGAAATTTGGCTGGGGGTGACTAATCAATAGTCTCCCCTTGAAGTGATTGCAACTTTGGTTATGAGATCGGGTCTTCTTGGAGAGCCCTCTATAGCAATGTCTTTTGCTCCAGAATGGCTAAGATTTCCCCCAAGGAAATGTTAGCAGATGATTTTTTAAATTGTTCCACTACATCAAACGGTGGCAGTCTTGGAGTATTTTTATCCTTAGCTCTTGTTGTTATGATCTCCCTTTGTGACAGACATTGTAGTACCGCTGCGGAGGCACTATATTTTTGGTCGTGAGCACTTTTTGGCTGTAGACTAACTAATTGCGGGATGACTGTTTTCCCCATGAATCTCCCTTTGGAATGGGTGTTGTAATCATACTGCACTTGTGGAGTCTCAGAAGTGGATGCTTTCTATGTGAACACCGCTTCCTCTCCTTCCATCCATGAGAAGAGGGCATGGTCGAGAGCTATATCATTCTTTTGGTCTAGAGAAATCCCTTGCATTTGAGCGGTGAGTATCGTGTTTTCCTTTTGCGGGGAGGTATATGCATAACCGCCATTTTCTGACATTGAGCCTTGGCTGCGCTGCTCCACTACCTTCTGTTGTAGATTGCCGCGTGGGTAGTTTCAGGGCATATGTGAATCGCCGCAAGGGAAACACTAGGGTTTTTTGTCATCAACCAAATTGTTTTGCCTCGCAGTCAACTCTCTATTAGAGCTTAGGTGGGAATTCGGCAACGAAGTGGGTACCAATACTATTTGACTTGTTGTTTAAGCTTGAGGATTTGTGCGAGCGCCTCCTTGGAACTAGTTTTGTTGGTAAGAGGACATTTCGCCTTGATAATTTTGATAGGTCAATTTTGGAGGAAGAGCCTAGTTGCACTTGATGATAGTTATCTCGTTGGCCATTTCTCGCAACATTTCCTTTATGTCGCTCATCTCATCCTTTGAATAACCAGGTGCGAAATTTTGTGGTATGCTCATGTATGTGTACATGGATTGAGGAGGAGCAGCTGGTGCGGTAGGTGGCGTCTCTTGGGTAGAAACTGGTAGCTCGGGGAATATAGGCATGATGGGATGAGGCAGAAACTTTCCAGCGTCAATCGGATTATTCTCTACTTTAATTGCGATGCTATATGCATTTGGTAGAGTGTTTCCACTGAGTGACTGGATCATCATCGAGATATTGGCGTTGATGGAATTTAGGTAAAACATGAATGCCAAGTCAGGTGGCAGGTAGATTGCAGCCTGAATTATTTGCCAAGTTATGTGGAACCGAGTGTTGAAGTCAATCAGGGCTTCATATGGAGCCCACTTGATGATCTCTAGCTAGTGATACTGGGAAGATCTATTACCATCATTCAAGAATCTCTCATAAAAGGGGTCTTCGAGCTGATCCCATGTGTCGATAGAGTTAGCCAGCAGAGTGTGATACCAGTCTAATGCCTTTCCTTTGAAAGAAGCTATGAGCAACCTCAACGCTATGTATTGGTCCGTAACTCCATGTACCAAACACACATCCACCACATCTTGCAGATGTTTAGATGGTGTTCTTGAGCCTTCTCTGGTGAATTTAGGAATATACTTGAGGGCAAATATTGGAATGGGGGCCCAAATGGTAGGTGCTACTGGGGCAACAAGGGGACTCCTGACATCCCAAGCCACATAGTTTTGGTTAGCGATCTACATCATGGCTGGTGGAGGAACTTGAACGTTCATGCGATGGGTTCTAGTTGGTACAGTTCCTAGAGATGGTACCACAAACTAGGGTTATTTACTGTTTGGGATCTTGTGACAGGTCGATGACTCATATACTTGCTTATGGCTTGAGCATACTTTTGCGGTCCCACCGGGCATTCCAGGAAAAATAAAAAATTGTTGATGCCAAAAATTGGCAAGAGAATAGCCCTTTGTGGGAAACTCAGTTTTAGGGGGGACCTATTGCGCCAAACTAAGTAACCTCCAGATTTTAAAGAAGCCAACTTCTTCTATAACTGGGGTTTTGAATAGGAAAAGGAAGCAAATATAAAAAATAAAAGATCTAACTAGTGCAATGCACCGAGATTTAGATGCGGGGCACAATAGACCTATCTTGTATATGTGGTCTAAGGGTCCATTCAACAATCTTCTATGTCCTAAAATAACAAACATCAAAGAGAAAGACTTGGATAATTCATTTCATGACATAAAACAATTTGCATAGAGATTTACTAAACAGAAAGAGTTGAAGACATGGTTCTAAATCAACATTCTATTCAAATCATTGAATTTGCAAACAAACAATTTAGTATCAACACAATATAATGCCATCCAACAATTAAGAAATAGAAAGGCCAAATTAAAAGGGCATAGTCTGTGAGTCTTTACAAATTTCTAACAAAAAAAAGGCCTAGTGTCTTCCTAATTATTTTGTAGATATTTCCAAACTTCTTCTTCAAAAGAAGCAGTATATATAGCTAGGGGCTTCCACCGCTTGAAGGGATGTAACAAAAAAGATTCCCCATCATAAATGATGATGCTCACAACAATGATTCACCACAGCCGTTGCAACAGAAAATTCCCGAACATGAACCTAATCATCCATGAGCCAAATGCATCTCCTACAAATGATGGTAGTGGTCTTGGCTTACCCTGTGTAAACAAGTGCCGCCTCCTAGTGAAGGTAGTTAGAACACATGATAGAGTATGGAAGCTTGGCGTTCGCACAATTCTTCCTTTTCTTGTAGATGTGTCGAAGGGACACATGGCGGTATTTTGTAGCTCGTGGTTCATCGTCCCTGTCCCTTGATGAGATATTTCGATGAGAAGACATGTGGAGGTATTTCTACTATCGGCACTGCTTGAGGGGCCCGCCAAGGTTTGCACAGAAGGAGGCTATGTGGCAGGCAGTCGGGGTCCAAAAGAGAGTTATATGAAAGGAGGCCTAGTGCACCTGATCTATTAACACATGGGGGAAGAACGAGGCTCGAAAGAGAAGGGAAGGGAATCTTCCCTTCGATGAGCACTTGGGTGACAAATGGTGGCAATGAGTCGAGACCACTTAAAGACTGGCACTGAGGCTTTTAAGATCATCAGGTGCGGTTGAAAGTCGAACAAAACATCAAAAGCAACCCGAAGGGAGCATGGGGTATATTAAATATCCACATAAAGCAACCAAGAGAATATTAAAATATATTAAAGGCACTTATCAACTTGGAATTTAGTACAAATATGGAGGAGAGCCTACTTTCATTAGATATACTGATTTTGATTAAACAACTAACATTGATAACAAAAAACCAACTTTAGGATATGTGTTTCATCTTGGACGAGGACCAATTTCATGGAGTAGCAAGAAGGAAGAAACAATATCACTATCATCTACATAAGCTGGATATGTTGGTTCATCAAAGGCATCTCAAGAAGCATTATGGCTCAGAAGACTACTTAAAGAAACACAACACCAATAAGTTAGTTCAACTGTTATATTTTGTGATAATCAAAGCACTATCAAGCTAGCAAAAAATCAAGTATATCATGCTAGACCAAAACATATAGAAGTGTATCATCATTGTGTTCGTGATTTGATAGAAAATCAAGTGGTGGAGTTAAAATTTTGTGGAATAGAAAATCAAATTGTTGACATGTTTACAAAAGCATTGTCTGAAGTGAAGTTTGTCAAATTTAGAAAGTTGTTAAATCTCAACGAAGTTGCTATATATTATTTTTATAATTATTCTCTCCAAATAAACATTATGGGGGGATGTTGGAGATAATTTTTATTTATTAATATATTTAGAAGTTTTTGTGTGTATTTAGAAGTCTTAGTGTTGTAGGTAATGTTTATACAAATCTTGTGGAATACTCCAAAATATGGAAACAACCATATTGTTATAGATTTTTCTTTTTTGAGTCTTCTCTTAGTCTTTCTAAAATATTCTAGATATTTCCACAAATCTATAAATACAACAACAATGTTGCCATTGTAATCATCCAGAAATCAGCAAAACTCTTTTGTAATTTGATATTTATAAATATATAAAATTAAAGTATTTCTTTTATTTGTTGTCTCAAATATTTTATTTTATTCAATAATGAACACTCTTTTCCAGCACTGAAAAAATATATCCTTCAAAGATACATACTTTCACTTATACACATGTATGTTTAAACATATATATTTACCATGCAGAGTTGAGAACTTAGAATCCTATAAAAGAAATCGGTCTTCTTCAAGACTCAATCAGTTTTGCCTATAAGGTTATCTTTTATTTCTCTCAGGTGCCCATGTGAGTAATCATATAGGTTAGGGTGCATGTATCTGGGAAAAAAATGTGAATACATGTTGGTCCCATCGATTCATATATTCATGATATGAATTAAGTTTGTTTAGATCTCTCGTTAACACTCTTTATAGATCTTGAGTGATGGGTAGGTTTCTCTGCAACTTATTGTGCATAAGAATTATAATTGTTGATCATAGAGTTTGTGTATGCATGACTATGTCTATCATGTGTTCATTCACACAACCTATTGAAAAGCCTGCGATTAGAGTGGCATAGGAGAAATTTTCTCTTGTCGAAATTAAGGGGATTCAAAAATAATAATCAAATCCATTATGATGAAGGTCCATAAGTTGGAAACATGCAAAATGGTTGGAGTAGACAAAGATTTAGCTCAAATAGATCGACAAGTACACAATCAAGGCATATAATAGACTGAGCAAAACAATAATTCAAAAAATGTGGACACTTTTTTGTTGGTAATTAATTTTGTGCAGCTTCGGTTATTGAAGAGCATCTATATTTAGAGGGATTGGTTGCCGCATGTCCAACGCTCAAATCATTTTTGGTTTTTGGTTATTTTTAGCTGGAGGGTATGCTCTGCACCGTTGCATGTGATAGAGTAGTTTTTTATTTATATTTTGTTGTGTGTGGATTTATATTTTGGTATGCTATATCCTCTGTTTTCAGAGTGATATCTTTTTTGCAATTTTAGCAGATGGAATGTAATGTATTACAGAGAACAGTCAATCCAGTATTAAGTTTTGCTTTGTGTAATTTTTGTCTTTGGCTCAATTCTGAATAATATTGTGTGGAGATCTTTTATGCCCTTTGTTTTAAGTGGGTTTAATTTTTTTTTTTTGATAGGATAAACAAACATTGTGAATTCATTTTTGAATCTTCATTTGGTATCAGAGTAAATTAAAATTGTGGGTTTAATATTTAAGTTAAAATTGTGGGTTTAATATTTCGTGGTTGTGATCTCTTTAACAATTGATCATGTCAAATTTTAACCTTTTATCTATTCTTGAATTTAATGGAATTGATTATGAATATTGGAGCATCAAGATGATGACTCTCTTGATAGGAAAAGATTTATGGGAAATTTTAGAAATAGATTATGATGAGCCAGCTAATTGGACCACTCTTGCAATGAATGATTGAACATCTAAGAAGGAGAATACGAAGAAGAACTCTTTAGCTTTATTTTATATTAAAATAGCTCTAGATATGAGCTTATTTCCAAGAATTGAAGGTGCAAAGATAACCAAGGTTTCCTAGAAGACTCTATAAGAAGCTTACCAAGGCAGTGATCAAGTCAAAGTTGTCAAGCTACATTTACATTGAAAAGGGAATTTGAGAAATTGAAGATGCAAGAAGCTGAAAGTGTGAGTGACTATTGTGTGAGTAAAATATGTGGTTAATAAAATGGCTACACTTGGAGAAATTGTGAATTAAGAGGTTATGGTTAAAAGGGTGTTGAGGTCTTTAACCTCAAGGTCCAACCATGTTTCTATAATCATTGAAGAAAGAAAGGATTTGACTACTCTTGGGTTTGATCAGCTAGTTGGATCTCTTTTTTTCTCATGAAGAAAGATTAAAAGATTCATTTGGAGAAAGTGATGAGAAGGATTTTTCTTCAAAACTATAGATTGCACAAAATGAAGGTTCTAGTAGTAAAAGAAACCAAGGACAAGAATGGAATCAAAATTATTCAAGAGGAAATAGAGGAAGAGGTAGAGGCAAATTTGATAAGAGAAATATTCAGTGCTATCATTGTAACAAGTATGGCCAATTTGAATGGGAATGCATTTGATTAAAAGAAAGTAACGACAATAGAAGTGCTAATTATGCTAATGAGAATGACGAGGCTTCTCCTAAATAATTTATTCTTATCATATCATAAATATGAGAATAGTTCTAAAGAGGTTTGGTATTTAGATTCAGGTTGTTCTAATGACATGTCAGGGAATCATGAGCTTTTCTCTACAATGGATCAAAGTTTCAAATCTAAAAGTCAGCTTGGAAATGACAAGTACTTGGAGGTTGTAGCTAAAGGAGATGTGGAGGTAACTGAAAAAGAAGGTAAGAAATGTGTGAATAATATTTATTACACACCACAATTGAAGCATAATTTATTGAGTGTTGGAAATTTGTGTGAAAATAACTAGATGGTGATGTTTGCCAATCAACAATGTATCATATATGATAAGAGTCAAGGCAATAGGGTTGTTATAGTTGTGCCTATGACAAAAAATAGAATGTTCCCATTGAAGTTTGGGGAGCATCATAGTAATCTTGCCAATATGGAATATGAAGACAAAAGTTGGTTGTGGCATCTCAGATACATACATTTGAATTTTCATAGTTTGAAGCTACTAAAATCAAAAGATTTAGTTTGATGCCTATAGTTGAAGAGCACAATGAGGTTTTTGAAGGATGTTCCAAAGGAAAACATGCAAGAGAAAATTTTCCAAAAGGCAATGCATGGAGGGCTCATTATCCACTTAAGCTATTTCACTCTTCAATATTTGTGGCCCTATGCAAACAAAGAGTTTGGGTAAGTCATAATATTTCATTACTTTTATTGATGATTACTCACAAAAGTGTTGGGTTTATTTTTTGAAGATCAAGGATGAAGAATTTGATAAATTCAAGAGGTTTAAAGCCCTTGTGGAAAATGAAAGTGGTTGTAACATAAAGTGCTTATAGACTGATCATGGAGGAGAGTTTTGTTCAAGAGGTTTTATGGACTATTGCAATATGAATGGAATCAAAAGACAACTTACCACCTCTTACACACATTAACAAAATGGTTTAGCTGGAAGGAAGAATCGTGTTGTGGTGGAAATGTCAAGGAGTATGTTACAAACCAAGGGATTGGACAATATTTTTTGGGGTGATGCAATTGCTACAATAGCATATATTCTCGAAAGAAGTCCTACAAGTGCACTTGATAATATGACTCCTTATGAAGCCTGGTATGAGAAAAAACCTAATGTTAATCATTTCAAAGTTTTTAGTTGTTTATCATATGTTCATGTAGTTGATCAGAAAAGATAAAAGTTAGATCCAAAGAGTGAATCATGCATTTTTGTTGGGTATAGTGAGAAAAGAAAAGGCTTATAGATTGTATACTCCTTGCATTAACAACATTGTTGTGTCAAGAGATGTGATTTTTGATGAAGGGGGAGTTTATGGTCATCAAAAAGACCATGTTGATAAGCCCAAATATATTTTAAATGGTGGTTTTATTAATGATATTGGTTGTGAGAAGCCTACTAATACCTCAGTTTCAATTGTTTCAACTCCACCGAGTAGTCCCTCATATAGTTCTTCAATTCCAAATGCAAGTTTGGCTTCAATTTCTAGTTCTACAAGTAAGATAATAAGTCTAAGTGACATTTATCAAAGGAGTATAAGACAAGCACATGAAGAGAATCCAAGAGGTGAGACCATAAATTTTTCTTTACTTTCACAATCTGATTTTGAACCATCATGTTTTGAAGATGCATCTACTAATGATGTTGGGGTGCAATAAATGAAAAAAGAGATAGATTCTATTCATAGGAATGATACTTGGGATCTTACATAGCTTCTCCATGACAAGAAAAAAATTGGTACTAAATGGGTCTACAAGACTAAGTATAATAGTGATGGGAGTGTTGAAAGACACAAGGCACAGTTACTTTCTAAGGGATTCACACAGAGGTATGGGATAAATTATGAAGAGACTTCTGCATCAGTAGCAAGACAAGAGACAATTAGAATGTTGATTTCACTAGCAGCTCAAAAGAAATGGATAATTCATCACATGGATGTGAAAAGTTCCTTCTTGAATGGGTACTTTAAAGAGGAAGTCTATATAGAACAACCACAAGGTTTTCAAGTGCAAGCTAAAGAACATCAAGTCTAGAGGTTGAAGAAGGCCTTAAATGGCCTCAACCAAGCACCAAGAGCTTGGTATGCTAGGATTGACAAATATTTTCAGAAAAATGGCTTCAAGAGAAGTAAAAGTGAACCTACCCTCTACTACAAACAAGAAGGTAATGATATTCTTATTGTGAGTTTGTATGTTGATGATTTATTGTATATGGGTAGTAATTCTAAGATGAAGGATGAGTTCAAATTTTTTATGTTGAATGAGTTTGAAATGAAAGATTTAGGCCTCATGAAATAATTTCTAGGAATGGAGGTTTACCAAAGTGAAGATGAAATTTTCATTTGTCAAACAAAGTATGCAAAAGATATGTTGAATAAATTTTATATGGTTGATTGTAAACCAGCCTCCACTCCAACTGCTCATGGGGTTGTGTTGTGTAGAGATTGTGTGCAGGTGTTTTAACTAAGTCTAAAATGCAAAACTAAATGAAATGCAAACAAGGAAAGCACAAACAAGACCTCGGATTAGGCCTAAGTGTAACTTGAAAAGTATGCAAGAAAAGGAATGATATTATCTTGTCCAAGTTGATTAGCTGGTTGGCCCTATCGATTGTTCGATTTTGTATTCTCCTAGATCGATTTTGGTAGCATAATGGCTTGTTGTGCTTGATTTGGATAAAAGATGGCTGTGAATGGGATGAGTTCTTGAGAGTGAATGAATGTGATATATTGTGAATGTATTAGTGAGGGTTTGCAAAATTGCTAAGTCTAGTCATTAGTAAGAGGAGATTGAAATGAATGGTCTAGATTCATTCTTGGCCAAGGACCAGAGATCAAGGGTGGAGATCAAATGTTGACAAAAAGGAATTAAAAATTCCTTTTTAATGTGCATGGGGAAGACAAAAGGAATAAATATTCCTTGAGAAACCTTGGGTGAATAAATGGAATTTAAAATTCCATTGGAAAGGACATGGGGATTGTAAATGGAATTAAAAATTCCATGAAGGGTCTTAGAACAATAAAGTGGAATTAAAAATTCCATTGGGATGTGGGAAGAGTTGACTAAAGTGGGCTGATTAGATTAGTTGATGAAGGATTAGAAGAGGATTAGGTGGCTAATGATGATTAGGAGCTAACTTGCAAAATTTGGAGAATGTGACACCTCCTAATCATGGATTAGGAATGTGTCACATCCCTAATGATGGGACATAAAGGGAATTAAATAAGTGGGTTATTTATTTAATTCTTTGGAAGAAAGGGGTAAAGGTGGTAAGGTATTTAATTATTTAACTAAATATCTTAGGGATTTAGAAGACTTTAAGGATGTTAACTAAGTAATGTTAATATTACTTAATTAATGCGGGTAGGATGATATTTAGACGAAAATGGATAAATCTGACTAAATTTAAGTGGTCAAATTTATATGTCTATATTTTTCCCCTCTTTGAGATGGTATTATGAAGTAGCATCATTTCAAAGAAGATTAAAAGAAAGCACCAAGAACAAGATGGTTAGATTGGGAAAGATTCCCCAGTCATCCAAAGGAGTGATTGGGAGGGAGGATAAAGATTAGGGATTCAGGATGCCTCCTCGAGAGGACATGCAGGTTATAGAGAACATGGGTGTGCTCTCAAAATGGATGATATGATGAAAGAGTAGATGGGGAAGATGATCCAAAAGGATGGATAAGAGAGGATGATAAGCAATAAGATATTGGGAAAAAAGGATGAGAAGAAAGAAAGCACAAATGGATTCAAAGACAAATATGATGTTTCCCTAGTCAAGCTATAAGCCAGGATGGACTGATGATGGGTGGAGTGTTGTTGATGAGGGAATGGTATATCTTGAAACAACACAAGGATAGGGAAGGATACATCCTAATGATGAGGATGATGAGAGTGTTGTTGATGAGGGAAGGATACATCCCAAAACAACACAAAAGGATAGGGAGGGATACATCCTAATGCTAATGATGAGAGTGTTGTTGATGAGGGAAGGATACATCCCAAAACAACACAAAAGAATAGGGAAGGATACATATCGATGATGATGATGATGATGATTGGGTCAAAGCTTGTAGCAAGGCTGGGAACAAGACCAAGGATGTGATTAGATGGTTTGTGCTAGATTGAATGGATTAGGATTGTATGGAGATGTGAGATTGTTTAAATGAATGAAGATGATGGAGAGGGAAAGATGCTTAGAATAAAAAATCTATATTATCCCAAGAAGATGGATTAAAATATGCTTAGAATAAAAAATCTCTATTATCCTAAGCAGATGGATTAAAAGATGCTTAGAATAAAAGATCTCTATTATCCTAAGGAGATGAAAAAGATGTTGAAATGATGGAAAGGATGGAAGAGGAGGGATGAGAACATATATGATAGAGAGATGAGGGAGAGTGATCAAGGATAAATAGATTAGAACCAAATCAAGAAAGTTAATGGTTGCATGTTATGTTGCCATGTAATGAGCACTTAATTTGATATAGCATGAGATACTATGCACCAGGGTATGAGGAACCAAGGTGACGTTGTATCACATGCATTGGACTGCCACAACAAACAAAAGGTTAGTCCAACATCCCAAAGTCATAAGGGCTTTCGTTGGGCCTGATGTTGGAAAGATACAAACACAAGGGATGCCCCAATGTAACACAAGAACATGGGGATCTTGGTGGATACTATGTGGGACAACCAAGAAGATGGGAACAAACAAAAGATCAAGATACACCCCTATTTTTACCTGTCAAAGAACGCCATGATATGATGGATCGTGGCAACCCTGACAAGGTATGATAGGAAGCTCAAATGATAAAAAAAATGTCAAAAGCATCAAAAGATCACAATCAAATTTCAAACATCCTCTACCACATGATCAAAAGGGTGGATGGGATTGATGAGGTTTGATGTAGGAAGGATGCATCCTATTGAGACCAAAGATGGAGACTAAACTAGGTGATCGACATGACACAGGATACTCAAAACTGATTGGACCTCATGATACTAAAGACCTTTGTTTGTAAGTACTAGGTAGAATAGAGACATACTTGAAGACATGACAAGACACGAGACAAACACACCCTAAAGACCTAGGGGACACAAGACTGACACACTCTAAACACCTAGGGGTTCGGATGTTGATCAAAGATTAGCCTTGCCTACATGAAAGCACATAGCCCTCATAGTTCAACAAAAGACTACAGATAAAAGAGTAAAGAGGACAATGAAGACCATGATGAATGAAAAAGACTGGAAAGAGAAATTCCCTAGGGGAAGATAAAATGATCGACCTTGGCTACGTGAAAGAGTAGGGGCAACGTAGTTTGACACAAGGCCAAAGATAGACGATGTAAGATGACAGGACAAACGAAAAGCCCTAGGGGCAGACCAAATGATCGACCCTGCCTATGTGAAAGAACGGGGGCAACGTAATTTGACATAAGGCCAAAGACAAAAAATGGATAAGGGAGGATGAGATGACGATGATATGTAGATACAATGATGAAGGTGAAATGATGACAGAAGACATACCTTGTGGATAGGATGATGATGATTTCATAAGATGTGGATTATGTGAAGCTCAGGGATGGGATAGTTATCCAAATCATCGAAAGATGAGTGATGAAGAGTGATAAGAGGTTAGAAAGATGTGATAAATAGACATGGATGATGATAGTGGGATGAATGGCATTGGATTGCGTGGAGGTAGCCTATAGCTAGATACAAATGACAAGGGACTATGAGATGGAAGGAAAAAAATTGAGGTAAATGGATAAAGTGATAAAGATTGGGGGGATAGAAAGATGCTAGGATGGATGGATAGAGGGAGAAGGATTTGGAAAGATCGATAGGATTGTTTGGATGGGTAGAGAGATATGGATGAAAATATGGAAGAGGACTGGGTGATGGGTGGATAGGAAGATAAGGATTTGGAATATGGAAGGGATTACTAGGATGGATGGATGGATGATTTCGCTAAGAACTATGGAAAAAGAAGGAGATGCCCCACTCTAAATATGTCATGTGTGATGAGGCAAGATGGATGGTTGATAGTAGGATGGTGGATAATAGAAGATAGAAATATGTGGATAGGATGCATGGATACGAAGAAGGATGGAGGGGGATAAGGGATATGGTCGCATATGGATGAGGGGAATGTATGCCAAGAGATGTCCAAATCATGTATAGATATGGGCCCTTATCTTGATCAAGATCACAAGGAAGATGGAGGGAGTAGATATAAATAGGATATTATGGGTAGGATGTGGAAGATAGATGGACGTAGGAGATGGAGGAAGGGGGTGCATAGATGAAAGTTGCCCCCAATTGTGGAAGTAATCTGAATGGGGGATTTACACATGATGCCTATTTACCAGGTTTTCATCATGGTGCTTATCCATGGTGCTTGTTTGCCAAGTTTTCACCATTGGATGAATTATTTCTCATTACTATTTTTTGGATTTTTGTTTTTTTGTTTTTGGTAATGTTTTACTTTTTTTTTGGATTTTTTGGCTAGTAAGCGGGTGGAGATGAATGAAAAGAGGGATATGGATAAATGGACTCAAAATACATGTGATAAGGGGATGGACAAAGGACTCAAGCATCAAGGTCCATATGAGGTAATAAGAGCCCATGTGTAAAGCGACTATTGGAGTGGATGGATTATGCGAGAGGATGGATTAAAGAGGTTTGATGGGGGAGATATGGGGAATAATGGATGGGATGTTGGAAAAAATATAAATGGAATGATGGAGTGGATGTGTGATGGTTGAAGGTGTTCAAGACCAACATTTCCACATGTGGTGGTCGATGTGAAAGGATAGGAGGATGAATGGATGAAGAGTGTGGAGATAATGGAGGAGTTGGGATAGTGAATCTCGGGACATAGGGACCCAAAATAGATTTAGGAGATGGAGGATGTGAATGATTTTTTTGTGGATTAGCAACTTTGGATGTTGTTATGGATTTTTCATTTGAAGGAATTGTATCTTTTTTCTTTTGGATCCACATGGTTTTGATTTTTTCTTTAGTGGGCCTTGGTGGCCTTTCAAATGAATTTGGATTTTGGATCTGATTTTTATATTCTTCAACATGTCTTTTTAAGGGGGCATGGGGAGCTTTTGATGCATGTGGATGTTTGGATTTATGCATTTTTTCTTTGGCATCCAAAGTGCTTTTAATAGCAATAGAAGGGATATTAGACAATGGACGATGTGGAGGGGATGTGGATGGAGTGACAAAGGTATACTTTTGATGATGATGTGTGGATGGAGGATGTGAGATAACATGTATGGAGGAGTGCCTTTTTTGGTTCTGATTAGGGATTATGAATTTAGGATTCTTATTATGCATGGTAGGGATAGGTGATTGATGTATGAGAGGATGAAGAGGATAAGATGGAGGAGGTGATTTTGGGATATAAGGGACCAAAATGGACGTTGTTCATGGAGGATGTGTGGTGGTGGTGGATGGAGGGGCATAAGGGCCCAAAATAGATGCAGTAGATGGAGGGACATAAGGGCCTAGAATGGATTTAGAAGATGAAGGAGGAAGATGGATAGTTATTTTGAGGTAATATGATGGAGGAGGTTGGATAGCGACAAAGGATTTGGTGGAGCAATGGGGAATGCCTCTTATTCCTTTAGAAGAGGATTGCTTAGGATGGATGGAGGTTGTACCAACATTTTTGGATTGTGAGTCTTGGGAGATATATCGAAGACCTTGTGCACCTGGATGTTCTTTGACTTGGATGGGATCTAAAGTACCTTGCTCATGAAGGTATAAACCATTTGCTTGATAGTTCATGTTCTTGAGCATGTGATCTATGGTAGGGTGCATATTCTTTTGGAAGCAAGTTGTGAGTCCATTAGCTAGTGGAGGAGGAAGGGTGGTGCATATGATTTTTTTCTTCTGCAAGAAGACCACCATAGATGAGTTTAATGTTACCACTTGGTGATATAGAGTGGTGGTGGGGTGGCAGAGCTAGGCTATGATGAAGCATCAAGAGATGGAGATGATGGGATGGTGGGATCTTCATTAGGAGGAGTGGGTGATAAGGGATCAGGAGATGGATTAGGTGGTATGACATGATCTAGTTTTTTGATAGTAGGTGATAAGGGCTCATGAGATTTGGTGATTGGATCTTGAGTGCAAAGGGGATCATGGGATGGAGTGGACGAGCTAGTATTATCTTGAGATGGGGTAGATGGGATGGTAGGATCCGGATACCATTGAGGAGAGGGATCATGAGATGAAATGGATAAGGGACTATGATCTTGAGATGAAGTAGATAGGATGGTAGGATCTTGATTTGGAGGAGGGGATATGCTTGTATACTTAGCATTAAGCTCTTAGCATGACTCATATTGTGTGGAGAAGTTTTGGGAAGAGTCTTCAAGTGGGGGAGATGGAAGGATAGAGGATTCATAAAGGTCATGGGATTGAATTTCGGTGAGACAAGGGCTAGGAGGGGCGGATTGGATTTGCATGTTTCCAATGGATTAGGTAGATCTAGAAGTAGAAGATGGCCTAGATGCAATGGATTCATTGGGTTTGATGGTTTCAACTGCTTGGATGGTGTTAGGAATGGTAATGGGAGTGATAGACATAGGATGGGGAAGGGCCTTATCACTAGTGATCATACATGATAGAGCGGGAGGGCATGGTTCCACAAAATCAAGATGTGGATTAGGGGATGTCTCTTCTATCATGTGTCCTTGGATGACATCAAGAATGAGATCTTTGGGAATTATAGGTTTAGGTGAGGAGACGGGAATGGATGGAGGATTATGGATGGGTGGAGGACTAAGATTAGGGATTGGTGGATTAGGATTAGATGAGTGGATGGGGTTGGATGGAGGACTAGGAGTAGATGGAGGATTAAAATATAATGGAATGGAGGGGGAGTGATACAAGATGATGCAGAGGATGAATTAGGATAGGAAGATGTGGATAATATATTAGGTTGGGAAGATTGGGATGCTAGATTATGATACAAATAGGAGTATGAGGATGGTGGATTATGATAGGAAGTCGTGGATGTTGGATTAGGATGGGAAGATTGAGGTGGTGGATTAGCATAGGAGGATGTGGATGAGGATTGGGATAAGAAGATTGAGATGGTGGATGATGATAAGAGGACATGGGTGATGTATTTGTGTAGGAGGATATGGGTGGAGGATTAGGATAAGAATATTGAGATGGTGGATTAGGATAAGAGGAATATTGGTATGTGGATTATGATAGGAAGGCGTGGGTGTTGGATTAGGATGATAAGATTGGGATGTGGGATTAAGGTAGAGATATTGTGATGGTTGATGATGATAAGGATAGGAGTATGGGGATGGTGTATTACTATAGGAGGATGTGGGTGTTAGATAGGAGAGAGATGTAGAGGGAGGACATAATGGATATGTGGATGGTGAGGGTATTGGATATCCCTTGTCAAGGGTAGCGTAAGGACTGTTATTAGATGTGGATGAAGGAATAGGGGGATAGCTCATAGGAGTGGATGGATTTTAGGAGGGGATAAACAGAAGCTTTCTAGAAATGACAACATCAAAGGGATCTATATTATACTCATCTTGATCTTGCAAGACTTTCATTATCGTCATTGACGTAGTTGGGATTTCCCTTGACTACTATTGTTGGTTGCATTGATGAAGGATAAAGATTCATAATGCTAGATGGAATGGATATGGAGGGAAAAGATGGGAATAGATGATTAGAAGGAGAGACTAAATGATAGGATGGATTGGAGGAAAATGGAAGAAGAGACTCAGATGTAGATGGATTAAATCTCAAACTGGGATTTAGGTTAATCTCAGATTGGGATTGGATTAAATCTAATATTCAGATGGGATTAAAGCTTAGATTAGGATTAGATAAAAGTTGAGATTAGGATGACTAGAGGATATGATGGGATGTGATAGGATTGATAAGACATGTGCTTGGATGATTGATTAGATAGGAAGATGGGAAGAGATTCTAAACCCAGTTAAGAGATTTGACTTAGATGACGTAAGGTGCTGACGATCGGATTAGATTGAGGATGGAATGATTACAACCCCAAATCTACCTCAAGATGGAATTAGATTGATCAGGTCATAATGATGATTAATTGATTCGGGACGGATGACAATCTTGAGTAGGTGTGAACTATAATGACTGAGATCAAAAACCTAAGTCATCTTGGATAAAAACCTTTGAAATGAAGTCTAGGGGACTCAGATTGATGAATTGATGATGGATGTCAGGTCTAAGGATGTTCTAAGATGATCTTGGATGATTTGATTGATGAAATTATGACCTCTAGAGGATGTAGACATAGGGAAATGATGATTACAGAAATGATTCAACCTCGCTTGTTCTAATTGGAAAATTCACCCAAAGACTAGCTAGCAGGGGAAATAGGTGAATCTTCTTGGAAAATTTTCCTATCTGAAGATACATGATCACCTATCTAAGAATACTCACCCAAACAATAGACTAGGTTCGCCTTTGATGGTAGATTCGCCCAAAACAACACTTAGATTCGCCTAAACAACTGTAAATTCACCTAAAATAGAAGGTTCACCCAAAATAACAAGTAGGTTCAAGCAAGAAGTAGAGCAAGATTTCCCCCAGAAGTAGATTCACCCTAGATGCAAAGCAGGATCATCCCTAGGAGCAGATTCACCCAAAATAGTTGGCAAATTTGCCTAAATAACTACAAACACTGAAGAACGGGCATAGGTGATGGAAGAACAATTAGGGCTGACTGAAGAATCAAAAGGGGGAACTTTGATGATTGCCTAATGGGATGATAACTGCGCCTATAATGATTTGAATAGGGGCTTAGATGAAAAATGAGATGAGAACAAAGGAAATGGACACTGAAACAGACCTGAACAAGGTCCCAGATGGAGAATGAGATAGCCAACAAAAAGAACAGATTCACCTAAATGGACCTAGATGGAGATTTAGATGGAGGGTAGGACCACCAATGGACAAATGGATACATCTAAAAGGATCAGAACGGGGACTTGGGTGAAGAACGAGGACAAAAATGGTCGAACAGACACCAAAACAGACTCAAATGGGGTCTTGGATGAAGAAGAAAGGGTAGATTCACCCCTTTGTAAAGGAAGATTCACCCTTGTACTAAGAAAGTTCTCCCATGTGTTAAGAAAGATCGTCCATGACAAGGGGATGAAGAACGAGAGTCAGAACGAATCCAAACAAGGTCCTGAACGGAGAACGGGGTAGCAAGATGGATGAACAAACTTGACAAAATGGATTCAGATGGAGACTCAAAGGGAGAATGGGACCACCAATAGACAAATGGATATAGCCAAAGGGATCGGGACAAGGACTTAGATGAATAACGGGTCTAAAAACAACCAAACGAACACAAAAAAGGGCCTAAATGGGGTCCCAAATGAAGAAGAAAAGGAAGATTTGCCCCTTTGTTAAGGCAAATTTTCCCCTGTACTAAGATAGTTCACCTATGACAAGGGGATGGGAAAATTTGCAAAGGGAGATGGAGAACGAATGCTAGAATGAACCCGAATGGGGTCTTGAATGGGGAACGAGATAGCAAGATGGATTGACAAAGACTCAGAACCGAGGACGGACATCTAAACGGACCCAAATGGAGACTCAAAATGGGAAATGGACTCCTAAACGAAATCAAACAAGGAATCGAGATGGGAAATGAACTCCCGAATAGAGTCAAATGGGGATTTAGAACGAAGACAGGATGATGAACGGGAAAAGAACAGGGAGCAAGGTCACCTCTAAAGGCAAGGGGGGACTATGGTTAGAGGACACCAAGCACAAAAAACATCAGACAAAAGGCTGGACTAACTCAACTAAAAAGAAAAGAATTGGTAATGCACCAAGAAGACACTCTAGGCAACACAAACCTAGAATTAATGATAAGGATGTCTATCTAGGCTGAACAAAGCTATCTCGTGAGTCCTTGATATATGCATGATACATGGGTCACAACCATGAACATTGGCCCATCACAAGCATGAATTAGGAGCCCTAATGAGGTACTGGAAAATTGGACCGACTCTTCACCTCTTATCTAGGTATCACCCTAGCTTTGACACTTCGCTAGACACAATGTGATTGGATTGAGGTACAATGTTTTCTCTCCCCCCTTTATATACCCAGTCGGTAATGCATGGTTGGAATCGTCCCCTAGGTGATGAAATCCCAGGTAGGTCTTGCTAAAGGTATAAGATGTTAGATGCTTCGGCTAGTCCCCAAGCTCGCACAAAGCGAAAGGGGAGAGCTTAGACGCACTAGCACCTCCTAGGATGACTCGACTGGACAAGAGTGAACTATGATTTCTCTTCACCTAGGATCACCAAGTGGCGCAAGGGGATTGGATATGTCAATGGTCCACTCACAAGAATAAAAAATAGTTAATTGACCCTCTAATTAAAGCTACATGTGCCTAGCTAGTGTGAATAACGATGAACAAATTACCTAAGGGTCTAAGACCGATCATTCTACAGAAGATGTGTTAGTAGTTTTAGACCATTGATCTTGGACAAACGAGAGACAACTGCACAAATTCTTATATGGAAGCAAGAACACTCACAAACAACCAAGTTAGGAAATCAATATCTGAAAATGAAAGTGAAACAACACAAAAAATGAAAGATTAGGGTTTCAGATTCACCTCAGACTCGCCTCTATGTGAGGCAAGTTCACCTCTCTAGAAAGTTAGATTTGCCTGTTTGTTAAAGTAGGTTAGCCTATCTGTCAAGGAAAGTTTGTATGTCTAGAGACAGATGTAGATCCACCTGTTCTAATGTGCAAAATTGCCTGTCTGAGCAGATTCACCCCTCTGAGTAGGTTTTCCCCTGCAGAGAAGCAGATTCGCCCCTCCAAGAAGGTTTTCCCTTGCAGAGAGGCAGGTTTGCCCCTAGTGTCAGTTTGGTTTTCCACTTCGGGCAGCTTCACCTCTCTAACTAGAATCTGAACCTACAAAAGTGAAACAATAGAGGACATGAAAGACAAGACCTGTGGCTTGGGTCCCATCGGGCATCCCAAAAATGTGTGCAAGTGTTTTAACAAAGCCTAAAATGAAAAACCAAAAGAAATGGAAATAAGGAAAACACAAACAACACCTCAGATTAAGCCTAAGTTGAACTTGAACAAAATTCAAGAAAAGGAACAATATTACCTTGTCCAGGTTGATTGGTTGGTTGGCCGTGTCGATTGTTTGATTTTGTGTGCTCTTAGATCGATTTCAGCAACATAACGACTTGTTGTGCTTGATTTGGATGCAAGATAATTGTGAATGTATGAGTTAGGGTTTGCAAAATGGCTAAGTCTAGTCATTAGCAAGAGGAGATTGAAATGAATGGTCTAGATTCATTCTTGGCCAAGGACAAGAGATCAAGGGTGGAGATCAAAGGTTGACAAAAAGGAATTAAAAATTCCTTTTTAATGTGCATGGGGAGGACAAAAGGAATAAAAAATTCCTTGAGAAACCTTGGGTGAATAAATGGAATTTAACATTCCATTGGAAATGACATGGGGATTGTAAATGGAATTAAAAATTCCATTAAGGGTGTTGGAAAAATAAAATGGAATTAAAAATTCCATTGGGATGTGAGAAGAGTTGACTAAAGGGGATTGATTAGACTAGTTGATGAAGAACTAGAAGAGGATTAGGTGGCTAATGATGATTAGGAGCCAACTTGAAAAAGTTGGAGGATGTGACACCTCCTAATCATGGTTTAGGAATGTGTCACATCCCTAATGATGGGATTAAGAGATGAATTAGGATTAAGTGTTGATGAGACATAAAGGGAATTAAATAAGTGGGTTATATTTATTTAATTATTTGGAAAAAAGGGATAAAGGGGGTAAGGTATTTAATTATTTAACTAAATACCTTAGGGATTTAGAATATTTTAAGGATGTTAATTAAATAATGTTAATATTACTTAATTAATGCGGGTAGGATGACGTTGAGACGAAAAGGGATCAATTTGACTAAATGTAAGTGGTCAAATTTAGATGTCTAGAGTGATGATGGTGCTGAAATAGTTGACGAGACAACTTATAGAAGTTTTATTGGAAGTTTGATGTTTCTAACCCATACATGACCAGACATTGCTTATTCATTCTCTCTTGTTTCAAGGTATATGACAATTCCATCTGAAATTCATATGAAGGTAGCCAAGAGGATATTGAGGTATGTGAAAGGTACTACAAGATTTGGTATTCATTATTACACTTCTAAAAGATTTGAACTTGTTGGTTTTAGTGATTTTGATTGGGGAGGTAGTTTGGATGATTGAACGTCTACACCTAGCAATTCTTTTTCTCTTGCTCTAGGTTTGGTCACATGGAGTTCAAAGAAGAAACTTACAGTTTCTCTCTCATCTACAAAAGCAGAATATGTTGTTGTCACTTCCATAGGTACTCAAGCATTATGGTTTAGAAAGTTTTTAGAAGAGATTGGGGAGAAACAAATTCAATAGTTTACAATAATTTTTTGTGATAACATGGGTGCAATCAAGTTAGCCAAAAATCCTCTCCATCATAGTTGGACAAAGCATTTTGATTTGAAATATCTTTTCATTCAAGATTTGGTTCAAAAGAAGAAAGAAGTGGAATTGAAGTATATAAAAACTCAAGAACAACTTGCAGACATTTTCACAGAGGCAGTTACAAAGATTCAATTTTTGACACTCCCAGACTATATTGTGAGCGCATTCAACATCAAGGGGGAGTATGTTTGTAATTGCTATGCAACTTCGGTTACTGAAGAGCATCTATATTTAGAGGGAGTGGCTTTTGCATGCTCTATGCATGTCCAACGTTCAAATATTTTTTCTTTTTGGTTATTTTTAGTTGTAGGGAATGCTCTGCACCGCTACATGTGATAGAGTAGTTTTTTATTTATATTTTGTTGTGTGTGGCTTTATATTTTGGTATGCTATATCCTTTGTTTTCAGAGTGATCTTTGTTTTCCAGTTTTAGTAGATAGAATGTAATGTATTAAAGAGAACAGTCAGTCTAGTATTAAGTTTTGCTTTGTGGAATTTTTGTCTTTGGCTCAATTCTGAATAATGTTGTGTGTAGATCTTTTGTGCCCTTTGCTGTAAGTGGGTTTGATTGTGTTTTTTTCCAGATAGGATAAACATTGTGAATTCATTTTTGAATCTTCATTTTTGATGATTTCACAAGTATAATAGTAAAATTACACATGAGGTGGGGTTTGAGTTGATCTCAATCACACAAATTGAATATATGGTCTAATTTTATTGCTAGGTTTCTCTGGTCATATATATGGCCCAAGATTAAGCAATCCTCAAGAATCTACGTGCTTGAACTATTTATTCATTTTGAACCCAAAGATGAACCCAAGATGAATCTACTATCGATTTAAATGAATAGTAAGATGCCAAATACTATTGGAAACTAGACATATGTAGTCCTTAAATTCTGAAAGTTATAGTAAAGTAAAACTTATGAAATTGTCTACGTATGAAGCAAAGACTGATATGGAACAGTGAAATCCACTTCATCTCGAAGGAAAGGTAATTTTGAATAGAGGGTATGACTAAAGTAAGTATTTTATTTGATTTTAAAGCTAACCATTAGAGAAGATAGCCATGATTTTTGCATACTCAAGAAGTGAAATAAGAGTAATCTTTTCTACTTCATTAAAAAAATAGCTTATGATATGCTTGTTCTTCCATTCTACGTAATTCATAATGAATGAGTGTCTCTCTTACATTTATCTTTCTTTGATAACCTTTTACTTCCATAGTGTAATAGCTCACTTTATGAAAATAGAATTATTGTCCTAACCATGAGATATGTACAACACTTTCCTCATCACTTTTAATACTTAGATTTTTCTTAAAAAAGGCTAATTATGTGCTCATCATGTTTTAAATTAATGTAAACTCATGTGTGATTAATTCTTATTAGAATTTATCAAAATAATTCAAGCTAACTTGCAATGGTTAGAAGTAGATTATTATCTAATTTTTCATAATATTTTAGGAATATGTTAAATAATGCTATGATTCTAATTTTTTGAAGAAATATAATTTATTAAAGATTTTCGTATGGAGAAGTTGTTCTAGTAATTTGTCATTCCTAACCTTTCTCCATTTCCATCATAAAAAGATCCAAGTGAATTTCTTTTAGTTATATTTTAGACATTTTCATAGAGCGAATAGTTTACGTAATGGGAGGGAATGTTAATAATATTTTTTATTCCAAAAATGTCAAGAATAGTTAAAATTTTAGAAATTCTCATTGCTTGTCAAAATCATTGAACTATATTTTTTCTATTCTAAATTATTATGAAATTTCTTCACTCTCTCACCATGAATAAGTGGAATATAATGCTTATATGTTAGTTTTTTTATTTCAACTATATAAATGTGTCAAGATTTGAAAACCAAACACAAAACACAGAGTTGCTGCTGTGTTTTCCAATCAAGCTGGAAATACCCAAATCTTAAATATGGAAACACATAGGAGACATGCAACTTTGATTCTCTATTAATCAAACTGGAAATGACAAAACAAAAAAGCAAACTAAAAAAAACTATTACAACTTTTTGGGAGTGATCAGAAGCTGCTCAACTAGACTGGTAGTGATCAGGAGCTATCAACAACTCACTGTCAAGAGCTACATAGAGCTCTACCTAGAGCAATCACTGCTCTTACAAATAACAAACAACTACTGTTGTTCAAGAGTTACTGGGAGTTCACAGAGAATGTTCTTCTCACAGTCTGCTGCTGCAATCTTCTTATCTGACTTCTTCTCTCAACTTTTTCCCAACTGACAAAATAATCTGCCTTCAATCCTTTTTGTCTAAAACAAACATTCCCTCTCTAAAATCCGAAATCACCTACTGTAGTAAATGCCAATTTCAAAATCAGCTACCACAATCAATTCTGGAGCTGTCAGGAGCTGCAGGGAGGATCCCCAAAATAGAAAGGCTCCTGATGGGTAGGTGAGGGCTGCAGGGGGTCTGATAGATGAGCAGAGGCTCAGGAGAAAGAATAAATTCCAACACTCCCCCTTTGTCCCGAGCCAACAAAACAACAGGATCAATCCTGATCCAAATCAACAACGCCCAATTTTCCTCTTAGGCGCACAAAACTGTCAATGCTCAAAGGCTTGGTGAAAATGTCTGCTAGCTGTTGCTCAGACATGCAAAAATTCATTTTAATTTCACCATTTTCAATCAATTCATGAATGAAATGTTACTTGATTTCAATGTTCTTGTTTCTTCCACAAAACACAAGATTTTTAGTCAAAGCTATCGATGAAACATTGTCACAATAGATCATTGTTCCATCATCTTGTTCTTCTTTCAAATCTGCCAAGATTCTTCTTAGCCAAATAGTTTGACATGCTACTGCATTTGCTGCTATATACTTAGCTTCAACTGTTGATAGAGAAACAACAAGTTGCTTCTTGGAAGCCCAAGAGATAGCACCCAAACCCAAATGAAATACATAGCCCGAAGTGCTCTTCCTATCATCCAGATTTCTTACCCAATCACTATTAGTGTAACCAACCAGCCCATATTCTTTTTTTGCTATGTACAACTCGCTATATCCTTTGGTACCATTCACATACCTCAGGATTCTTTTACCCGCTTGCCAACGGGTGTCTTTTGGAGTCTCCATGAATCTGGAAATCATACTCACTCCATGCATTATATCTAGCCTAGTTGCTGTCAAATACATCAAACTTCCAACCAAACTTTTATACATGGTTGGATCCACATTGCTGCTGCAATCTTCCTTGCTCAACTTTAGGCCTACGTTTGTTGGTGTTGGGGTAGGCTTGCTCTCAACCATCCTAAATCTCTTCAAGATCTCATTTGCATACTTCACTTGAGAGATAAAAATACAGTCATTCATTTGTTTTACTTCTATGCCTAGAAAATAGCTCAAGAGACCTAAATCTGTCATTTCAAATTCTCTTTTCATGGCCTCTTTAAAATCAGCAATGAGAAAATCATCCCCAGTAAAAACTTAATCATCTACACACAAGATAAAAATTAAAATATTACCATTTGTAGCCTTGATGTAGAGAGTGGGCTCACCATCGCTTTTGCTAAAGCCATTGCTCATTAAATATGAGTCAATCCTGATGTACCATGCCCGTGGAGCTTGCTTCAGCCCATAAAGAGCCTTCTTCAGCCTATACACCTTGTGTTCTTGGTCTGAAACTTCATATCCAAAAGGCTGCTACACATAAACCTCTTCTTTCAATACTCCATTATGAAAGGCGAACTTCACATCCATTTGTGCTAGGCAACAATAGCTATGACTGTCCTCACAGTCTCCATCCTAGCAATAGGGGCAAATGTCTCATCATAGTCTCTTCCAAACTATTTTTTGTACCCCTTGACAACTAATCTTGCCTTGTGTCGGTCTATTCTTCCTTCGGCATTGCTTTTGGTCTTATATACCCATTTTACTCCAATAGCTTGCTTGTTTGGAGGCAAGTCAATCAGCTCCCATGTATTGTTTCTTTCTAATGCATCTATTTCCTCATCCATGGCTTCACACCATTTATCCTCTTTCATAGCTTCTTCAAAATAAATTGGATCATTGTGAGAAAATAGTGCAAAATTCACACTCTCATCATATTCCTCATCATACCTTTCATTCTGATAGATCTCCCTTAGACTCTTGGTCTTTCTTGGCATTAGGGAGGTGAGAGTGGGGTCTAAAATTTCAGTGTTGTTTTTGTTCTGTTGAACAAGCTGATTCTAGAGTGATCAGGAGCTGTCGAGAGCTTGTTGGGAGCTATCAAGAGCTGTGAGGAGCTGTCAGGAGCTCATTTGAAACTGTCAAGAGCTCATCCGAAACTATCAAGAGCTCATCGGGAGCTATAAGGAGCCGAACCTCTGGCTGTCTGTGGCTACTTCCCTTTCTATCTATTCTGATCAAGAGTGGCCAAGAGCGGTTGAGAGCCATCAATCTCTACTGCTGCAGGATTTTCCTGATCTTCATCTTCATGTTCTTCATCACTCTGCATTGTCGGGAGCTGTTGGGAGCTGTCGGGATCTGTCGTGCCATCCCATGATTGATCTTCTAAAACCTCCATATCTCTACTAATGATAATTTTCTTGGTGACCGGATTGTAAAGCCTATAGGCTTTGGACTCTTCACTGTAGCCCGTGAAAATGCACTTTCACCCTTGTCATCCATTTTTTTCCTTTTTTCTTTAGGCACGTGTGCATAAGCCACACATACAAACACTCTCAAGTGTTCAACCGTCCACCTTCATTTTGTCCATGCCTCTTGAGGTATCTTGTCATAGACTGCCTTCATTGGACTTCTATTAATCAAATGCACAGTTGTTACAACAACCTCTCCCCAATATTTTGTAAGGTTTCTTTTTTCTTTTAGCATGCTTCTTGCCATCTCCACGATGGTCCTTTTTTTCCTTTCAGTCACTCCATTTTGTTGTGGAGTATAACAGGATTTAAGCTCCTTTCTTATGCCATGTTGCCTGCAAAAATTCACAAAACAATTGGAGGTATACTCTCCTCCTCTATTTGACCTCAGGACTTTGATAAAATGTCCACTCTCTTTTTCAGCCTGGGCTTTAAACAATAGAAACTTATTAAATGCATCAGACTTGTGCTGTAAAAAATAAACCCATGTCTTACGGCTGAAATCATCAATAAAGGTCATAAAAAATCTGTGATTACCAATGGAAGTGATTTGTATAGGGCCTACCAAATCCATGTGCACCAACTCCAATGATGCTCTTTCCCTTGTAGAGTTGCCCGATTGAAAGGGCTGCCTATGTTGCTTGCCCAAAATGCAAGCCTCACATCTAACATTAGGCTCTACTATCCTTGGCAAACCATCAACCATCTTGCTTTTGGATAAAAGATTTAAACCAACATAGCCTAAATGTCCATACATGAGATTCCATAGTTTGGAGGGGTCTTCAATGGTGCTCTTGATGGCTGCATGTTGTACTACTGTACATTTTCCATCCATAAGAGGTGCTGCAACGGATTGAGCTGAGAAGCACATCTCAATCTTCAATAGAAACATCCGGTTCTTTGTCATTTGTATTGCTGCAAACACCTTTGTTCTCTCATTCTTGTCAAAAATGACACATTTTGCCTTCTCCATCAACACTTTATATCCATTCTAGATCAGTTATCCTACACTCATGAGGTTATGCTTTAACCCCGGTGTGAAGAACACATTCTCGACCTCCTTCTTCTCACCTTGCTTGGTGCGGATCATAATAGATCCTTTTCCTTTGATAGGAACTACTTCATTGTTCCCCATTCTAATTTCTAATGTAACATTTTTGTTAATGAAAGAAAAAAGACTTTCATTACCACTCATGTGGTTGCTGCAACCGCTATCCAAGTACCAGACTTTGGGGCTTCCTTCTTCACCAATATTGCACATGATGAAAGTTATGGACTGATTTCCTTCAGCCACATTTGAATCAACAACATTTGCATTATGTCTTTGCTAATTACCTTGCTTCTTCTAGCACTCACTAGCATAGTGTCCAAACTTGTGACAATAGTAGCACTCAATGTTGCTCTTGTCACTTCTCCCACTCAAACTGCTATTCTTTGTGCCTCTTCAAGAGTTGTTCTGAGAGCTGCTTGCTCCCTCTTGGCTGTTTCCTCATCCCGAGCTTTCTCCACCAACATTTCCTTGATTGGATCTGCCTTTACCTCTTCAGGAGCCATTTTTACCTCTCCCCCTACCTCTTGCATTCGACTGAGCTTTGAAAGATTGCTCATGGGAAGTAGTAGTAGAACTTTTTAAGCACTGCTCATGGGTATGGAGAGAACCCATTAACTCATCCACTATTAAAATAGAAAGATTTGTCATTGCTTCAATAGCAATGAAAAGAGGATCATACCTCGTGGGTAGACATCTAAGAAGTTTTTCAACAATCTTTAGCTCCTCTAACACATCTCCATTTGCTCTCAGTTGGTTCAACAAACTAGAGAACCTCGTTTGAAAGTCTACAACAGACTCACCTTCTTTCATCTCAATAACTTTGAACTCTCTTTGAAGTAGCTGCAGATTCACACCTCTAACTTTATCAGTACCTTTGTAATCGGTCTGAAGGATCTCCCAAGCTTCTTTTGCATACTCAGCTATTGCTATTCTAGGAAAAATGGCCTCTGTCAAGGCTGCTTCGATCAAACTCAAAGATTTTGCATCCTTCTTTCTCTACTCCTTCAACTGGGTCTTTTGGTTGTTTGTGAGAGCTGCAAATGCAACTGGGTCAGTGATATCCACAAACCCATTTATGAGAAAATCCTACAAATCATTGGCCACCATGATGGTCTTCATCTTCTTGGCCCAAACATCATAGTTATGTCCATTAAAGGACAGTGGTTGCTGCCAACTCCTTGCTTCATCTCCAGCCATGTCTCCTACAACAAAAACTCAACACCCAAAAAAATAAATAAATGTCCAAACTCACAAGGAAATGGGGCCTATGGCTCTGATACCATGTCAAGATTTGAAAACCAAACACAAAAGACAGAGTTGCTGCTGTCTTTTTTAGTCAAGCTGGAAATACCCAAATCTTAAATGCAAAAACACACGAGAGACATGCAACTTTGATTCTCTATTAATCAAACTGAAAATGACAAAACATAAAAGCAAACTAGAACAAACTATTACAACTTTCTGGGAGTGATCAAAAGCCGCTCAACCAGATTGGTAGTGATCAGGAGCTATCAACAACTCACTATCAAGAGCTACACAAAGCTCTACCTAGAGCAATCACTGCTCTTACAAATAACAAACAACTGTTGCTGTTTAGGAGTTACTGGGAGCTCATAGAGAATATTCTCATAGTCTGCTGCTGCAATCTTCTTCTCTAACTTCTCTCAATTTTTTCCCAACTAATAGAATAATCTACCTTCAATCCTTTTTGTCTAAAACAAACATTCCCTCTCTAAAATTCAAAATCACCTACCGTAGTAAATGCCAATTTTAAAATCAGCTACCACAATCAATTCAAGAGTTGTCAGGAGCTGTAGGGAGGATCCCCAAAATAGAAAGGCTCCTGATGGGTAGGTGAGGGCTGTAGGGGGTCTAACGGATGAGGAGAGGCTTAGGAGAAACAATAAATTCAAACAAAATGATCATTAGATGATCTTCTTATTAGATGATACTCTAAATGTTGCAGCTAATGTTTGATTATGGAAGCTTGAAAAATTATGTACTATGTTCTTAAATCATATCCTTGGATTGGAATTTCATTGTATGCTCTCACCTTGCCTCTTTGGTATCTTGGTGATGATAAAATGGAGTTCAACCCAATAATAGTTAAAAGGGTTCTTAAATTTCAGCATTACTCTAGTCATATTTCAATTAATGTTTGTCCTTTTGGTGGATCAAGACCCTTTAATCTTACATCAAATAATTAGTAAGAGGGATTATAAATGTCGTTGCACCTAAGTGGGTGTTAACCGACAAGAATTTGTTTGTTAATGATTAATCCTAGAAAGGGTTGCATACCAACTAATTATCATTACCTAGATATTATGACTATCAATAATAAACTAATTATTGATAGTGCTTTTACTTGCTCAAGGGTTTGACTAGAGCGCACGTGGCTTAACGATGCCAATATGGTTGGACTATGAGGAAGCCTTACTCGATATATGCATGGTCACAAATATTTGGTCAAAGATGTTGGAATTAAGTTTTATTTGGAGTTGCAATCAATTTGATATATATATTTATAATGGCTCAAGGGTTCTTATATGATCTTATTATTTTGAAAAAAAAATCAGTAGTACTTTCAAATTTATCTGATCACGTTATTACACTAGCATATATATCTTAATATTAATCTATATACTATATGTCCAAAGATATCATTTTTGAGATAAGTTTTTCTATTAATAATGATATTTCATAAAGTAAAAAAGCAAAAAAATATATATGTGAAGAGATATATGCTACTTATACTTAATACTAATCTCAATCTTTATACGAAATAGACTATTTAATTTTATAATATAATTATTTAATTTTTTTTTATTATAATATATCTCATTTATTTTATTAAATAATTTAAATATTTAAAAAATATATTATTATAGTTTTTTTTTTGTAAACTAAAAGAGGGGTACAAATTTATTAAAACAAGAAGTACAAAACAAGGCTTTAAATAGCCCTATCAAGATCAACTAATTTGTTCAACTCATGGGACAAATCTAGAGGTAATTGATCCCTATCCATAATGTTCTAATTTTGTACATGATCAGAGGCCCACTTGGCCAAACAATCCACAACAACGTTTCATTCTTGAGGAATATGATTGAAAGTAACTGACTCTAGAGAAGCACAAATATTAAGAATATTCTTAACAACCAAAGCTAAATGCCAACTAACATCTTCTAAATCTTGCATATTCAATAGATTCACCAACACTTGGGAATCAAACTTGCATATGATCCTTCTCCACCCAAGCTGACAGCCACGCAAAACAACATATAAAATGGAAAGAGCTTCAATTAATTTGTTGGTATGAAGACCCTTGTAAACAAAGAAGATAAACTGAATAGTCCCAGAACTATCCCAACCAACTCCACCAACACCAATAGGACCAGGGTTTCCCTAAGAAGACCCATCCATGTTGATTTTCAAAACACCTTGAGGAGGAGACCAACGTCCCTCCCTATTTATCTTCTGATGAGAATTTCTACCACATCTTCTTATGAATTGTCCTTGCTAAGGAGGAAGATGAAGACAATTGCACCAAACAACATCTTGAGGATCCACAACTCCCATTAAATCACATTTTTCTGTAATAGTTTCTCCCAAAGAATGAAGAATTTTCCACCACGAACGATGGGCCACCATCATCACATCATGAAAAAGTCTACGATTCCTCTCCAGCCATATGTGCCAAATAATAAATATGACCATCCCAAGAATCCAACCAATTAGGTGCTTGAGACCCCAAATGACAGATCCAAAAGAGCCCACTCTTAACCAACTGTGCCCCCACTTTCAGAGTATGCAAAATCATAGAACCCCTTCCCTCCAAAGGAAAGCAAGGAACATCAAAAGAATTGGCACTTTTAAGATACTTATGATTAAGAATACGGGCCCAAAGATGATGTTGACTAGTACACTAGTGCCAATAAAGCTTAGCAGCAAGAGCTTGACCATTCAAAATAGTAGAGCATAAACTAAGACCACCCTCTTTCTTCGACTTGCACACAGTTTCCCATTTAACAAGGCTCCACTTAGGAAACAAAAATTTACCACTCCAAAGAAACTATCGTGAGAGTGCATCAAATTCCTTAAGGAAATATATTGGAGCAACTTGAACAAAGCACTTATAAATAGGAAGAGCCTGGATAATAGACTTAAGAAGGATCACTCTAGTAGCAATAAATAACCATCGATGGGTCCAATGAGTGACCTTCCCCCGTAACTTATCAAGCGATTTTTGCCAGGAGGACCTAGGTTGCCTACCCACAGCAAGAGGAATGCCCAAGTAGACAAAAGGGAGAGATCCTATCTAAAACCTTAAGGTAGCTACAATCCACCTTTGAATAGCCTGAGGAGTATCAAAAAAAAAAATAGAAGACTTTTTCTCATTGAATTTTGACCTGAAGCAGCTAGGTAAGTATCCAAATCCTACTGAAAAGATTCAACTTCTCGAAGATGGGCTAACCCCATAAGAGAAGTATCATCCACAAACTGGATATGAGAAAGCATTGGTAAACCATTGCCCCACTACCACCCATGAATCAAGCCTTGAGAAACTCAAAGCTTAAGAAACCGACCCAGCCAATCAACCATAATAATAAAAAAATAGGGAGAAAGTGGGTCCCTTGATGTACACCCCTGGTGGTGCCAAAAATCTCTGAAGGTTCTCCATTCACAATAACCAAAAAAGAAGAAGAAGTAACAAAACTCATAACCCAACTTACCCAATCAGGACAAAATCCGAAGGCCAAAAGAATCTTCTAAAGAAAACACCACTTAACTCTGTCATAAGCCTTAGCCATGCCCCACTTAATGAACATAGATTTCTCCTTTGAAGTCTCCATAGAATGAATGAATTTTGAGGCCACCACCACACCATCTAGAATTTGACGGCCAACCACAAAAACCCCTTGCTCCTTAGAAATTACAAGAGGAAGACACAAGTTTAGCCTCTCGGCAATCAATTTTGTATTAATCTTGTATGCCACATTACAAAGAGCAATAGGCCTGAAGAATTCAAGCCTATCAGTGACATCCTTTTTAGGAATGAGAACTAGAAAAGTAGCATTCAAGGCTTGAAACATCTGTTTACTATGAAGAGATTCCCGAACAACCTCCAAAAAATCTAGATTAATAATATCCCAAAATTCTTGGAAAAATTCAACAGAGAACCTATCAGGACCAAGAACTTTACCCTTGTTCATCCCAAACAAAAATTTCTCCACTTCAGACAAAGAAATCAGCTGGACAAGAGAATCATTCATCTCATTGGAAATCAAAGAAGAAATGCAAGCAAGAACCATATTCTCATCAACCTCAGCCAAAGGTGAATCTTCAGTAAAAAGAGCAGAGTAAAACTACTGAGCCTCTCTAGACAAAGCCTATAGAGAGGAAATCATAATACCCTCAGAATTAGCAAGAGAAGAAATATAACTCTTGGTTGATCCCACAATACTGGTTTACAATTTTTTGGCAAAGTGGACACTAAACTGATTTTTTTAAACTAAATCTTCACTTTCGAGCTCATATAGCGGCTAAACCATGAGGAATTTGAAGATGATGCAAACTAGTGATTTGTGATGTTTTGTCTATAGATTCTAAATATATTTTTTCAAAATTTTGGAATAAAATTGCACTTCTTTTTCCATCTCCTTTGAAAACTAACTTTAAAAAAAAAAAAATCTAACGAGTGACGCTCATGGTATACAACATAACTTTTTTTTGTATGGAGGATAATTTTTTTTTTTTGAATTTAGATTTGTAACTACAATATCTAGCACTTTCATTTGGTTTCATAGTGTTTTATTAAATATTTTTTCCTTAATCAAGTTTCGAAGTCAAACCAATTACAATTCAGACATAGGCAGACCATATACACCATAGCTTTTTCTATATGTATCCAAATTAATTTTTTTTTTAATGGATCAAGGACATCAATACCTAGCCTGAACATATTTTTTAATTTTTTTTTTATAATCTGTTATTTTTCCACATGTGTAGAACATAGAGCTTGATTTTCGATGAAAACCCTATGTTTAATAAAAATAAAAAAATAAATACATAATAAAACCAAAACATATTAAAATTATATTCATTGGATAGCTCGTTCTGAGGACTACCATCTTCCATTTGGGTCTGTGAAATTTCCTTCATTTTCATCCTCAACCCGAGCTTCAAAGGGCAAAAATCTAAAGTTTTTTGTGTTAGAGGGTGGGAAGCTGGGAAAAGAGGGGTTCACTTGAACCTAAGGGGTTCGAGCGAACCCCCAAGGGTTTGAACAAAAACCCCCTTTCCACAATGGGAAAGTGTGGGTTCCCACATTTAATGGGTTCGCTCGAACCTAGAGTTCGTTCGAATTCCCCAAAATGATTTTTTTTGTTTGGGGTAATTTTTTGGAAGTTTTCCTTCCTCATTCAAATTGTAAACCACTTTTGTGGGTTCATCCTCTTATTGTGATGAGCCTGCATAGAATGATGGAAGAAGGCAGTATCCCTATACCCTTCCTGAAGCCAAATAACCCTAGCCCTTTTTTCCAAAAAATATCCTCCTGAAGCTCCCACTGCTCCACATTTCTCACAGCCTAAGATTCAGTATTCCCGAGAGCATATGAAAATTCCAAGTCTTGAATTTGGCAAGTACTCACATCTAAGCATGCCCGAGCTTCCCTTTTCTTAGCCGAAGGTTACCAAAACACAGCCTATTCCATCTCTTAAGATGATACTTAACATATTGCAGATTCTTAATAAAAGAGAACATAGCGGTACCATAAGCAGGGGCCCCATCTTTCCACCACTAGGCAACAAGATCATGCAGGGAAGAATCTCGAAGCCACATAAGATGAAATTTAAAAGGAGGATTCTTTGGAATAGTAAATGATGAGGTTGAAAACTTAATTGGTCAATGATCTGAACCCCTCCAATAAATAATTTCAGAGCAAATGATGAAGCAGCCACCCACCCAAAAGTTGGAGACAAGAAATCTATCTAGTTGTTCAGAGATCACATCCTGCCCACTCAGTCGATTATTCCAAGTGAAAATACGATTAGATGACTTCACATCAACTAGAGCAAGAGAATCCACATTAACACGAAAGAGATCAGAAGTAGGTCCAAGCCTAGCCAACCCCCCTCTTTTCTCCTCCAAACTCAACACATAATTGAAATCACCAGCTAAGACCCAAGGAAAATATGAAGCACATGATCAGACATACCTTGTATGAGCCCAAAGCTGAACTTTACCACATATATCAATTAGAGCATAAACATTAGTAACTAAAATAATCTCACCAGATTCCAAAACTGAAGCCACCATGGAGATAGAAGAATGGATAGAGATCCACCAAATAGGAACCACCTTACATGGATCCCAAAAGAGAGCCAGACCACCAGAGCTACCCTGAGAGACAATACACTGACATATACCAAAAAACCAAATATGAGCATGTTGAAGCATGATTGCAACATAAAGCTTAGTCTCGTGAACATAAAATAGGCCAGGAAAATGAAAAACAACCAAATCATGAATAGCCTTTTGATGGGAGGTGCTATTCAACCCCCTTACATTCCAGGAAAGAATAATCATGGAGGAGGTTGGGAGAAGTGAGCCTCTATGGTCTTAACAGACCTAGATTCTACCAAAAATTCTCTAGTAGATTTAATCTTCTCCATATTCTTCTTATGGCCAACTTTCTAGAGGAATTATCAAAATGACCTTTCTTAAGGGGGCGTTGCTGCACACCTAGATCCTGAGAGGACCTCCTTCCTTTACCTAAAGTAGCCAAATCTGCTAAGACAATATCATTCTACAACCCTTTAGAGTCCTCAAAATTTCCAAGCACCCCCTGCTCCTACACCTAAGGCTTATTTCTAAGAACAATCACCTGCTTTGGTACTGTATCAAAACCCATAGCATTAGCCCCAGAAGAAACCCTTTACAGGAATCCCCTCCTCCAAGGCCAAATTATCCAAGACCTCAAAATGGTTGAAACTTGCCTCACTCTGGCTATCCTTGAAGGACCTCTTCTGGCCTCTCCCTTTAGCCATCCTGATTAGGTGCTCCATCTATCATAGGAGCTTTACCTCTATCCCCCTTCTCCATCCCTGGCCCCAAAGGAGGAGGAGAAGAAACCCCAGCTGATTTGTTAACCTGAGGGAATTGGCGTTGCAGGTGTCCATATTAATGAAAAATTTGGCATCAAAAAGGAAGAGACTCATAATCAAGTGGTTGAACTCAAGAAGCAGAGCCAAGGAAAATTTCCAAAGAATCTGACAAAGGGTTATTTAAATCAATCTCAACACAAATACAAGCATAAGAAAATACCTTTTTATCCAGAGTATTTTGAGTAATGGCAACCAACTTCCCCAACAAAGTAGCAACCCAGTGCAAAATATCCTCCCTCCAAAACTCCAAAGGAAGTCATGGTAGCTGAACCTAGAAAGGAACACTTGAGGGCAATGCTTCTGCAGAATTAAATCCTCAATGCTAGGGCTTAATGAACAAACCAACATGATTGTAAAAATAGGGCCCTCCCTCAAAAACTCAATTTCGATCTAAGATGCAAGAAAAATCAACCATGAAATAACCATTCGCAGCCACCAGAATTTTGAAATCTTGCTCAACTTGCCAAGTGCAATAGATCCAAGACTCCAATGTCGAGAGAGAGATATAGATTCCAAGGAACTTGCAAATCAAAGCATGTTAGCTCTATAAGACATATCTTCCATCACCATTTCAGGGGAAATTACAAAAACTGGATGATCTCAACTTCACGGAAAACATCCATTCACTTTCTGCAGTTTGGAGCTCTCACCTACGAAAGAAGAATCTGACATCTGAGCAGGAATGCCCAAAGCAATACCCTAAGATGGCATTACCCCAACGACTACCAAACTATTGGAAACCTCTGTCATTCCTCCACAACCCCGTGCATACTACCCACACCTCAGAAATTCCTCCACACCTGTAGCTCCTCCATAGTCACTCGGACTATACCCCTGCAACACCTCCACACTCGCAAAAAACAAAGCACCAAAAGCCACCAAAGCCCCCCAACGCACACACAACAAAGAATACCCAATAGAAAATCGCAGACAAAGAAGGTGTCAAACAAAGAAAAATCGACATGCAATGCGGGAATGACCTTCATGCAGGCCGTGCATCATCTCCCAACAGTGTCTCAAGCAACGCCATTGTTCCTATCGTATCATTCACTCTACAACCATCTTTTGTCTAATATTTCACTCATAACCTATAGTTTTTTATGATTCATCTTTATTTATAATTTTTTCTTAATATTTTCTTAGATAGATATTATTTTATTTAATATTTAATTTTCTAATATTTAATCAAAATAAATAAAAAATATTCTTTAAAATATTAACCAAAATAAAATTAAAGCAAATATTTTAATTTTTAGCCACTATTTAAAAAATAAGATAACTGTTTTAATTTTTCTCTTACATATATTTTTTAAACTTCAGATAATATCAAATTTATTTTAATTAATTTTTATATTTTATATTTTATTATTTATTATTTATTATTATTTTTCAATTACTATTATTTTAATTTTTTAATGAAATTATTATTATTACAATTATTTATCATCTTCAATTATTATTTCCACCTAATTGATAATATATCTTCTATATACTAAGCCATTATTTAAATGGTATGCAATACAACTGAATATAAATACCACATTATTAATATCCTATCCAATTAGTAATTTATAATAATATTCAAAATTTATAGAAATAATTAAAACATAAAAGATTATATATACATACACATATAGTAATGCCTTACATGAATTTCTATTTCAGAAAATTATGAAGTAAATGAAGGAATAATAATAACTGAATTTAAATCTCTGTATAGGCTGTATCTCACACAGTCCAAGTCAATATCTACTTCAAGAAAAAATAGGAAGTCAATATGTGTACATATTCACAGAGATTCAATATAACAGGAAAGAGAAAAGGAGGTAAATGCTAGAGGAGTTTCTGGAGGGATAAGTAATGTTAACAGACAAATCTCTCCAATGGCTTCAGTCAAACTTCAAACTTGTAGAATGCTGATTTGAAGGATCAAACTCTTTGGTATCTACAGCAGGATATGTTGCATCTTCATCCTTATCTTCCAGAGCTAGGTATTTCTCAAGGATCCTGATAGATATCTCATAAATATTGCTATTTTCATGTTGCTGAAGTGCTTCAATTTTATCCAACCAACCAACATCCTCAAGTAACATCACATATTTATCACTGCATCCAACATCATCACCAACTCTCCATATATCCTCCAGACCCTCCAGGCATATTGTTACAATTTCTGAGTCTGGACAACAAAGAAGATCACATAGGGGTTTTATACAACCTTGAATTACCAAGTACCTGCGTTATGACATTCCATTAATCTCATTCTAATAGATCTCGGCAGAAAATGTTGGTTTCTCAGAACTACATGTAAGAGACAAACAAGTCAGAGAACAATTCAACACTTACTCTATCTGTTTATGGGTTCCACGTGAAGTGACATTAGTAATTGCCCGAGCTGCCTGTTTCTTTATGTCAAACTCTGCATTTGCTATCAACCATAGAAGTGGGGGAACCATACCCGCATCAATAACAGCCTGGAAAACATGGCCAAGTTAGAGAACATGTGTAGTTCCAGTCATCCAAATATGTAAACAGGAGAGTAGACACTTGTCAACAATAGAACTTCACAGAGAAACAAAAATAAAATGCCATTTTCATTTAAAATAAACTATCATAAATAAATCCACAAACAAAAAAATCACCTGAATCTGATCCTGGTTCCCTGCGGTAATGTTGGAGATTGTCCAACAAGCCACCTTTATGATGGATTTTCTATTATCATAAGTGAGAAGTGGGAGGAGACATGGAAGGGCTCCATTGTCGATAACAACCTAAATTACAAAATGCCAACTTACAAGTAAGAAAAATGACATCCTAAACATCCATGTAGGGTTAAACAAGAAATCAGAAAGTATGGAATACCTGAGTTTGTACATCATTGCCGGTGACCATATTGCATATAGTCCACAAGGAAGGTAAGACAGCTGTGGAAGGATGCCTATCAGGAAAGAAATTATATTCTTCTAAGATGTGAGATCATATGTATTTGCACTTATTACTACAAGAAAAACAGTCTGCTAGTTGAAAAGCATGTTCAGATGTGAGATCTATTTCCTTCAATGGTACTGCTAAAATACATAATTATATTACATTTAAGTGAGAAAAATCCTGACTGTGCTAACTAAAAATAGGTTAGTCTCATTCTGGGTACAACTAATTTCTTTTTTTTATTACTTTCCTTTAATTAAAATAGCAAACAATATGATTAACAATTGATATAATTAGCAAAGGAGTACCTGATTGTTTTAAAAAAATGTATAACTAAGGAGGAAATAGGGTAAATGAAAGAAATTAGTCCATTTGCATGTGTCCTATTATCTATACCATTTTTCGGAGCAGGCTGTACATGAGTTACTACAACTATTATGAAATTCTCAAGAATTTTCCTATTATCTAGAGAACTGACCTTAAAATTTGGAGAAGCCTTTCACAGACACCAGCTTTAATAACAGCATCAATAACATTAATGTCTCCATGAGATATACATGAAAGAGCCCAGCAAGCATCTGCCAATATATCTTCATCAGCGATGTGAAGAAGCTGCTTCAGAATTGGAAGGGCAGCCCTTACCTACAAAGAAATACAGGAAGCCTTCAGACCTGTACCTCATAAAGCGAATCTAAGATTCATTTAAATGCTTGTAAGAGTGAGAAAGAGGGAAAATAAAATCTTCAAAAACCAAAATGAGTTTATCTATGATCCTCTGTATTCAACATCACATATCTTCCATTTTCCAAAGTGACTTAAATAAAGGCAACTTGCTACAAAGGGATTTTTCGAGCAATTGCACTGTTCTCATTTGTTCATAGAACTGAGTTACTGAAATTAATCATCTGCTTCAAGTAACTAAATCTTGGTACAAATCAGTGTCTAAATTGACTTCTGCAGCTTGAGTTTGATACCCAATAGACATGATACAGAGTCATACACTGCTAATACTAAAAGGCATACAAACAAATTCATTAAACCAAAATACCACCATCTATAGTGTGTATAGTTTACCTCCTCAAAAGGAGGACACGGTTTGCCACGGCAAAAATTTGACAGGATACATGTTGCATTCTTCAGCATTGCATTTGTGGCTTTGTCATTGAACAGGGTGAGCAAATTTTTCATACCTCCATTACCGAGTACAATGTCCCTGAATTTGGGAGAATCTCCAGCAATATTGCTTAAACACCAGGCAGCCTGTAGTGCATAGCAATACACAAATACAAGTAGAAACTTAAAGAAGATGAGATTAATAAAACATAATAAAAAATTCTGACCAAGAAAGATATTGTCTATTACTTGCTCACGCAGTTTGACGTTGGGATTACAGAGAAGCCCAATAAACAGAGGAACTGCACCACTCTCAACTACAGCACTTGTCTGTTCTGATGTCCCGGATGCAATATTTGTTAAGACCCAAGCTGCCTCAAACTGTAATAGAAAATAATACAATCTAGTAAAATTGGGGATTGGCTCAAACTGTAATAGAAAATAATTCAATTTATGATAAGCATCTTCCTATGACTATATTAATGCAGTATTCCATAATTAGTAAACTAAAGAATTTACAGTACTAAAAGTGCCATACTTCGTGAGTTGTAAAATTGTACACAACTCTTACCTGAAGTTTGCGTGAACACATCCTTCTTAGAAAATTAACAAAATAAGGCACAACTCCCATTTTGATAATTTCATCAATCCATTGATCTTCCTCTGCACAATAAGCATCTTAAGAAATCCATTATAGTTCCCATCCATATGTAGATGTAGATCTGACAAATGGTGGAGAAATTTATTAACCTACCAGTACATGACAATTTTCGGAATTGGATGGTAGCGTCTAGTTGTGCTGCTGCATCTTGAGACATAATTGCAGTTGCCCATAATGATAAAGTTTCCAACTGTTAAAATTTTTTTGATAGAATTGGAGAAAAACATAACGTGTAGAATTAATGAATTATATTTCAATGAATGTTCATCAATTCAGTGGCTAAACAAAGTCATGAAGAAGATTGAAGAAAAAAGCAGCAAGGGAAATCTATTCAACTACTTTTTCTTATCTTTAGGACCATTTTTAATAACCTGAAAACCCTAACGAAGCATATAGAATTTCCATAGCAATCTTGAAAAGGATTGAAGATATCTTTGAAAGGGTTAAAAAAATCTTGTTAAAAGATCAACTTTATTGGATGCAATACGGAAATAACTGAACGATTTACAATAAAGATTAGAAAGACAATTTCCGAAGGTAATGGAATGGATGAAGCATTATAAAATCAACTCCATAATCTCACAGAAGAAAAAGAAAAAAAGAAAAAAAAAACCTCCATAATGACCGATTGGAAAACATAAAAGTATCATTTGAAAGATAAAATCCAAGAAAGAACCCAGTGCTCAATGAAGTCCTAAAAGAATCCATCGTCCATATATTCAACAGAAATTGCAGCTCCAAGGTAGCAGATTACAACAATTCTAAACATAATCATTTTGTCCAGTTTCAGAAACCAACCAGAGAAAAGCTGTAAGAGTTAAATCCATAATTGATGCCAATTAATCAAACAGAATTTAAAATCTTCATATACTCAATTACATTTTTTCTTTATGGCTTTTCTTGCCGGTCCATCCCTCAACATTCATTCTTTAACAGATTGAAAAATTAAACCCCGTCAAAAGCATCAAATACCCATCAATCTTTAACACCAAACCGAAGGAAATTAACTCATATATATTTATCTTCTGAAAAGACCCATCAATTGGGGTCTCACAGTAATTCATTGAAATGCCAGAGTCGACTTCAAAAATGTCGAATCAAGAAACATAAACTAGTTCTGAATTTCCACTCCAACAACAGATACACCTAAGAAACAGTTTGAAATTTGCATAGTAAAACTGAATTCAGTAAAATTAAAAAGGCCTGCTCTGTATGAGCATAGCTTACGCTGTTCTGTAGAGGGCCTTGCATTTCTTCCCTGCGTATCTCAGCCATGTTCTCCTCGCGCTTCCTGCGTCCTTCCTCCTTGTCCATAGACACCTTGTACCAAGATTTCAAAGCAGATGGAATGAATTTCAACTGGAGATGAAAAATCTGTAAAGATAACTCTTTCGACAAAGAGGTCAAGCTCGCTTATAAAGATTAATTTTTAATCGATGAAAATGGTGCTGTGAGGATTGGATATTTTTCGCGCAAATAATAGAAACAAAGTTTGAAAAAGTAGCCGTTGCTACTAGAAATAACAATGAAAAAACTTTTCATTAGTTAAATATTTTTATTTTTATTATTAATCGATAGCATTACGTATAGTGTGAGATTTGTGTCTGAAATAAGTCTCATCCTGTAAATCACTATTGAATCATTAGAAAACAAGTTTTAGATGTTGTTTAATGGTAAAAGTTTCTAAAATATCACGTGAAAGCTTTCAAAATCTCACTATCATGTAAAAGTCATATAAATATTGATTTTCCAAACATTCTATTTTCATTTGCAATGTTTTTTGTCAATTTGATGTCAACTCTCTTTTTTCATTTGCATTACTTCATGTTTTAAATTGTATGCATATATTTCATTCCATTATTTAGCACTTATTATTAATTGTTTAATGTAGCCACATACAACTAGAATTTGTACACATGGCATCCATGCCTACCCATGTACAAACACATACTCTCTTAACATATTAACATAACTATCGGTGTAATCTTTGAACCTTCTTTAGGTGCAAGTAATAGTGTATATATCTAGCTTACAAGTTCATTGTTAATCAGAAGGAGGTGTAAGGGTGCTCCAATAGAAAATTATATATAAGTTAATATGTTAAGAGTATAATTTTTATATGTGCATAGAAATACATTAACTTGATTTACAATATCTTATAAATATAATAGTATATTTTCCATACAATTCTAAAATACAATATTGACTTTAGGATGATGATTTGTGTTCAAGCTATCATTTTCCTCTATGATTTTTGCTTAATTCTTTAGTGGTTTGTTTGGTTTAGTTAACAACTTAAAATTTTTACACCAAGATTGTAATGGAGGTGCAATGGTTATGCTGATTTTAATTTATATAGAATGTCTTACAAATTTGAAAGTTGAATTAGGTCAATAGAGAAGCTATTTTTTTATAAAAGATCATAAAAATGTTTATTGGCATGCAAATCTAAGATAATGTCTAAAAACTAAAGAAATATATTTGAATTCTATAAGACAGGGCAATATTTTAGTTTTTAACACAAATTGGCATGATTCAAATATGTTAAAAAATATAATAAGGAAGACCGAACTTTCTCACACCCTATTCCATGACATTTTATTTATTGTATTTAGAAATTGAAAACAAATAAATAAACCTCCATGATTTTTCTTTTGTAGAAACAAAAATAGTACTCCCCAGGTCTACAAGGAGAGGGTTCCTATTTCACACTTGCTACACTCAAGGACACCTTAGAGATCTTGATCCAATGAAGAATGGAGGGAGAGATTTGACAATAAGGTATCCTAGGGTATGCTTAGAGATTAATTAAGGTTGAATGAGGGGTTCACTGCCAAGTTTAAACTTGGAAAAGACAATGGCATGCAAGACAAATTGCAAAACCCTAATATGATGCAAACTTGATTTAAATGACCTATAAATGCATATGAAACATAATAACAAGTTGTAGGATGAAATGTGTGCACCTGGGAATCTAAAGAAAGTTGGAAGGGGCTCTGAATTGCTGGAAATTCTATTTTTTTGACCTAGAGGGACTCATTCACCATTCTGGATAAATGATTCCTAGTACTGGAGTTTTGGACAAGAGAAGGTATCAGGAAAAAGGGTATCTAAATCTACAAAGATCTCTGAAAAACACCTATAGTGGGACTCATTTGCCACTTTTGGTGAATCAGTCACGTTCCACTTTTTTAGGAATTCAAAGTTTGAATATGCTCTGAACTCAGTCTGCTCAATCTACTTCTCCAGGTTTCTGGATCTGAGACTCTAATTTTAGGGTTGTGGATGACCTTTTAGTGAGGATTATGACCTTGCAAATGGGGAGAAAAGTCAAACAAGCTTGTAACCTAATATTCCATGATCTTTCAAGCTCCAAGAAACCTAGATTTGTAATCAAACAAAGATATATATAATATATATATATATATATATATATAGAGAGAGAGAGAGAGAGAGAGAGTGTTGATTGTTAGGGAATAGGGGTTTACCTTGGTCAAACCCCTTGTAGGAAAGTAAATCAAATGATGAGATAATGGAATAAAGGCATGAAACATAAACAAAGAACATGAATCATGGACAATAATTCCTTGAATGATGCCTTGGAAATTTGCAACTCAACATGAAATGGCCATGAAGGATGTAGATCTTGATCTTGACAATAGGTATAGAATAATGCTTGATCTTGGATCTTCAATGCTACATCACAACACTATCTCAATAACATGTTTGATACTTGATATGCTTGACATCATGATCGATCTTGAATTACTACAACAATTGATGAAGAAATCTGCCTTTGAATGCCTTAGAAATGATCTTGAATGCTCTTTTGATGATCTTGTAAAGTCTTGAAATGCTTAACTCTTGAGTGCTCGGCTTGATATCATGAAGGATTATGTGAAATAACGATTTGAAATATTTTTTATATAGGTGATGAAATCAAACATGGTCATTTATTTGATCCCAAAGGCTGATATAGAAGAAATTTGAACTCAAAACCAAATTTTATCGCTTAAAACTTCAAAAATATTTGAAATGGGACTCATTCACCATATGTGGCAAATGAGTCCCACGGGGCCTATTTTGATTGCTAAAGTGTCAGGGAGTGTGTGAATTAAGTTTATAGGTTGATATTGTCAAGTTTTTGATTGAAATATGCCCTGGGACACACACTAGTATATCACAAGGGCCTATTAATGATGATATAAAGACCATAAATGCGAGAAAGCCCAGAATTCAATGTGAAAGTGTAAATAAATACACTTTACAACACTAAATTAAGGAAAAATTGGGTCCATTTAGCTTAGAAGGGCCCTAAATCCCATGTGAATGTGTGTAAGCTATCACTTAGTAAATTATAATATAATGATAATAAATTTTCCATAAAGTGTTGGGTCCATATTAACATTACCAAGAGTTAGTGTACAACCATTCACAATATTCATAAGGGGCATATCATACCATAATATTAAAGACCACATGTAATGGATGTCACGAGAATGAATCCATATACACAAACTGACTAGATCATACACATAAAGAGTATAATATTGATTGTATCATACACAAATAATAAATACAATGGTGACTAGCTCATATTTGCATCATAAGTACAATAGCGACTATCTTATTTGCATATCACAAGTAAAACTATAACTATCTCATTTTCAAATCACAAGTACATTAATGACTAGCTCATACACATATCATAATTATATTAGTGATTGGCTCCAACACACATCACAAATACATAGTGACTAGCTCCAACACTCATCACAAATACATAGTGACTAGATCCAATTCTCATTACAAATGCATAGTGACTAGCTCCAACGCTCATCAAAAATACATAGCGAATAGCTGCAACATATCACATATATATAGTGACTAGCTTCCACATCACAATGGTTGATTAACACATGTCCATAATGCATCCGAAATAGAAAATAATGTTGGTGCATTGTGTACTACACTATGGGTCCTATAATTTCCTCTTATCTTTTTCACCATTAGACAATTGGGAAGAGGATTTAGTGCATCCCATACTACACAGTGGGTCCATCCTCAACCTAACAAGGCCAAGTATACAATTTGACAACTAGTAAGGGATTCAGTGTATCCCATACTACACCATGGGTTTGTTATCCTTCCCAAGGCTTTCCACAAGTAGTGAACATACCATTTCCCAATAGTTTTTGACTTTAATCAGCTATACGTCACTAGTGACAAGTCTATCCACCAAGGAAGAGGTAGCTCCTGACATATACTACCTTGTGACCTTAGTGGTATTCTCAGCCATCTTTTCCACAATCCCTGGTAACACTCGGCATTGATCACTTATGTCCTTATTAGTGAAAACCAATGAACCCCCTTGATACAACAGTTATCCCCATATGACCAATACCCACATGGATGGGTCCCTCGCCTCCAATTGTTATCATATCATAATCAAGGTAGCCCATAACAACCTTCACCTCATTGAAACATGTAAATGTTGGCTAGTCCCTAGTAGTAGCCTAGACATCGATCATTGACACAGTCCAATGACTTCCTCTCACTGCTCAAATATCTTGAATGTTTAAACTTGGGTGGTTCATACATAACATGAAACACAATCACAATCAATAAATATATGGGCCTATACATAGAGATATCTAGATATGAAGCTTGTTTTCACACACATTAAAGTTACATGGAACCAACATGAGGAATTTACCTAAAAAATATATATAATAAAATATTAACTATAAAGTAGTCAATCTCTTCATTTTGATTACTATATAAAATCATATTATGTATTAAATACAAGTTATTAGGTTTCCTTAACTCCTTCATACCCATCTAGCACCCATTTAATCTTCAATTTAAATTTTACAAAGGAGGAAGGTTCAAACCAATCAGGAACAACACTAAACCCCAGAGTTACCCCCTTAAACCCACCCTACGGACTTGAGTTCATAGGGGCATCCTTCTCCCAAGGACCACCTACATACCTACTTCCAAATGGATCAAAGTCACACATTCTTCTCCTTACAAAGTTTCTCTAAAAGTATTCTTACAAACATATTTCATTAATTATTATATCTTAATCCAATGGGGTTCCTTTAAGGATTCCTAATAGTAAGCAATTCTTAATGACAAGTGGGGAATTCCAACACCATCCCTAATTTAACTAGATTAAGCTATAACACTTCCATCTAAGGACATCAATATCTCTAATTAGACCTCCCACTAATATCGATCCTAATTGAAAGTGAACATTTCCAGAACACTTACAATTTCCTATCAAGGATGTTGTGCCACATTTGGTACCTTGATGATGATACCATATAGATTTCAACATAGGGTTCTACACCTACTATTATTCTCTTACATCAAAAAATAAGTATTAGTTAGGTTTCAATAAGAATATTGTTATCCATGATATATCTCTCCAAGTATGGAGATTCAAGCATACCTAGGTATAGGATTATATATAATCTAGACTCAATCTAAGAATTGGCTAGTAGTAAAGAGTGTACATCCTTTGATAATATTAGAAAAATATCATTATCAAGCATCGATTATTCCAAAAGCCTTGACATGGGCCTAAGTGAAGTTTACCACCCACAATATGGCTCTTTAAAATCAGGGATAATAGTATTATAGAGCATCATTTTATACCTAAAAACACATATGTCAATTATTATATACTTTCTCTAAACATGATTGATGATTGAATCATACTTGAGAACAATGTGCAATATTATATCCTTTATATTCACTTAAAGGTGGGTACTAAATATTATTAATGATAATATTCTTAATCTGATTGATTTCATTTTCCTTTCATTGTGACTTCATATTCCTATAATAGCTTAGTTTACAAACTAGATAATGTTTTCCCTTTCTATTTATACTAACCTAACCTTATTGGTCAATAGTAAGTGATATGATTATAAGAATAATATGTTTTCAATCAACACTTTTTTATGTTGGTTAACAAACCCTTACAAAAATCCATTACATTTCCCTTACATACCTATAAGTCTATGCACAATTCCAAAGAAAAATCTTAATTTAATCCTGGAGTCACTATCAATCACAATCTGAAGGAAATTTGACAATAGGAATATTACTATAAAATTAATGACAATGATGTCCCTTTCAAACCATTTTGATTTCTAAGACATAAGTATATTAGTCTTGATAACTAATGGATCCAAAATGTAATAGATGAGTTGTGCCATCATACCATGCTCAATATTAGGTCTTTGGTTTTAGTTATCATACATATTTTTTACTCAACCATATGTGTGCTTCCAATATTTTCCATTAAAATAGAAATTTTATCAACATTAATAACAATATACAATCAGGTGTACAGACTTTATGGATGATAAACAATAAAGAATGCTTATAATTAAATATCCATTTAAGATACTTAAGAGAAACTTCCTCCCTCTCATGAGACATTAAGAAACTACAAGGAACTTCAATCCTATTCATAAATACAAGATAGAAAAAATAATTAATTATAGTTTGATATCATTCAAGAGATATTTTGTGCATAACATCTTTATTAAATTATGTGCATAAGTTTTATTAAGGCAATTTGGCATTCACAATTACATCTAACAAAAATATATTTTGAATTATACTTTGATGCATGTCATATTTTCATTTTCCAATTTCCCATGTATGTATAATTCAAATGAAAAGTCATGCAAAAGAATGAAATTTGTCTAACAAGTTTTTATTAAGGAAAATGAAGGTAGGTGCAAGACACATGAACTATTTCATAACAATATCAAATAACGATAGATGAAAACAAAAATAAATTAATCCACCTGAAATAATTATTTTCAACTATGGGAGTGGATAAGTCTAAGTTAATCACTACTTTAGAAAATTAGTGACAAAGGAATGTACTTATCTCTAAGATATTTCTCAAGCAAGAAATACAAATTTCCTTCCTTTTAATCCAACCTTTGCACCCACTTGAAATATTGAAATGATTGGAGGATGCTGAGAAAAATTGAGGAGAGCCTCTTCAATAAATTTATTTCATGGGAATTCTACAACCTATGCATTCATTGAGAGACACCGTCACCCTTCCAAATCTCATAACTTCATGCTTTCACTTTGACTTCTATCTACATCGTTTCTCTATATTTTCCTTTTCCTCCCATCGTGAATCCCCTATGATGAAAATATTCTATCAAAATCTCTCATTTTGTCTTAAGAAGGGAGAAAAATAAGAAATGGTTGTAAATTTGGCTTTATACCTATTAGTTTCATGTCTCTTACATTTTCCACAACCAACGAACCCATTTGTGAATATCCTACAACCATTGAAATCTAGTAGATATTATCTACTGAGGAATTCTTTCAAATTATTAAAAGTCTCTCCCTATACACCCTATTACACATATCCTATAATCATTACATTCCATGAAATAATATTTCCTTGAGGGGATTCATCCAACCTAGATGTCCCTTCTCCCTTGTGTCCTTGTTTCTCCCTTTTCCATGCCATTTTCTTTCATCCTTCACCCACACATTCTCTTGCTCTATCTTCGTTTATAATTTTTTATTTCTCCAACAAAGCCAAAATATCTCACCCAAATATTGGAAACCCTCTTGCTTTAGTTTCATCCTATTGAACTCCTATTAAAATTCCTTCTCTATCTCCCTACTCTACATTCATCTCCTTTCTATCTCCCTACTTTGCATTCCTCTCCTTTCTATCTCCCCCTTTTTTATGTCCAAAATGCCTCTTTTAAGGAGGTCATGGTCTATTATTTTTCCTCTATGCTAGAATTTTTTCCATGTTGTCTATCTTTTCCATCATAATAAATAGGTTACCATGGTCATTTATTGACACCCAATCCTCGTTCTTTTCATTTGCACCATGCTTCTACATAGTCATGCCTTAAACTCTTAATTTGGGTTGTCTCCTTCATTAATTCCACACATATTTATTAGTTGAGTGTTGCATCAGTTATATTATTTTACTTTTATTATCCATACAAGGTCCTCATGATATTGTGAATTTATGGGGATGTTAGAATTTAGTGTTTAGGTCAGATTACTGTTATGATCAGGGTTTTGGGGTTAGTGTTGGGAATAGAGTTGGGATTAGGGTTATGATTACTAGTTAGGGTTGTGGTTATGGGTTAGGGTTAGGGATAAGGTTATGATTACAGTAGAAGTTAGGGTAAGGGTTGGGGTTAGGTTTAGGTTTCAGGTTAGGGTTATGGTTAGTATTAGGGTTATAGTTATGGTTACAATTAAGTATTTGGTTAGGGTTATATTTATGGTTATGATTTGGGTTTGGAGATATCGTTAGGGATTCAGTTAAGGTTAAGGTTAGGGTTAGTGTTTGTTGGAATAATTTTGTCATTGATGTCGAAATGTGTCATTGATTTCAAAGGAAAGATCAATGTATTCTTGTTTGTCGTTAAGCTTAGAGGATCAAGTTTTGGAAGAATTGGTGAAGTATGATGGAGAGAAGAGCATGTTTTGAAAATTATTAAAAAATTACTCAAATTTTGCAATATTGTCATAAAATATTTTCATTCAATTATAAAATTCACTTTCAAATGTCAAAGGAGAAAATAGTCTTCATATTTGATGTGGGTTTTTCAAGAGCTTCTCAAAGGTGTGACTTGCAGATCTAGAAGATGTGAAATGTGATTAGAAATGATTTATTCATGATTTCTAGTCAAACTAGGGTTTTTGAAAATAAATCGTAGGTGTTGCAATAATAGAAATTGATCAAGTTTTATATTTTGGAGTTGATTGTTTATTGGTAGTAGCAGGTTCCTTAAGTGACAACTTAAGCTATCGAATTCATCAGAGAACTAGCCCCTTTGCCTTGTGCTACTAGTTGGCGGAGTTTGTGTGTGCATCATAGTGACTCTTAAAATTGATGTTTGAATTCATTGTGACCATGTATAAACTGTGATGTCTAGTATTCCCTAGAAGAATATTAATGGTGAAGGTTGAAGGTTAGATGATCGAATAGTCATCACACAATATCTTCACATTGTTCTTCGAAGTTTGCATCAACATGTTTAATATGCATTGTGCAATATAGTTTTTTCAATGGCTATGATTAAATTGGTTAGATCAAATGGATTTCCACTAGCCCATGATTTGTGTGGAGGGCCCTCATATTGACCTATGAGATTGTATGAAAGTGAAAAGTGTATAGTGGGACTGACAAAATCAACAATATTTTGTAGTGGAAGATGATATCATCATGAGCACATGTCAAGTTATAATTGCATCAAACCATTGATTAATGTTGTTGTTGTGAAGAAAAAGGAAGGTGTGTGATATTTGATATGTGAAAGATGGTGGAGTATGACATCAAATTGGATATATGGCTACATCTTGTTGTCCCACTAAAGATTTGATGGTTCCCTAGTTAACCACATAGGAATGTGAGCTAAGGACATGTGTCACAAGGGATAGGTGGTAGAATTAAATTACATTTCTATATTTATTCACATAATTGTTGTGAATAAAATAACACCAAGTGAGACACAATGGGAGTTCAACAATAGAGATAAAATGTTGGTGATTAGATGGTGATCACATTATCTCTTCACATCACAAAAATGAAGGTTAATGTCCTAAGTGAAAATGTGATAGACTTAAGTGAAGTGATGGTTATATACAATGTGATGAAGATCTATGACACATGTTTAAAATGAAACAATCTAATTTTTTTGTTTTAATGTTGGATTAAATGAAGGAGGATCAATAATCATGGCATGAAGGAAATGAATCAATGAAACATATTTAAATATGAAAATCTCCAATGGATATGAAAGTGTGAATGAGGGTTTGGTCTAGTAGTTGATAGAGTGCGTGAATTTAATTGGTTTATTTGATTCAGTAACCAATTTGATTGTTGATTTAATTTGTAGAGAAGTGAAGCAGATTGAAAAGATGATCAAGATAAGAATAAGATTGAGCATACAAGGATATGGAATTAAATTCATATAAGGTTTAGGATTTTCCAAAATTCCATGTTTAGAAAACTCAAAAAATCATAGTAGGTGGTATATGGCTTGAGGAATTAAAGTATTTTTAACTAATTCATGAGAAGATAAATAATCGGATTTTAGCTAAGTGTTGATTGATGATGTAGGAAGAGTGTGTATATGTGAGATCTTGAGGTGGACATAGAATGTATTAATAGAAAAATGGAAAGGTATAGAGAGGTGTGTGTGTGTGAATGAGTAGAATCTAAACAAAATTCAAAGATTTTTATTAGGGTTAACATTCAAGGTGTAGAGTAGTGTGAGTTGTAGAACAAAGAGAGTTGCATGGTAGAGAATTGTGTTGTAGAGACAACAAAAAAGAATTGAAAAGTTGCAAATAGGGTTGCAACAATGAATTGTGTTCAATAAAAAAAATTGTTTTACTTTGCATTGTAAATCTAATTGGTGAGTTTCATCAAATACCTAGGTAGGTTCTCCTAACTAGGGAGTTGGTACTTCCTTGGAGTTGGTTCTCCTAAAACTTGGGGATTGGTGTCTCCTTAGGGTCGGTGCCCTTATACTTTGTATCAAAATATATTTCTTGTGAGGTTGGACTAGGATAGTAGATCATAGCAACTATTCTCACTATGGTTTTTCTCATCTTGGTTTTACCATGTATATATTATGTTATGAGTTTTTGTGTGTGCATGTTTATTTCTCTACATACTTAGTTCAAACTGAACTTTAAAGTAATTAAAAGTAATTAATCAGTTTAAAGTGGTAAGGGATAATTTTTTAATGATCTACCAATTCACCCCCCTTGGTAGATTTGTGTGTTCCAACAATTGGTATCAAAGCACTATTTCCCTAGGAGAAGCTTAATCATCTTGAGTATATATTGGACAAGTGATCAAAATGGTTGATCAAGAGGGTTCATATACAAAAAAGGAACCTCATTTTGATGGATTAGATTATTCTTTTTGGAGCATTATGATAAAGACATATTTATCATCCTTAAGGTTTGATGTGTGGATGTCTATTAAGAATGGATATGCACCTTTGACTACTACTCCTACTAATGCTACAAGAAAGAAATACTATGAGAATAATGCAAAGAAAAAGAATTCTATTCTTTGTGGTTTATCTATATTAGTGGTTTTCAAAGTGATGCATTGTAGTACTATACATGATGTTTGGAATAAGTTGAATGAAATATACGAAGGATATGATAAAGTGAAGTTAGAAAAGCTACAAATTCTCAGAGCCAAGTTTAAAGGTCTAAAGATGAATGAAGAAGAAAATATTGTAGGTTATCTTATTAGGGTTGATGAAATAGTAAATTCAATTAGAAGGTTCGGAGAAGAAGTGAAAGAAAGAGTCATTTTTCAAAAGGTCTTAAGGTCTATTCCATCCAAGTATGACTCTTAGATATCTAAAATAAAGGAAGCAAGAGAACTGGATAAACTTACTCTTGATGAACTGTATGGCATTTTCAATACATATGAAATGAGGATGGTGTTAGGACTAATAAAATTAGCCTCAACTTCCCACAAAGAATCCACTGTCCTGTAAAATATCCTATTACCTAATATTTCATTCAAAATTTTATCATTCAAAATAATCCATTTACCCACCATACAATTATCATCTTAAAAAATTCACATTCATTATCATACCCATATGTGAAGGAAGTCACGCTGGGAAGACTACATTATATCAACAAGAATTAGTTTAGGGTCTCTTCAATAGAATGATGAAGTAAGACAATGTGAACATTATTGAGGAGAGTACATCATATCGAGGAGACTTATTTTAGTGTCCTTTTGATAATTTGACTTAAATATTATCGAAGACACCTTGACATATTGGAAGGGTATATTTTGGTATCTCTTTGATAACCCGAAACATAGACCATCGAGGAACATAATATTTTAATTGTGTCAAAATACTATTACTTAACCCTTAACCCTCTACCCTCTCTTTCTCACTCACTCACTCCTTCTATCTCTCTCCCCTCTCCCCTTAAACACTTTCTCCTTTATCCTTAACCCTCTACCCTCTACCCTAAACCCTTAAACCCTCTACCATCTACTCTTAACCCTATACCCTCTATCTATATCCCCCCCCTCTCTCTCTCTTTCTCTCCCTCCCCTCTACCCTTAACCCTTAAACCCTCTACCTATTGCGCCTATAAAACATGCCCCATTTGGACCAAGGACCCCCTCTTTTCTTTTTTCCTTTGCTGGGTCATTTTTGTCATTGCCTCATTTTGTGTGCCCCTATTCCCAAGCTTAAAATGGTCACATGAATTAAAGCCATTAAAATCCTCATTGAACAGGATCACCTACCTAAAATTTTCCAAGTCTTTTGTCTTTTCAAATTTGACCTTGTGGGTTTCCCTTAGCATTTCACCATCGCATCCATCTGGCATCACGGACCCACAATTGCAGGTTGCTCCATCTAGACCACCACTTTCTTTCTTCTGTTATCTAACAACTAGCTCTTGGCATCTTCCTGCATGGAAAATATCACATCCACATTTTTTGCCTAGGTCTTGGACAAACGACCACACCAACTTAGGTTTCTCCAACCCCACCAACCCAAGCTTTTGTCATACCAACAATGAATGCACATATTAATGGCTAAAATTTCTATAAATAGAAGTGCCCAACCTATCATTTTCACCCAGTGATTTAAATTTTGAGAGGAGAAAACAAGGAGTCTCCACCCATGTGAAGCTTGCAACACATTTGACCTTGGTTTTCTCTATAATTTCATGAAATTTCAAAGGTAAGTTCATAATTCTTTCCACTGGGTGTTTAAAAACTTTGAAATGCTCTTTTACGGTTAGGGTCTCACAAATTTTGAAATTTTAAAGAATCAAGCCCTAAATTCACCCTAATAATTTTGTTCGGCCCTCTATGAACTCTCAAACTAGGCTTGCAATCTGCCCAATACTTCAAAAAATCCCTTGGAGCAAGTGAAACCCTCATCTACACTCATGTGGAACCTCATTTAACTCTTGTCATTCATCATATGGAAGATTCACTCATACAGCTTGCCCTATTGCCCTCATCGTCCCCATCAACATTTGCGTCTTGAGAAAAATGGCTAAGTTCACAACCCATGTGGGAGTTCCCATGCAATATGATCTATGCAGGTGGCCCCTATCCCATTTTTGTTTGATTCACGATTTAGCCCTAGTGCTACCCATCATTGCAAGCCCCACCATCATTTTGGCCATGAATGAGCTGACCCCCACACTTGTTAAAAATTTATAAATTCAAAATGACTTGAGAACCTTGGTGTGTAGTTGACCATAACCTATTCAATGTTATTTAATGATAGAGTCACCATGACTTATCGTAGTGCAGAATCCATGCCCTTCATCCCCTTTTCTGAATTCAAGATATTTGAATGGAGCACCAAGCATAATATGTTCTTGTAGGGGAACCTATGCATGTTCCCATTCGTGATTCACTATCAACTCATTTCCACTATCTAATAGCTAAATATCCATGTCCTCGCACATTACAGACTCCACGGGATGGTTTTTCCTTTCATAATTCCAAGGTTTCCTAACATGAAAATCTAAACCTGGGCACTATTTGTAAGGCTTCCTATTCAAAGAATTGTCTGTGGGTCATCAATTTTTGAATAATTCTACTTAACGATCAATATTTAACACCTTTCCACCCCATGGAACCTGCACCCATTTAACCCGCAAAAGAATCAAAGATCCACCTAGCGATTTCAAGTGCCTCATAGCCAATTTCCACATGTGCCTAATCATGTTATGAGTGACTCATTCATCAAACATGCTATATAGAAACTTCCTTATGGGTGGCTATCTTCGGAACTCCATGACGCCAGCACCATCTTGCTCCTAACATCTTTTTCCTAGGGGAAACCCACACTCCTGAGCCTGCATTTATGCAAATGTTCTCAATGAGCCCTGAAAAGTGATTGATGATGAATTTTCTGATCTTTTATGGATGTATAAATGGATCTAACCTTGGACTTGCAGGATTTACCTAATGTTTACCTCATTGTATGTAAGAAAACTTACTGCACTCCACCTGTGTAGGATTTATGGAACATACTAAGGGATCCTCAAGGAAGCCCATTGAAAATATCGACAAGGGAAAGAAGCCAACAAGAATGTTAAGGGGAAAGGAGGAAAAATAACAAATGAAGTACCAATTTCATGGGGTGGAATGTACCTCCAAAATCGCTTCCACTTAGGACATAGTTTCAGATACAGACTTAAAACACGTAAACATAGATAAATTCAATCAAAGGGTAATGATCAACCCTACCACTAAAGATGCATGGAGGATCAAGGCAAGTGGTCTTGTAAAGGAAGTTGGTTTCCCTCCCACACTAATTTCTTTGAAGCTAGTCATGGCTTATCGGGAGGCTTATCACTCCAACAAGAAAATAATTGACAAGGATAAGAGAGTACTAGCAGATTTATCTACCAAGTCTATTGGAATGGCATTCAACATCCCTACATTTAATAAAATGGAAGAAACAGAGAAATAATTTTCTCAAAACATGTGGAAACAAGACCTTGTTGTATGCAAAAGAATGATCAATCAACATTGGTTAAGGACCAAGAGGGGAAACACAGAAAAGGTGCCTCAAAATCTATTCAGAAGTGACTTCTTCAAGGAGTACCATGATCTAGTCACTCTCTTGAGAAGAGTAATGGGCCTACCAACTTCTGCGTACTTCAAAGAGTGGATGTTCTACTTCATAGAAGAGATCATTTGAGGTGAGGAAAAATTCCATTGGGCTAAAATGATAAGTGATAACTCACAAAACCAGCTCATAGCAGTAAAGAAGACCTCTCACTTTTACATGACTTCATATCTAGTTTACCTCTTGGTAGAGAAATTCTTGTACAAAGGACTCTTCCATGTGGGAACATTGGGGAAAAAGAGGGGAGAACTTAAAGTCTATTACTACTATCCCCAATTTCAATACAGGAACTTAAAAAAAGAGTATAGAAGAGTAAATGATTCCTTCATTGGGCACATAATCAGACTCTTGGGAGGAAATTTGGAGATAAGGGTACCTCACAACATAAAGGCCTTTATAAAAGGATTTGGATATCTATTCATTCAGTTCCAAAAGTTTACTTACATCAAAGCAGAAGGGTTCACAGGAAAACCCTACCAATTACCATGCTACCCTAATGATTGCATCATCTTGTTGGAGGTTTCTCAACAATTGTAGACTATCCATACATTGTTAAGTGATAAACACCAAATTTGGATTCCCTATCCCTTAAACTTTGGATAAGGAATGTACTCATTCCCCACTACCTAGTGTTTCAAGCATTCAAAAAATGAATTGGTTGAGTATCATTTGGATCTTCACACAACCAGAGGAAGAGTGGAACCTCATGATAAATTGAAGAAATGGGTTGGTAGGAAATACGCCCACCAACCTCACAATATGGATTTCTAGGCCAACTGCAATGATGACAAATAGGTGCAAATGCATAACTATATGATAATTACTACCCACTTTGTTAATTCAATCAATCTATTCCCAGTGCCAAATCAAATTATTGAGGATAATAAAATTGTGGATGATAGATACCATTCCTTGGTTGGGATTCCCTTGCTAGTTATTGCTTGGAATAAGGAAGAGGTCAATGACCTCAACATTCTCACATGACCTATTGAGCACAAAACAAGACAATGGGTGGATACACAAATAGATCAAATCAAGGAGCACAATGTAGAGTTGACATACGACGAGCTCAAGGATGAGCTTGAAAGTGAAACTAATAGTGGTTTAGCTACCAATTCATTAGGCGAAGCTCCCAAGTCCCTACTGGTCACAAGTTCCAAGAAAAGGAAGGATGCACCTGAGCGCAAGCCAAAACATAAGGTGTATTCTAGAAAGATGATCGAAGGATAACCACAACAAAAGACAAAGAGAATGGGGATGTTTGTACTTGAGGTGCCTACTATTCAAGAGGAGGAACACCATGAAGAAGAAGAAATGGAGTAGCCTCATTCACTACCTACCACTTCCACTCCCACTACTACCACCATCACCACTCCATGTTTTTCTTCCAAATATTTTCCCATCTTGTCTCCACCCATTGTGGACATCTCAGCCCACCTCACCTCTACCTCACCGAATACTCTAATAATGGTATTGGACTCTTCCTCCTCAAAAACGTCCCCACTATCCTCTTCCTCGCTTTTGCCTCCATTTCCTACATTCTCTACTCTTCCACCATCCATTCGCTCAACTTATTTTTCCACCACCTGTCTTGCTCCAAGATTTCGTGACATATATTGAAAATGTGCCTATCAAGCTCTCCAAGGTAATCCTTGGCCCCAAGGTCCAAGAACTAATGGACAAGCTTTCTACTACCTTGCCTCTTCCCGTGCCACCTACCGAGCCACCAAAAATATTTGGAATCCACAATGTAGATCTCATAAGAGATGGAAAGAATCCATCCAAACCAATAATAGGAAACTACACATGATGTAGTTGAGGAGCCTGGGGATTCTAATAAATATTATTACTTTGAACATCCAAAGGGTGGACTAAGTATAAAATTTGACAAGTTGGCCTTTGACGAGGAGAAGTCACAAACATCAGAAGATGTTGATGCTCTTGGTGAGAATTATGTAATAGACACATCAAATCATGAACTAGAAGAAGAGATCTACCTAGAGGAGCATCACTCCCAAGAAGGAAAGATAGACTCAAATCCCGATGTAGAAACACTTGAAGAGCCTCCATGAATTGGCCAAGATAAGGGCCTGGTGCAAGAAGAAGTACCTCTAGAAAGGGAGGAAGAGAAAGATAAATAAGAAGAGAAGTATGCATAGGAAAAGAGATATGAGCCTGAGCAAAAAATTGAGATTGAAGATGAGGAAGGGAGGGCACTAAAAATATAAAGCATCATTGAAGAAAATGTAGCTTCCATCGAGCCAAATATAGGAATAAATACACTAAAGAAGGATCCAATTGAAGAACGAAATAGTGATAAGGAAGCTCCTAGTGATGAGGAGGATCAACCAAAGAAAGAGCAAGAAGAGGAAGGTGATCATGAATCACCAAAGGGTCAAATAGAGGCTTCTGACTAGCCAGAGAAACAATAGAAAAAGAAGGCTCACATGGTTACTGATTCAAAGGCACGATTGGAAGAAATACTAGCCAGGGCATAGAAAAGGACCAGAAAAGAGAAGAAACCTAAATTTAGATCACACATTGTGGTTGATGCTTCTGGGTCCTAGACATTACAAGTTTCCACTCCAATAGTAGGAAAGGATTTCAAAACCATACAGGGACAAGATTACCAAATATCTACAATCAATCTAGGCCTAGCAAATCATGAGTAGAAGATTGATGATCTACAGGGGTTAGTGTCTACCATCATACAGTAGATGAACACGGATCAGTCCACTAAATAATAATTGAAAGAGTAAGTGATGGACCTCACCACCTACATTCAATAGTGGATTTCCATAGAAGAAGAAGCTCCAAGGGAATTGTTTTTGCTAGCCATCCTATCCAAAGAGGACCTACATAAAATGGAGAAAATGAAAAACTAGACCAAGTCCACTATATATTGGTTCAATTGGGTGATATACAATGGTGACATGGGCATCCAACATGCTGCTCAGATGTTCAATAAGTTCTAAATTTTACAAAAGAAAATGGAGGACATGATAAAGACTAGCAATGAGTTCTTTTAGTTGTATAGGATCACCTATCCTAAGCTCGAGAGAATCCTTAAAAATTCCTAGGGAATATGGTAAAAGGAGTTGGAGTTGCTAAAAGATAATCATTGGCTCATAGAAACATGGAAAATAGGCTTGGATTATAGGAAAGATATTCTAGAGAAAGTTTTGCACGAGATGGAGATTGATCTTGAGTGGGTTGTAGAGCATCATATTGATAGTGAAGATTATCTAAAGATGATGATGGACTATGAGATTCCCGCCTTGGAGTTAGATCTAGAGAAAATAAAGCCAATATTTCATAAGAAGATGGAGAAAGGACCTACAAACACATTGTCACCAGACTTCACAGATTTTGTTGCAAGGAATTTCACTCAATCTGAGCAAGTTATCAAGGAAACCCCAAAATGCACCAACCACAAGGAGTAGGTCATCGAGAGATTCAATAAGATAACCTTTCAAATCCTCTAATCTAAACTCATTGAATGGGACAAGCTCGGAGCTATGATCAAGAAGTTTGTGGAGCATGCTACTCTCCAAAAGAATGTTATAAATCTAGTTATAGATGATGAGTATTTGATAGTAGAGTTATAAAGGTTGGGAGTAGCTACAAGACAAAATAGACTATAGGATGAAATAGGGAAAAGAAAAAAGCCTATTTTATACTGTCATATTTTTGGGGGTAGGTGAAACCCTAATGTAAAATAAATCTGAACCACACAATGTAAATAATTTTTTTCCATTCAATTTACTTTTGGAAAACTATAAATAGGGGCATCCTCTCATTTTCAAAGGGGAGATGAGTTGTTGTGTAAAGGAATGCTACAAAATATTAATGAGAAAAGTATTGTTTTGATGGTTTTTTGTGTCTTCTTCTCCATGTGTGCATGATTCAATCTCCAAACATTAGATTCTAGCTTTTCTATTTGAATTTTTAAGTTAATTTTCGTTATTAGTTCATGTTGTGCTTTAATGGTGAAGTATGATATGGTTTTTGATGTCTTCCTAGATCATACTTTTGGATGTTTATTGATGATAAATTGTTGTGTAAAGTTATTTTGAGCATTGTTCATATTGTTGCATTTAAGTTCAAATATTATTCATACTTTACTAGTGGACGAATTGTTTGAAAATCTATAGCCCTTAAAAGATTGCACTAGTTTCATGAGATAGTGGGCTATCCTTGGTTAAGTGGAACTTAGTCTTAGGAATTATATCCACTATAGCATCCTCCATTGTTACTATTCAACATTAGTTACAGGTCTAGGAAACTTCTAACCCTTTTTCCCTTTTGACCTTTCTTTAAAATATGAAATTAAGACCAAGTTCCAACATCATTGTAGAGACAAATATGATGACAAGGATGGATATTTAGTTTGTTGTCTTGAAATTGTAGCAGAAAATATTCATTTCTAGATATTATAAAACTCCATTCGTTGATCCAATTCCCTTCATGCTTAGCAAACCATAAATTTACTTTGTGAATACTAACAAATCACATCAGCAACTAAGCTTTTCTTGCAAATCATGACCTTACACCTGAGAGACCTTGGGGTGATTGTCAAAAAATCAATTGCAGATTTTCATCTTTCAAGAGAGATATCATACTTTTATGCTTTCTATGTTGAGAAAGAGAAAAAACACCCATTAACACTACTCTAAACCCTCTACCCTCTACCCTTAACCCTCTACCCTTAAACCCTCTCACCTCTACCCTTAATGCTCGGCCTTCTACCCTTAACCATTAAACCCTTAAACCATCTACCATTTACTCTCTATCTCTCTCCCACTCCCTCTCTCTCTCTCTCAAGTCTCTCCCTCCTACCCCCTATCCCTCTCACAACTCTCTCTCTCTCTCTCTCTCTCACTCACTAACTCACTCTATCTCTCTTCCCTCTAACCTTAACCCTCTACCCTATATCTCTCTCCTAATCCTCTATTCTCTCTATGTCTTTGTCTCCATCTATGTTTCTATCTCCCTTTGTCTCTCTCCCCTCTACCATTAACCCTATATACTAAACCATTAACCCATAAACCATAAACCCTTAAACTGTCTACCCTATCTTGCCAATTCGGTGAAATTTGTAATCTAGTGGCTTGTTTGAAAAAATGGATTAAGGAAATGGGGTCTCACTAGGAGACCCCATTTCTTGGATCCATTTTTTGAAACAGGCCAAGTTAGGTTTCCAGTTCATAGAATTATAAATCTCGGGCATTCTCTCTCTCCAATATACCCTTAAACCTTAACCCTAAAACCTTAAACCTTGTACCCTCTACCCTCAACCCAATACCCTCTACCCTCAACCCTTAAACCCTTAAACCCAATTAAAATATCTATCCTAATCCCTCTACCCTCAACCCTTAAACCCTCAACTCTCTACCCTCTACCCTCAACCCTTAAACCCTAATCCCTTAACCCCTATACCCTCTACCCTATACATTGAACCACAACCCTAAACCCTCAACCCTTATACCCTCTACCCTATACATTGGACCCTCAACACTAATCCTTAAACCCTCTACCCTCTATTGTCGACCCTAATCCTTTAACTCTCGATCCTCAACCCTTAAACCCAAGTAAACTCTCTACCCTAATCCATCAACCCTCAATCCTTAATCCATCAACACTTAAACCCTCTACTCTCTAGCCTCTACCATCAACCCTCAACTCTTAAACCCTAATCCCTTAACCCTTATACCCTCTAGCCTATACATTAGAACCTCAACCCTAATTCCTCAACCGTATACCCTCAATCCTCTACCCTCAACCTTAAACCCTCAATCCTAAAATCCTTAACCCTCAAACCCTCTACCCTATACATTAAACCCTCAACCCTCAATTCTCAACCCTCATCCCTTAATCTCTCAACCCTCAACCCTTAAACCCTAAACCGTCAACCCCTATACCATCTACCCTATACATTAGACCTTCAACCTAATCCTTCAACCATATACCCTTGTAAGAGAAGGGGGATTCGCTACTCACGAGTTATCTTCAACCATAGAGCCTCATAGGGTGAACTACCCTAAACTACCTCAGAGTACAACGACAAGAGTTCTAGAACCAGAAAGAGAAGGTCATAGAGATTCTTTGGACAAAGCGACAAGCTCTTGGTCAAAGGACGTCAACGTAGAATGTGGATAAAAACATGGCACATTGGCATCCCTAAGGCATGCTGGTGTCTCGTACGGACGAGAAACCAGGTTTATCTCAAAAAAAACAAAGTGACTAATTCTAAGTTGATTGATGAGAACTTCTAGAAAGCGATAAAGTAACAAAAAGTTATAAGACTAAAAGGAATTGAAATAGAGATGATAAAGATAAGGAGAAGAAGGGAAAGGAAATGCTTATGTCCGTGCGAGTGATGAAGCCTACAACTCATGAATTTCTTCAATACCTGCACACAAGAGAGAGAGAGAGAGAGAGAGTGTTGGGGTTGTATAGGGTTTGCCTCAGTCAAACCCCGTCTTGGTGTTCCCACCTCCACAAACAACCAAGAAGATAGATAGAAATGTAGGAAATGAAGTAAAGTACATAAAAGCACTACAAAATAGTGTTATGCTACTCAACTAAATAATAGGGAAAAATAGTGAAAGCTTATTACCTCCACCCAAAGTGCTCAAGGCTAATGGGGCAGAAAATGAGAGGAAATCAAGCCTTTGTTGCCATGGTGTTTCATTCCACACTTGCTCTATTGAAGTGATGGAGTGTTGATGTTGCTACTATGAAGTGTAAAGTTCTACTACAAAGCTTTTGGATGGATGCTTTAAGGTGGACAAGTTGCTTGGAGCCTGTGGGGAGATTCTAGAAGGAAGAGGAGAGTCTCAATATGGTCAAGAGATCAACCACCCATGAAATGAATGAAGGTGAGTGAATATGAAGGAAGCGGTGTAAGAAATGGCCATATTCGGGTCAGTGGGCTGAAGAGGGAATTACAAATCAACTCCAAATGGGAATGGTAACACTTCTATAGGCTCCAAATGTGAGAATATGTTAGGGACGTAAGAATTTTGCACAGACATCTACGTATTGCATGGACATTTTTGTGCCTCACAGGTTTCCTTGATAGCTATTCCTTTGTCGACACTCAAAATAGGCACCAAGTGGAACAAAGGCAGTAGGCTTATGTGGAATTAAGCCTCTAAATTTGGTTTTCCAAAGTGGAGAAGAGGAAAAGGGGGAATTTGTGTAAGGGTGAAAATTCACGCTCATACATTTTGCCCCCACTTTAGCGAGCACAAGTACTGATGAGTGTTTCAGTAAAGTAGATTAGTAATAAGTAGAGTAAGAAATGTATACATGTACCATCGAGGAAGCAGAACGCGATCTACCGAACTTGAGAGTGGAGGGCAAGAAAAGGACTTCATAACTACACAGAATTATGAAGCTGAAGAAAGAAAGCACCTTACAGACCTGCAGACCTGCAAGGAAGGTATCCTCAAAGAAATATCTCATGAAGGAAACCAAGAAAGGACCTTATAGACCCATAGACCAACAAGGAAGGTATCCTCTAAGAAATCTCACATGAGGGAAACCAAGAAAGCACCTCATAGACCCACAAACCTGCAAGAAAGGTATCCTCCAAGAACTCTCACATGAAGGAGACCGAGCAAAGGGGACTCCGCAGAGTTAGAGCTAGCGACATGTTTATCCACAGGTAGAACATGTCAGGAAGTGGCCACATAGGCCATTGAAAGGGAAGTCACGCAAAACATCGCTAAGTTTTAAGACTTTCAAAGGGTTCCCTCAAGAACCCTTCAAAATGAAGGAGGGTCCACTCAAGGGACTCACTATTTGAAAAGTGAAGTCTAGTTGGGCTGCCCTCGACCTAGACGTAAGGATGCAAAGAAGGTCTAGTTGGGCTGTCCCCAAGCTAGATGCAAAAGAATTCATTTGAGATAAAAAATTTCAAAGAGGTCCATTAGGAACCCTTCAAAATAAAAGGGGGGTCCACTCAAGGGATGCTTCAATTGAAACATAGAGAGAGCGAGGGGGTCCTTAAGAAGGATACACATATCTAGAAACAAGTTATCACTACCCCAAGCATACAGGGGAGGACCACACAAGATATTTAGAATAGGATAGAGGTAAGCCTCAATATCACTTGTCATGTGAAGAAGAGATAGGTGCATCAGTAAGCACCTGAATCACAAAGTTGTATTTTATCCTTCAAGGCCTTACATTTAGTAGTGGAATGGCTAGGCACTCGATGGTATGCACAAAAGGAATATTTTTCTTTATCATGTGCTAATATTTCTTGCGTGTAGGAGGAGGAAGAGTAATTAATTAGGATTTAAGAAGCCACAAAAAAATATGCTCTTGCTCAAATAAAGTATGAGGAGTAGGAAGCAATGCTTTCTCTTGTGGAGAAAGGTTTAATTGCTCACTAGAAGTAGATACGAAGACAAAAGAAAAAGGAGGATATATCAATCTATGAGAATGAGGTTGAGCAGACATCACGTCGACATTCAACCATGGTTTCTTCTTAGATTATTTATTCCAGGAACCAAGCCCTAGATTACGCTTGTGAGGTGAAAATTATATAGGGACCTGAATGCCTTGTTCATTATGCCCACAATCTTTACGCCCATAGCCACATTTAGAGACAAGCTTAAAGTCGGGGCCATAATGTGTTTGCAAATCACGAGAAGGAGGATTATCATAGAGAGCATTATTCCAGCAAGGGGGAACATACTTCTCTATTGGACCATCATCATCCTTCTTGATAGGACTGTCAGCATTATCCTCTTTAGCAGAGGCATAATCATCCTCCTTAGAAGGAGGATCAACACTAAGAACATAACAATTCACATTCACATTATCCCACGATGCAAAAGATTGATCATCTTTGATAATGGGTGGGAATGATGTTATCAAAGGGTCTAGTGGATCGGGTCAACCTTACATTCCTAAATGAAGGAATTCATAAAGTCTAATGGACCCCGATCATCACCAAGACACACATTATTTTGAGAAGAGGTAGAAGGAGAAGACTTTGCTTCAGAAGGATCTTCTTTAGGGACATCTACCTCAAGAGTATCCTTTGTAGTAGATACTGCTGGAGTAAACATCGATGCATCAGAAGACACTAAAGGGATAAGAGTAGGTACAACTGAAGCTTGACTAGCGACTACCATCTCACATAAGCACTTAGTATCAGGGTCAGCCTTAACTACAACGACTCGATTATTTCAAACTAACTTAATAGATTTATGCAAGGTAGATGGGACTACACCCATAGCATGAATCCATGATCTAACAAGAAGAAGGTTATAAGGTAAGTTCTCTGACATAACATACACCAGAGTGGGTACAGTAATAAGTCCAAGCTGTAAAGGTAATATTATTGTACCTAGAGCTTGTCTCCTAACATTATCAAACCCACAAATGATGACAAAAGAAGCATTTAGATAAGATGGATCAACATTAATCTTAGGTAATAGATCAATTCTACATACATTAAGTGCCAAACCAAAATCAATGAGAGTACGTCTAATACCAATATTATTAATTTTGACTATAATCATTAGAGGATCTTCTTGCTTCTATACTTCCAAAGGTGGGAGCTCTTGCAGATAGAACATAATATTCGATGAATCCGCATGAATATACGCCATCAATGCATCAACATCTACTAGCCTAGCATAAGAAGGCAAGAGGATATTTTGCAAGGATTCCTAAAGTATACTTTGATAAAATGAAGCAGACTAAAGCAAGTCCCATAGTGAGATCTTAGCTAAAGTAACTTGAAGTTTCTTGACAAGATCACAATCACTAGGTTCTTTAGTCGTAGGTTTAGGTGTTTTAGGAAGTCTTAGTTATTTATTCATTCTATTATCATAGGTCCGAGCTACCACTCTATAAGAGGGAGTCATAGAAGGATCAAGGGAATGACTATCGAATGGAACACCATCAGGGTATGTGCAGGATCATCATGAAAAAAATAGGCCCTTAAGTGGCAATAAAATTTAGAAATATTAGAGTTAGACAACTTGACGTAAAAATTTGAATAAGTTATCTATATTTTTTGTAAAATATGTAAGAATAGAATCTGTAGAAAATTGAATGTAGTTTCTAAACAACTAGGTTTATTTAGAAAATAAAAAAATCTATTTAGTGAAAATTTGAAATTTCAATGCAGTAGTACTTAAATTTCAGGGAAAAATAAGAAGTAGGTGTCTGTCTAACCACCCTAACCATAATAAAATGATAAAAACAAATTATAATATTTTAGATATAAGTAGAGGACTCATGTCCCGATGTGATGCATATTTTTTTGTAGTTTTTTTCCAAGTAAATAATTAATTATGATTTTTTATTTCAACTTTTAAAAAACATAAAAACTCGTATGTCTAACCACCTTAACTTGGTCAAAAATTCATGAAATTCAATTCTTTTTTTTTTAATCCTATAGTATGGGAAGCATAGAATGTGACACATGTTTTGGATTCAAAAAGTGTGATACCATTTGAAAGCTATAAATGTTTTTCAATCAGCCTATGAATTAGGAATTTAGTCATAATTCAAATACAAAATGAATAATAATTATTTATTAATTCAAAGTAAAGCATAATTTATATTGGTGGAAAGCTGAGAATCTCCTTTAAAAACCCTTTTCATTTCATCAATTTTGGGTAAAAAAAAAGTCATCAGCCACATGGGTCATCATATCACTTACATATCGCCACTTTATGGCCCATCATGATCTTGCACATACCCATCAATAGAACAAACCTTTTAAGGAGGACTATCTGGAGTAATGTAAATGACCAGTCTCTTAGGCCTTTGAGGGGTAGCAGAGACATAGATTACACTTACAGAATCATCACAACTAGTAGAACAATTATTCGAATACATATTCTCAACATCGATCCAAACAAGATCAAATATGGAAGGACATTCGAGATTCGCTAATGCATCTTCTCTAGAGGAGAGTGCATTAGAATAGATAATAAATACATCATTCACAAATGCAATGTCCCTAGGAGAGAGTGCATCGAAAGGAGTAGAAGATTTATCATTCACAAATGCATCATCTCTAGAGAGGAGTGCATTGGAATGAAGGGTAGATAATTCATTCACAAATGCATCATCTCTAGAAGAGAGTGCGTTGGAATTAATAGAAGGTAGATTAATGTTAAGAAAGGTGTCAAGGATTTCATCTTCTTGCAACAAGATATCCTTTGAAGCAAGAGGACTCTCATGAGAAGGATCAAAGACACCGAGTGACATAGGCCAAGCCAAGTCACCGTCACATGCATGAAATGGAATATCATTAATATCTTGAATAAAATTAGATACATAAATAATAAAAGAAGATATTAAATTCATTATGATTTTTTTGGTATTTTCTATGTTCTAATAATTTGCATTTTCAGAGGTCTCTGGGGCAGATTTTTGGTTCAGAACTTGAGTCGGTCCCTAACATTCAACTGCCATAGGCACTTGTATTTTAGGGACTAAACTAGTTCTCTAGAATACCTTTCCAATGGTGCAAACGGTTCTGAATTCTGAGCACCGAGTCAAAAGTTATGACCCCTCCAAGTAGGGGTAAATAAATTCATAGTTCTCCAAAGAACATTGTTCTTCACATCAGGTTCACCAAAATGTAAGAGAAGGAGGATTCACTACTCATGAGTTCTCTTCAACCAGAGAGCCTCATGGGGTGAACTACTCTAAACTACCTCAAATTATAGCGATGAGAGTTCTAGAACCAGAAAGAGTAGGTCACATAGATTCTCTGGAAAAACTGACAAGCTCTCGGCCAAAGGACGTCAATGCAAAATGCGGATGACAACGTGGCATGTTGGCATCCCTAAAGTGCATTGGCATTTCGTACGGACCAGAAAGTAGGTTTATCTCATAAAACAACAAAGTGACTACTTCTAAGTTGATTGTTGAGAACTTCTAGAAAGCGATAAAGTAACAAAAAGTAATAAGACTGAAAGGAAGTGAAATAGAGATGATAAAGATAAGGAGAAGAAGGGAAAGGAAATGATTATTACTGTGTGAGTGGTGAAGCCTCCAGCTTGTGAATATCTTCAATACCTTCACATAAGAGAGAGAGAGAGAGAGAGAGAGTGTTGGGTTTGTATAGGGGGTTTCCTTAGTCAAACCCCCATCTTGGTGTTTCCACCTCCACGAACAACCAAGAAGATAGATAGAAATGTAAGAAATGAAGTAAAGTACATAAAAGCACTAAAAAATAGTGTAATGCTACTCAACCAATTAATAAGGAAGATTACTAAAATCTTACCAGCTCTGCCCAAAGTGCTCAAGGCTAACAGGGGAGAAAATGAGAGGAACTCAAGTCTCTGTTGTCATGGTGTTTCATTCCACACTTGCTCTACTGAAGTGATGGAGTGTTGATGTTGTTGCTTTCAAGTGTAAAGTGATACTACAAAGCTTGTGGATGGATGCTTGAAGGTGGATAACCTTCTTGGAGCTTGTGGAGAGATTGTAGAAGGAAGAGGAGAGTCTCAATATGGTCAAGAGATCAACCAGTCATGAAAGGAATGGAGGTGAGTGAATATGAAGGAAAGGGTGTAATAAATGACCATATTCGGGTTAGTCGGCCAAAGAAGGCATTACAAATCAACTCCAAATGGGAATGGTAATGCCTCTATAGGCTCTAGACATGAGAATCTATTAGGGATGTAAGCGTTCCACATAGACATCTGCGCATCACACAGACATCTGCCCACCACGCGAATATCTTTGCACTGCATGGGTGTCCTCAACATTTATTCCTTTGTCGACACTCAAACTAGGTGCCAAGTGGAATGAAGGCAGTGCGCTTATGTGGAATTAAGCCTTCAAATTTGGTTTTCTAAAGTGGAGAAGGGAAAAAGGGGGAATTTGCATAAGGGGTGCAAATTCATGCTCATACAACCTTAACACCTCTACCCTCAACCCTAAAACCTTTAACCCTAAACCATTAAACCTTATACTCTCTACCCTCAACCCAATACCCTCTACCCTAATCCCTCAACCATTACAAATTTAAACCCAAGTAAAATCTCTACCCTAATCGTTCAACCCTCAACCCTTAAATTCTAACCCCTCAACCCCTATACCCTCTACCCTATACATTGGACCCTCAACCCTATACCCTCAACCCTCTACCCTCAACCCTAAAGCCTCAACCTTAAAGCCTCAACCCTTAGAACCCTAAACCCTTAAACCATCTACCCTCTACCCTCTACTCTTTACATTAAACCTATAACCCTCATTTCTCGACCCTCAACCCTTAATCCCTCAACCCTCAACTCTTAAACCCTAAACCCTCAACCCCTATACCCTCTACTCTATACATTTGACCCTCAACTCTAATCCTTCAACATATAGTGTTAAACCTATACATAAACCCTCTACTCTCAACCCTTAACCCTCAACCCTAAATACTTAAACCCTAAACCCTTAAACCTTCTACCCTCTACCCTTATCCTCAATCCCTCAACCCTATACCCTCAACCCAATACCCTAAACCATCAACCCTATACCATCAATTCTCAAACCTCTACCCTATACATTGGATCCTCAAACCTCAAATATCTCTATCCCTCCCTCCTCTTCTATCCTTCTCTCTATCTCACTTCTCCCTCCATCTCTCCTTCCATCCATCCCTCCCTCTCTACCCTAATCCCTCAATACTATACCCTCAACCCTCAAACCCTAAACCCTCAACCCTCAACCCTCAACCCTCAACCCTCAACCCAATAACCTCTACCCTCAACCCTAATCCATCAACCCTTAAACCCTTAAACATAAGTAAACTATCTACCCTGATCCCTCAACCCTCAACCCTTAATCCCTCAACCCTTAAACCCTCAACCCTTAAACCATAATCCCTCAACACTTATATCATCTACCCTATACATTGGACCCTCAACCCTCTACCCTGAACCTTAAACCCTCAACCCTCAACCCTTAAACCTTAAAACCTTAAACCCTCTACCCTCTACCCTCTACCTTATACATTAAACCCTCAACCCTCAATTCTCAACCCTCAACCGTTAATCCCTCAACCCTTAAACCCTAAACCCTGAACCCCTATACCCTCTAGCCTATACATTGGACCTTCAACCTAATCCTTCAACCATATACCCTCAAACCTATACCATAAACCCTCTACCCTCAATGCTTACCCCTCAACCCTAAACCCTTTAACCCTAAACCCTTAAACCTTCTACCCTCTACTCTCAACCCAATACCCTCCACCCTCAACCCTAATCCCTCAATCCTATACTCTCAACCCAATACCCTAAACCTTCAACCTTATAGGTCATTCACCCTAATACCTCAACCCTATACCATCAACCCCTATCTCTTTCTTTGTATATATAAATCTCACCTCTCTCTCCCTCCTTCTCTCATACCCTCTCCATCTTTCTATGTACCTCTCACTCAATCAATCCCTACCACTCTCTCTTGCTCCCTCTCTATATATCTCTCTATCACTCCTTGTCTCTCCCACTCCCTCTCTCTCCCTATCTCTCAGGTCTCTCCCTCCCACCCCCTCTCTCAGGTCTCTCCCTCTGACACCCTACCTAGGTAACTCTCTCTTTATCCCCCTCTCTATCTATCCCTCTCACCCTACCTAGATAAGTCCCTCTCACTTCACCCCCTCTCTCTCCCCCTCTCTCTTAGGTCACTCCCTCTCACACCCTCTCCCTCTCCCAGGTTTCTCACTCTCAAACTCCCTCTCTCTCCCACTCCCTCTCACTACCTATCTCTCAAGTCTCTCCCTCTCATCCCCCCTCATACTCTCAAGTCTCTACCTCTGGCACCCTACCTATATAACTCTCTCTTTCTATCCCTCTCTCTCCCCCCTCTCTCTCTCTCCCTCTCTCTTAATTCCCTCTCTCCCACTCTGCCTCTCTCTCTCCCTCTATCCATACCACAATTCCTAGCAAATACCCTATCACTCCAACCCCTTCTCTCCCACTCCCTCTCTCTTAGTCTCTCCCTTCCACCCCCTCTCCCTCTCTTAAGACTCTCTCTCACTACCTCTATCTCTCTCAAGTCTCTCCTTCCCTCTCTCCCTCCCACCCTACCTAGACAAATATATCTCTCTTAAAATTCTCCCTCCCTCTAGAGACATACATAAATTTATACATATGTACATACAATCCTACATACATACAAGCATACATGTACATATTTACATACAATATTAAATACATACATACATATAGGCATACATACATATATACATGATATACAAGCATACATGTACATACACACATAAAAATATATAAAAATATATTCACTAGAGTAGCATTTAACATAAAGCAAGAAATAACATGAGCGTGTTGTAATGCACTCACATTATGTCTTGCTAGACATATCCAACACAAGAACAAAAAAATTGTCAAAATTAAGATATAACGTGAGCCCTTTATAACACGCTTGTGTTATATATTTCTTTGGGAATCCCCAATCCTTAGGCTTCTTATTTTCCTTGGAATACCAACCCAAAGTCTTGGAGGACCTTCCCAATGATTAGAGATGTGTTTTTTCAAATTCTACAATATTTCACATAATAGGGTTTGTTCTCACTATCAGGATTGCACGTGTTTCAATGTTGAATAAATTGAACAACTAAGTAATTTTAGGCTCTCTCTTAGCTATCCAATGATGTGAATTTTTCCACTTTTTGATAGTGGTAAGCCTTTGATCTATAATTTCTGTTGTTTGTGTGTCTCTTTTTTGGCAAAAAGTAGTGTTTAGCGTTTTATCATTATAAATTAACCGTTCATCAAAATTTCAAGTAAATTACATTTCTAGAAACTAGACTCCATTCTACAAATAGTTAAAAATCAAATATTCATTAAAAATTATCAGAAAAATAATGCATCAACTACATACTATTAGCTAATTTCTCACTGAAGCAATTTTAAAAATACTAAAAAAAGTTCATCGTGCTACGTTCCCATAAAAGTTGCTATGTTATGTTTTTCTGAAAAAAAACACCAATTTCTGTGGGTCCCTCTTTTGAACTCCTTAATTTCAACCATTTTAAAAATAAATTGATAGTTTAAAAAGTAAACTTGGAGCACTATGATCCTTGTTTTTGTTGCATCTCAAGATTTTGAGTGTAACTATCCTCAATTTCAAATCCAAGGTCAGTATTTCTTGATTTTAGAAAAAATGTGACCACTTAAGTCCACTTTTTGGCCCCCATCTTTTTGCACTTACTAAGCCTTGAATTAAAAAGTACCTACATTAAGACGTTTCATTAATCTCATACTAACAGATCTTAGAAAAAAAAAATCATTTCTCAGAATTGCATATAAGATAAATGATTTAGCACATAATATAACACTTACTCTATTTTATTATGTATTCCACTTGAAGTGACATTATTAATTTCCTAGGTTTCCTATCTCTATATGTTAAAATCCACATTTTCTATCAACCATAGAAGTGGAGGAACCATACTCACATCAATAGTAGTCTAGAAATCATGGCTAAGTTAGAGAACATGTGTAATTCTAGTCATTCAAATATATAAACAATAGAGTACACTTATCAACAATCAAAATTCACAAAGAAACAAAAATAAAATTCTATTTTTATTTAATCCACAAACAAAAGACTCACCTCAATCTAACGTTGGTTCCATGTTGTAATGTTGGAGATTGTCCAACAAGCCTCCTTTATAATGATTTTTTTGTATCTTGAGTTTGGTATCCACTATACATGATACAAAGTCATACATTGCTAATACTAAGAGGAATACAAACAATTTTCATTAGACCTAAAAACCATCATCTATAGTGCGTATAGTTTACCTACTCAAAAGGAGTACACGACTTGCCATGGAAAAAAAATTATAGGGCCCATGTTGCATTATTCAACATTGCAATTGTGGATTTCACATTGAATAGGGTGAGAAAATGTTCCATACCTCCATTACCGAGTATAATATCCTTGAATAGGAGAATCTCCAAGAATATTTCCTAAAATCTAGGCAACATGTAGTGCATATAAAAACACAAAAACAATTAAAATCTTAAAGAAATTGAGATTAATAAAATATAATAAAAAAAATTGACCAAGAAAGATGTCCATTACTTTCTCATGTAGTTCATCCGTGGGATTATAGAGAAGCTCAAAAAATAGAGGAATTCCACCACTCTGAACTACAACACTTGTTTGTTCTAATTGTTGGAAAGAAGGGGTGCAACAATGTGTAGTCACTGCTATGACATGATGAAAAACATAATGGACAACACAAAAAAATGCATAGGGACAACAAAATATCCAAATGCATAAAACAAAAATTTATATATTCCTCCTTGTATTTGTAGACATGTAAAATTGACCTAACACTTATCACACACCTTAAACAACATTTTTGCATCATCGATATCATTATCATCGAATATCACTACATTTAACATCAAAACCATAAAAAAACATCCTAAAACCCTAATTTCCTCTATTAATTGAATAATTATACATTATTTAATTAATTCACTTTTTCATCATTTTTTAAAGATGATTTCATTTATTTAATAAAGTCTTGAAACCCTAATTTCTATTATTAATTGAATAATATGACATTATTTAATTAATTTACTGTTTCATCAAATTCAACTAATTAAATAAATTTTATTTATTTAATAAAGTCCTAATACAATGTTATTCCTCTTGATCAATTAAATAAACACCAAATTATTTAATTATATCACTAACCCCAATTCATCATTTGATAACTCCACTCTCCAGACGCCAGCATCATGAAAATCATTTTATTTCTAAATCATTTAATTCTTTACAAGAGTTATAGAAATAATAATAATAAATACATTTCTATGTATAATGTGAAATTACACCAAATTCTTTCGCATTTCATCTGAATTTGGAGCCAAACAAAGTGTAGAAAGAAGGGTCCTTTTCAAGGTTGTTTAAGGAGAGTTAATTCATGCCTACAAGATAAAAACAAACAAAAAATTGAAAAAGACAATTGAATAAAAGAGTTTTTTTTGTTGTCCAAGATAGCCCATGCACCTGGATGCTCCTACATCAAACACCCACCTAGTAAGAAGAAATGTTCCATGAGTTGAAACTCATGAACATTTGAAAATCCTGTGTTTGTTTTTCAACCATCTTTCTTCTTTATCAACCTTTTTCTTCTTCTTCACCTTACTCTGAATCTTCATATCTCGTCCTTCCTTCATCCTTCCTCTTTTTCTTCCAATCATTAAATTTATTTGACTGTGCCATATTTGATATGTCCATTCCATTTTATCATTCTAAACACTTGTATACAAATCGACATTAACAAATTCATAGAAATCAATTAATTCCATTTGTATTTCTTCCTTGCCTTTTCTTCCTTCATCCTCTTCTTCTTCTTCTATGTCAATAAAGTTAATTATACCTTGATTTTTTTCAGCTTGAAACCTATTATTTCTACTCCTAATCATCTTTCCCATTTCTCTTTCTTTCACCATTTCATCACAATACAAATCAGCTTTGACATCAACATCACTAAATTTTGTAAAATCATCAAATGCCCTTATTTTCTACTCTTTTCCTACTACTATAGCATCCATTTTAGTATTCTCATATCTATTCATATTAACCATGTATTCTCATGTGCATCAATTCCATTTTTATCATCAAATAACTCTAAAAATTGAAACTTTATCTCTTTGTCAAATGTAACTCTTGTTTCATTTGCTATCAAAGCTATCTACTCAAGATTTTCAATTACTGCAATTTTGGACTAGTAAGTTATCTTCTCTTCATTTTCTACTGCTCCTTCAATTTTCTCACTTGTCTTCCTTTTTTATTTTTCTTCTTCAAATTGCTACCGCAAAATTTTCATTGTTTCAATGCCCATTGAACCAAGCTTTGCTACAACATCACTTGTTTTTACCTCTATAACTTCATTGTTACTTACTACATCAATACTATCCTTTGAATTCATTTTCATGCACACAATTTTATATATCTCTTTAACATAAAATTTTCTTTCAAAAACATCATAAACATGACTATTTATATGCATTTTTGTGTTTCTCTACTGCTTCCCCAACTTTTTCTTCTTGAATTTCCACTACAATTTTGTTGTTCTCTTCTTCTACTCCTCACTTTCACTCAATGGTGTCATTTTATTCATTATATGTATACCTTACTAAAGTCTAATCATTGCCCCAACTTCATAATCACCATATTCATTTATCTTTTCTTCATGCAAATTTATATTTACTTCGGAAAACTCAAAAGGAGATAATACCTTTGTTTTTGTTGCTGCAACCTCTTTTCCTATGTATGCAATTTCATTTTTATTTTCTTTTGTATCATCAACAAGATGCACATCTACTGCTACCTTTTTCTTTATCCATTCTTTCCTTGTGTCTTTCTTCTTTCCTTGCTTTCTTTCATCTACATTTGTTTGGGCTACTCCCACATAAATTTCTCTCCATACTCTTTCTACCATGGGGCTACTAAACTACACTTCAACATTCTCATTTTTATTGTCGTCTTTGCCAAACCTCTACTTTTTCTCTTTCTTCTCTTTGTTCTCATCTATTACAACTTATTTTCCTTCTTCATTTCCCTACACAAAAATCATTATTTGAAAACTCATTATGAAACAAACAATGTAATTTAAGTTCATCTATTTTTTAATTTTATTCAACTGTAGCTTTCTTTTATATTTCTAAGCTTTCCTCAAGGGCATCCAATATCACTTATATCTTTCTCAACTCTTCAAAGAGCCTATTTTCTCTAAATTTTCCCTAATACTGTTCACAAAATAACATTATCACAAGTCTTCTAATGACCCATCTTATCTTCTTCAAAAACATTTTTAGAGACTCTCAAGTCCCTCTCCAGTTACAAGTCCTCCTTGCAATAGTCTCTCTCACTTTAGGGTATTAACCCTCTATAGTCATAGGTCCTCCCTACAACAAGATCACTATTGCTTATCCTCTACCCAATAGATGGTTTCTGGAATACACACCTCTCTCTCATGCACCTTCTCCCCAGCCCTAACCTCTACTGGAGGATAGTAGTCATAGATCCGCTTTCATACCTACAACAAAAAACATGATCACAACTGTCTCTCTCTCACAACTTCACCACTTCACTCTTCAACACTCTTCACCCATAGGTCCTGGTGCATACTCTACACTCTTAAGATCTTCTAGCTCTAATACCATTTGATGCATTCAAGAATAGGGAACCTTATCAGGCCACCCAATCTTGTAGCCTATTCAATCCAACTTCAAAAAATCTAAATTTTTACACATTCATTTAATTAAAGCCATGGAGAAATCCACTGAAATAACATTTAAAAACTCATGTAGACAACAACAAGATTTATGCAGGTTGTCTATCTCATATTTAGTCTTCAAAGCTACTGGAAAGCTACAGGAAAGAAACCCAAACTCTTCATTAACATAAACCTTTAAATTAATATGTTAAATCTACTACAAATTTCTTCATTACTAGAAAAAATAATGAAAAGACATACATTTAATCCTCCACATAATCTCCATCTGCTACAAAAATCAACTACAAGAAATACTAATAACAAATATGTAATATTCCACCACAAACCCATCACTTTTTCTCCTTCACTACTCCTTGATTATCACGAATATTTTAAAATTCCAACATGGGTTTTGTGCACCTCATTCTCAGCTTTTTCAGATCATTTTGAAAATATCAATTTCATTACCATATGATAATTTATGGTTGATTTACTAAAACTAGGTCTCATAGCCATGACCCAAACAATCTCCTTCTTCTCCAAATGCCAGTCAAACCTCTACCTCCTCCATTCTAGCCTAGTCATTCATGCAAATGGCCTCTTTAATGCTTTTTCCAAGAAAATTCAAACTTTTTCAAAAAATTATCATCCAATTCATCATTTGATAGCTCCACTCCCTAGACACCAACATCATGGAAAATATTTTATTCCAAAACCATTTAATTCTTTGTGGGAGTTACAAAAAAAATATAAAAAAATACATTTCTCTATTTAATGTGAAATTACACCAAACTCCTTCACATTTCATCTAAATTTGGAGCCAAACAAAGTGTAGAAAGAAGGGGCCTTTTCAAGGTTGCAAAAACATATTTTTTGAGTTTCACATTTTCATCATTTTATATTTTATCCTTAGAGAGAGGGATTTCTGTGAGACACATACCACATTGGAGAACTCATTGCAAGTAATTGAAACATGTTTATTTGTGGGCTATATCAAAGGTTACAAAATCATAAGAAAGTAGCTTCAAGTTATGCCAACAATAGACTACACCTAATCCTATGCCTTAAGTGGAATGTGAAAATTCAAAGAGCCTTAAGTGGTCAGTGGGTGAGTTTTGGTTACCATGTTCATAGTTTTATTGTCATTAAAAACTTTGCTGTAGAGGCCAACCAATTCTGCAAACGAGTATTTTAAAGTGGTGCATTGGGAATTTATTTTCAAGAAGTTACTTCTCATGTCTGATTTTTGGTGGAAATACAAATATTAATGGTTTATTCTTAACATATCTCTACATTTTCCCATACAATTGCATGTAAATTCATCTCTTCTACTATAAATGGCATGAGGCAAGCCTACTAAGAAGAACATACCTACTCCTTAAGGTGTAAATATTATTTTCTAGAAATGGCCATTAACAATCAAGAATATTTGACATCAAACTTTGTGCTTGAACTAAAATGAATACATGAAAACAAGCCCTCAACATGGTTCTAAAATTTTAAACCCTTTGGACTTGGTGTGAATCCTTTGAAAATGAGCATCTATTTGCACTCCTAAAGGATATCTTAAAACAATATATTTGAAGGTTTCTAGATGTTTAGGCTCATGTTTAAAGTTGCATTAAATAAAAAGTAAATATTGGAAACTATAACTTTGGCATTTATACCTCTATAAACTTTAAGCTTTGATCGGGGTAAATGTGTTTAAATTATATAAATTTAGGTCACATAATGTTTGATTGTTGTGTTTCATGATATCACTTGCCAAATCTCAAAAAAGACAAAATAAAAATATCCAAAATTGCAAAAAAGATCCAAGCTGCTACCAAATATAGAAACTAGAAAACAAAATTAAATAGAGGTCGCTTTTGATATTTTTTCAGCCACACTTGACCAAGATTTGATTGCACTTGCCAAAAATTGCTCACTTTTTCTTCTTGTCTCATGATAGCTGCTGATGAAAATCTATTTATTTGGATAAACTTAGCACACTTGCTATAAAATAGGCAACACTTGACATTTTTTGTGCTGTATTTGAAAAAAACAAATGCACTTGCCAAAAATTTGGCCACATTTGCCAAAATAGCTCACTTTTGATTGTGTAAATTCACCACATTAAAAAAATACATATAGAGACTACACCTGCAAAAATTGAGTGCACTTACTTCTCAAAACTGAGCTCACTTGACAAAATTCAGACCGTAGTTGATAAAACTAGCCACTTTTACTCAAGATTTTTTGCTTCTACTAAAAAACTATCACTTTTGCTTCGTGTTCCACTAAAAATTAGAAAAAAATGATCTAAATCTGATTACAGGATCTTTGTTAAAATTTAATAATTGGAAATACAAGATATGTTATATTGTCCTTCATCCACTTTCAACATTTCATCCTACTTTTGGATATCAAAATCAAAACAAAAACATTTGGATTACTCCCTCACCCACACTTCTAAGATATCAATAGTTTCTTGAGCCTTAAGGCTAGTTCAAGCAAGATTTTCTACAACATATCATCTAGAAGAAGAAGTGAAATATTGATCCAATTGTTTTATCATTTTAAGTTCCAAGAATAGTGTCATTCCAAAACATTGTTGAAACCTTACGGTCTTGAGAATGACAACAACCATATCAAAACACCAACACTTTCACCTTATGACCATTTGGTGTCTAGTTGCTCTAGTTCAACAACTGAACCTTACACCAACTATCATATAGCCAAAATTTGAACTAATTGAAGGAGAAAAGATAGACATAATCAGTAGTTTGGGGAGCTTCATATTTGAGACAAAAGAAGCACCAAACTAGTGGAGAAACACAACAAACATCCTAGATAAAGAGGAGGAGAAAGTAGATCTCACAACCAGAAGGAATTTTTTACCATCTCCTACATGGAAATAGATATCCATCCTTCATTATCTATATCAAGAAAAAAAACCTTAAATAGAAAGCCATATTCTTCCTTTAAAAGAAGCATCGTAGTCCAAAATTTATTAAGGGGAACATATTGAAATCTTACGACAGTTGAGACCTCTTGCTAATAAATTTTTATATATGCATTTTAATGGGTGAACTAGACTTGAATACTCAATAGAAAATACCAAAAGCAAAAGAAATTTCATTTTCCTTAAAACAAAATTCCAAAAACAAAAGCATTATTTTTCCATAGTTAGGAGTCACAAAATGTTCACAAAAGCTTGGTGGTTTATTATGACAATTACGAGATCACAACATAGAAATAACATGGAAGAAAAATAAATAAACTATAACATACCACTAAAAAACACCACAAATGATGAAGTGACCCATGAAGCTATAGGCCATATTACCTTGAAAAACCTCAAAAGAGACCACATTCAACACAACACCTAGTGAGGAAGAGGTAATCTATAGATAACAAGAAGCAATAGAAAGAGAAAATAAGAACCCAAAGGATATGGTTATAGAAGAGAGGGATAGTGAGGAAGAAATAAATGATGAACTATTTCAATACTCAAACAATCCCAAGGTTCTCAAGTTGATGGACAAACTCCTAAGAAAGGATCCTCATCTCATTCCCTTAGGAGATAACTTAGTGGTGAGAGAAATATCCAAACCATTGGAAATCCCAAATATGTTACACAACGAAAAGAACAACCAATGAAAAACCCTTTGTATAGAAAACAACCTCAAATCAAACAAGTGGTAGTGTCCCAATAGTATCAAGTAATTCCATCCTAATATGTACCAAAAAACAACAATCCACCACTAGGACAATACGTTCCTCATAACACTTCGTATATTGACCCTTCCCAAAATGTACAAAATCAAGAAAGGAAATTCCCACACCAATACCATAAAAAAGGAGTGTCTTATGGTCCCCTTCCCAATCGACAACAACAAGGTGTGCCACAGAGCACCCTTCCCAATTTGTCCCATCAACAAGGTAACCATCCAACAAACCATTAGGGAAACCTTCAATATAGTTTTCCCCAACAACAAGGTGTGCCATAGGGAACCCTTCCAAATTCATCCCCTCAACAAGGTAACCCTCCAAAACATCATCAAGAAAACCTTCAATATAGTTTTCCCCAAAAACAAGGTTTTCCACATGGTACCCTTACCAATTCATCCCATTAACAAGGTAACCCACAAATGCACCATCAAGCAAACCTTCAATATATTTCTCCCTAATGACAAGGTGTGCCACATGGTACCCTTACCAATTCATCCCATCAACAAGGTAACTCGACAACACACCATAAGGGAAACCTTCAATATAGTTCACCCAAACAACAAGGTGTGCCACACAGTTCCCTTACCAATTCATCCCATCAACAAGGTAACCCTTTAACACACCATCAGGGAAACCTTCAAAACAATGCATCCCACACAACATGATGTATCAGTAGCACACTACCAAGTTACCCCTCCAAATCAACAAAAAAAAGGAGCTAACCATCCTTACATCCAACAAGGAGCTAACCCTCCTTCCATTCAACAAAAAGGAGCTAACCCTCCTTATGTACAACAAGGAGTTAACCCTCCTTACATTCAACAAGGAGCTAAGCCTCCTTATATTCAACAAGGATCTAACCCTCCTTACATTCAACATGGAGCTAGCCCTCCTTACATTCAACAATGATTTAACTCTTCTTCCATTGATCATGGTTACCAAGGTCTTGTACCCCAACAATACCTAGCTTATGATCAAAACATGGTAGGACAACAAGGTCACTACACATAGGATTCACCAAAAAAATAAAATAAAAAAAATATGGAAATGAAACTACAAGCAATGAATTAGAGAATATCAGACATTCAGGTCAGGAGACCAAAGAATACTTATACCCTTCAAGATATATGTCCCTTGCCTTTCCAAAAAAATCAAGATACCAAAGTTTGATAAATATAAACAAAAAGGAGATCCAGTAGAATACATGAGAGCCTTCTCGGTAGAATGCATGAAAGTCCAAAACAATGACTCTTACCTCATGAGGCTCTTTCCCTGTAGTCTTACTGTTCATTCCATGGAGTGGTTCACCCATCTATGACCAAGATTTAAAAGATTTGATGAAATATCTACCAAATTAATAACCCACTTCTCATTTAATATAGAACAAGACATCACCATCATGTATATATGAAAAATTAAGAAGAGTTAAGGAGAATCCTTTACATCCTACCTACAACGATGGTGACATAAGGCAAGTAAATGTAAACCACTATTCCCAAAAAAGAATTGGTAGACATATTTTTTTCCAATCTCCAAGTAGAAGTCAATTACCAACTTACCATGTTACATCCTACAAAATTTGAAGAGGCCATTGAAAAAGGGTTGCACATAGAAAGGGCCCTTGTAGAAAGAGGATTGATCAAACTAAACAACCCAAGAGACAATTCCTCTAATTCAGATGAGAAACAGAAGATTTTGCCTAAGAAAAAAATGTCACAAATGATGGGGTGGTGGATGCAAGAGCAGTATGGAATTTAAAAAATCCAAATGTACCTCAAAAAAAACCTCAAGTGGCACAAAAAAGCTATATTAATAATGCACAAAACAACCAACTTACGTATCCCCAAACAATCAAGCAGTCAACCAACAAACATATTATGGAGGGTAGCAGAGATATACGATCAACTAAGAAGGAAGTTCATAGTATTAGGAGAGCCAATTGATATGGTCATGCATAAGATAGTGTAACAAAAACTCATCAAGGTTAATGATCACCCAAAGTATGAGGAGATGAGCTTCAAAATACCTTGGTACAATGAGGACTTGTGCAAGCTCCACAAAATTAAAGGAAATACAACAAATAATTGCATGAGACTCAAGCACATCATACAAGACTTGATAGAAAAAAAAAAGTGGATGTCAAACATCATCTGGGGAATAAGGAGCTCCAGATATACACAAATACAATTCCAAACCATGCTAAAAGGATTGATAAATGAAAGGATGAAGACTATCACAATGCTAACTACACTTGTGGAGACATAGTTCTAGGTACCCTCTCTCAAGTAGATGACAATAGGGTGGATGTAGTGACTATATGGGGTTGAGATAATGACTGTAACATAACTAACCTTTGATGGAGTGTTATGATATAAGGAGCCCCACCTAAGCCTACAAATAAGTCATAAAATGACTACAATATTGTGGAATAGTTGAAAAAGACCCTTGGCTTGATCTCAATCCTAGAACTACTAAAACTATCAACTATACATAGAGAGATACTAGAAAAAGAATTAGAAGCATCAGTTCCTAAAGACCTCAATTCAAATTAGTTCCAAGCCATGGTTTGAAAAATCATGTCCAATCACCATTTAGTCTTTTTTGAGAAAGATCTTCCACAAAGTTCATTCAAAAACCAAGATCTCTACATAGAGGTTGGTGTCCACAAGAACATGGTTAAGAGAGTGTTGATAGATAATTGTGTGGGTCTAAACATCTGTACTTTGAAATTCATCAAACAATTGGGGTATTTTGATGAAGTGATAGAAAAAGGAAAGAGCATTACTATAAGGGCATATGATGACTTTGAAAGGAATTTAGAAAAGACAATTAGGCTACAAGTGCAGATAGGACCAGACATCACAAAAACTACATGTCAAGTACTTGACCTTAAGTTTCTGTATAGCCTCCTCTTAGGATTCCCTTGGATCCATGCACTACAATCAGCTCCTTCAACCTTTCACCAGTGCGTAAATTTTCCTCATGAAGGAAAAGAGGTGATATAATATATTGATCCTGAACCCTTCCACTTTTGTGCAAAATTGTAGGAGAAGTATAATAAAATCTAGCGTGTACCTAACAATGAAATATCCTTTCATTTATTCTCATATTTTGACCCTTCCACACTTCCATCATCCTCAACCAAGATCACATCAAATGAGCAACCAAAAATGGAAACCAAGGTTCAAGTACTTGACAGGGGTAATGGAAATTATCACTTCAACTAATCATTTTGCATTGGCGTGCTTCCACCAACACCTAAGGTTTATGGAGACTAGAAGGAGATAAAATTTATGTTCAAACAATGCAAATGATAGCCAAACCCACAATTTTCACCAAATGGGGAGATATTAAGGATGAAGAGATATTCAAAGAAGACTTGTCATCCATGATCTACAAAGAGGACCAAAAGGAACCAAAAAAGCCACAACCTATTCTAATTGATCCTAATAGTAAAGGTTATCAATTAGCTAAACAAATGGGATATCAGGGAATATTTGGAATTGGTCTACACAAACAAGGCCGATGAGAGCCTTTCATAGTGGAACAAAGAAACAAAAATATGGGACTAGGTTATGATGCATAAGACATGGTTACTCCAAATACTAGATGAAACTCTTTTAAGAACTATGAAGATTTTTTTTGCATTAGTCTACTTTTATTTTTCGGCTTTATTTTTTTCTTCAAGAAGATCCATGTGCAAAAAGGTTGTATTTCCGATAGACGCACAATGTGCCACGTGGTGGTTGTGTGCGCTTTGTTAATTGTTTTCTTCAAAAGGTAGGAGTCAAACCATGTGTTAGCTTGGTAGATGATTTCTTGAATCTGCTTTTCCTGAATCTGAAATTATCCGCCTATGTGACACATCATCTCTTCATGCTAGAGGAGTTGTGTCTTGGGAGTCTTCATTCGAAGACCGCCGAAATTCATTTTTCCTCATTCCAATGAAGGGATGTAAGTCAGTGCCACCAAACCCACTTGATTGATCAACAAGACCTTTGCCAAATTGTCTTTCTAAGATCTGAGTGATTATGAGGGGTGATCCTATTGAAATATCTAAATGATATTAATGCAGCAATTGAAAGTTGATGAGTAGGATTGCAACAACCTAACAGAAGATCTAGGATCAGATTTCCAAGCTATCAGGTGTGGATGTCTGGAAGTCATTAATTCTAAATCAGGTCAATGTTTCTCTCTCCTTGGCAGCTATAAATTGGAAACAACAACATGAAGAAAGGGTTTCTGAAGTTTTCCTTTTGGAAAATTTTCCTTAGTTTTCATAATTAGTAGAAATATTTTCTTTAGAAGTTTACAAAACATTGCTTCACTCTAGCATGTTATGTCTTCTATATGATCAAACTATTATCGGATTGGAATCTGATCTTTGTTTTAAATTTCATCTATATTTGAAATATGAGTTATTTTGAAGAAATATTTGAAACTGTGCATGATATGGTCTTTGTCAATATTTATTTCTTTATATTTTCATCTATAATAGAACATTGTGTCTTGCTTAATCTGAATGGTTTGATTATCAGACTTCCATGTTGTTTGTGCATATGATTAAATTATAATATGTAGAAACTAGATTATTTCATTGGAATTTTCCATTTTCTTTGTAGGATTATCATTTCTTTATGATATTCTATATTAGGAGGAAGATTTTATGTTTCTTTTGAATGTTTTTTATTAATTCTTGAACCTCTATGTTTGGTCAGATATTAATACGCACTTCCTACGGGTGGATTGAATGACTGCATATGTGCTTGTATCTAGCCTTTGCTACTCGTTCTCTTCCCAACAATGATAGGATGTTGTGTTTTGTGTCTATCATGTCACTCATAGAAGGAAACTTGTTATTTTGAAATGTTGTAAAAGAATTGGTGCATTGCCACTTTTAATGTTTTTCTGTTTACATTTATTTCTACTCTTTTCCTAAAATCAAAGAAGAGACGACTTTATATAAAATTCTTGAAGGTATTTAGTGAGGTACATATTTTCCCCCACTCACTGAATTTCCCATAAAACCATCGGAGAGGTGCAAGCTTTGATTATCAATAGTTTTTTTTCTCGGAGGCCTAGTGGGACTAGTTCCGAAGGGCTAATTAGAAGTAAAAAATATTTCTAAATCAGAACAAGGAAGAAAAATGGAGGTTTCATGCCTAGGTTTCAAACAAGAGAATCTTTCAAGGGTAACTTTCAGTACTCCTAGCTACCAGCCTCAGTACCTAGGAGAAGAAGTGTCGTGTTGTGCAATTTTGCAAAAAGGCCCTATTGAAAGCAGGGATCCTCTTTCTTGGTCTTTTGGATGTTTTTTGCGGTCCTATCTCTTGGACTGGTCTTTGGTCATGGGTGCTTTTAGTCCTTTGGTTGTGAAGGTTTTCCACTTTGAAACATTCTTGATGCTTGAATTCTTATCTTTCTTGTGCGAGTGATCCCTTGAGGTGGTTCATTGAAAATCCTAAGTTAGGGGCGAGTTTTGAATTTTTTCGAGGATCTCGGGTATTTTCTTCCTACACGAAAATCTCTAATTTCCATATCCATCTCAGATGCTTGAAGGTTATTACTTATTATATTGTTACATTTCAAAGATTTTAGCATCCCACAAAATTCGACATCTGGCAGAATTCTCTGAACTTCTTTTGAGTCCTTGAAATCCCCGACTTCTATCATCCCCTTGGATCCCCAAAGTTGGTTTTAAATGGTCAGTTCACCTCATTTATGCCTATCATATGAATGCTATAGCTTGCATTTAATGGGTTGTGAGAGATTTTATATTGGAAAATTGGTTTTATTTGTCTAACAACGAATTTGAAGGAGCTTGGTCCTAGGGAGGTGTGCGTGACCTAGATTGTTGGAGTTGTAAACTACCAGTTCTGGTGATGTCCCCTTGGTGTCATTCACATTTGTCTAGGATTTGGATCTTGCTGCCAGTGATTGTCCTCTCTATTTTTTCTTCGTCAATGGTATGTGCATGATGCCCTACTTTTGATTGTCGAGTGTGTCTAGTTTTATGGTAGTATGCGTATTCTATGTCTGGGTTTCCATGTATTTGGAGGTTTGTGATTAAACTAGGGTTGTCCCCTTTTCATTTCGATGTCTCCCCTGAGTGTTGATGTCATAATTGTCCATTGAATTGATAATAGTGCCAATCCTTACTAGGTTTTCCCTTTGAACTTGGTGTTGTGCGTGTTGGTGATTTGGTTTGATGGATCTAGGGTTTTGTATGTTTGGTGGATTGATGATTTGAGTGTGGGTTTAAGTTGTTATTTTCCATTCCTTTTTTACCGTGGCTTGCCTTTGAGGGTCTTGGAAGAATGGATTATGATTCGATTGAATGAATGAGTGTATTGAAGCTTTAAACGGTTATTCATGGAAAAACCCTAGGGTTGCGTATTTTGAATTTCTTGCTAAAGATTAATTGAAGTATGCTTGGATGAGTTATAAGTTTAAATCATGGATGAACAACTTGAAGCGAATTGAAAACCCAAGCCAAATCACAAATTTGTGATCATTCGATCAATTGGGGCAAACTGTGAAGAGTTGGAAATTTTGGAGATTTTAGGTACTTCATAGAATTCCTTCACACTTGGAAATCTCTAAAATTTTCATCACCCAGTCATTACCCAAGAATGCATGTAAATGCAAGAGTTGTGTTTTCATCGCTAATTTCCTTCCCGAATGGAAATCTCTGAAACTTACTGAAAATGAGAATTGTAGAAATGGATGAATTTACATTGCATAATTTCATGATTGGTTTGATTAATTAAAGGTTGGATATTTCAATTTCTTGAGCTATAATTTTGATTAAATGTTTTTTTGGGTGATAACCATGTTTTCCTCACTAATTTCTGCTTGGTCATGAAATTCTTGAATTTCCTTCTTGGTTTGATTTCCGCGAAGGAGTAAAAATCCCGAGTTGTTTTAAGGATTCATGTTTGTGACATTTTAAGGGATTATGATATTTGTCCGGGCTTACTTGAATGATGAATTTTGTTTTTATAATGGGATAACCTTTTCTTTTATGTTGTAATGTATAATGATTATGAACTTTTTGCTGAGTGTAGGCTGAATCAAGCAAGGTTGTTACTGGCAAGGGTAAAGGAATGGATCTTGAATTTGAGGAAGCTCCTATTTTAAAAGTTGAAAGGATCAAATTAGATACAAAGAGAAATTTTCTCGAGAGTAAAATTAGTTCTATTTGGTCTGGGGTGACTGACACCAATGTGGGAAAGTGGGACTCTGAAGAATTTAGGACAAGGATGGTAGTAGGCAACCCTTCTTTTTTGGTAAGGATAATGATAGATTCTGGGTTGGCTCATGTGGTCGGATTTCCTCCCTCAATGCAATGTTATGATCTTGTCTTGGAATGTGCTTGACACTATGATTAGGCTACATAGAGAGTAATTGGTCCATAGGGTAGAGTTCTTAGAAACTTCTCTATTGTCTTGGTTGCCCAAAGATTTGATATGCCAGGCAGGTCTCATGTAGTGCAATTGGATATTGATATAGCTAAGAAATTTTATGAACAAGGTACAAATAAGGCTCAAGAGGTTATTAATACTTTGGTGGAGAAACCAAAGGCATATGTTTCTACGTTTCCAAAACAGTTTTTCAGGGCTAAGTTTAAATTTGATTAATATGATGCAATCACTCTTCTCATTAGAGTGATGGGTCTAAAGAGTGCATGAATATTTGAAAATTGGATGCTCTATATGATAGTGAGGATGGAATAGGGTATAGACTACCATTGGGCAGGAATAATTAGTGAGATGATTCATGAGCAATTGTCCAGTGTGTTGCAGACCAAGACTTTCACTATGACATCTTATTTGGTCTATTCCTTGGCAAGATTCCATCCATACAAGGGACTAAGAAGTCAAGGATTCTTTGGCCAGGATGTCATTTATGAGGTCAACGATCAACTACATTTGGGTAGTCCTAGATATGGAAGGGCGAATGATGCATTCACCATGTACATTACAAGGTTTCTCTAGGTTGCAGAACATGTTATAATTTATGATGCTGCCAAGGAATTGATTCAAAAGTTTGGTTCATTGTTTATATAGTTTTCCAAATTTTATTACATAAGGATTGATGGTTGTCCAAGAGCTCCATACACATTGCCTAGATATACTATAGATCATATCATCCTTTTGGAGGTTACAAGGAAAATTTGCGCCTTTGATGCAATTGTGAAAAGGGATATGCACAAGATTGGTTTTGGTAATGAATTCGCACTAAGGATTGGAGTTCATGCGGCTTGCCCTTCCTTAGCCATGACACCATTTTTGGATCAAGAGATGGACACTTTCAACCTATCATTATATACCAAGAGGCTCAGATTTGACAGAACAAGTGGGGCTCAAAGGAGAGCCAACAAGGAATTCAGACATAAAGATGATTTTGAAGATTATTGGGAAAATTGCAAAGATGAATTTGAGGTTTTCAAGAGGAGGTTCTCCAGGTTTCCTACCAATTTGATTAGACCATATAGTACCAATTCCATCCTAGATCAAATTGATGATGATGGAGAAGTTATACAAAGCCATGATTATGAATTAGTTAAGGATAAACCCATAGCTGAAATTGATTGGATGAAAGAGGAAATAACAAAATTAGAGAAAATCAATGCTCTTGTAATCAAATACACTAAGTTGTGGATCAAGCATAATATTTGGGAGCTAGATAATGAAGGGTTGCAATATAATTATGACTTGATGGGAGGCTTGGAATCTCGATCTTCTTTTGAGGAGGAGCGGGACCCAAAGGGAAAGGAAAAAAGTGAGTTCTCCTTTTAAAATTAATATCAAAGGTAGGTTGGAAAATAAAATAAATCCCATTACAAAGAAGAGAAAGATTACCTCCAAGGAGAAGACATCCCCTCAAGAATAGGAACCAGAGGAGGAAAGGAAGGTAGCACCCCTGCACCTAAAAAGAGAACAGCAACAAAAACATCAAAGAAGAAAAATTATCCGCCTAAGGGAAAGGATAAGACAATACCATAGTTGGTAGATGTTGAGAGTTCTGGAGAGAAATCATGGATTTATACCCTGAAAGAAAGAATTGCATCTCCTAGGGAAATCTTAGTGAAAGACGTTGCCCCCATGATTCCCTCTATTACACATCAATAAAAGGATACTTTTTCCTCTCCTTCTACTCATAAATTACATTATGAATAAAATGAGCCAAAAAATGTAGTCGATAGGGATACCCATCAATGTGAGGACATAAAAGAATTTAAGGATGGGGATCTTCACAATATGGAGGAAAATATTCATAGGATTCTACAATCTTCTTTGGTATCGCATGAAGATTCACATATCAAGGATAAAGGAGAGAAATCCTCAGAGAAAGATGAGTTGCATGAAAGAACTCCTTATCCTATCTGTGAAGTGGGAAAGATGCATGACATGGAACAAAATGAGAATCCAGAGGGAGATAGGGAGAAAGATCAAGAAAAAGAAGATAACTGTGAAGAATTTTCTATAGTGCATGGTTCAAACATTGACTCCTCCACTGGTCAGCAAGAAAAGGATAAACAAGGTGAGTAATAGTTAGATACTTCTACTCCTATTTGGCTCAATGAGGAATTAAAAATCAAGCAAGTAGTTGTAGATTATACTCCTCCAAATTGGGATGATTTACTAGCCAACATTGGAAAAGGTAAAATAAAGAAGGCCAAAACTATTTCCAGAATTGGTAAGGATGAATTAGACAATAGAGTGATTCATATTGCCACTCCTGCAGTATATAAGAATGACGATGAGGTAACTCCTCAAGATTAAAAAATTCAAACAATAAATTTGGGTCCTACCTCTAGAAGGCAAGAAGTAGAAAATTTCAAGGGGTCTGCTTCCAAAATTTCGGAAAGATTGGATGAAGAAGTGCAAGCCAAGGAAATATTGAAGAAATAAAATGAAGAGCTAAAGAAATATTTGCAAAATCTCATGAAACCCTTATAGTCCATTGGCCAATTTGGTTCTTCTTCATCAATAGGAGGTTTCTTACCCAGGGATACAGACAGTTAACTTGAAAAGATGAAAACTTCTACATAGGCTACACATGAATGGTTACAAGGGGTAGGGCTTCAAGGATACAACATCATTAATGAAATTCTATCAACTTGTGGAGATGCACATAGATTATTGGAATCCTTGTAGAACTTATTGGCACAAGATAACGGTGATGTAGATCTCCTATATAAAATGAAGACAATCATGGATTTTAATGAGGAAAGATTAATAAGTGATAGAATCATGTCTTTTTCAAAGGTTTTAGAGCCTTGGGAGTGGTATGAGGACCTACAGATTAGAGTTCTAAATAAAATCCATAAACAAGGTCAACAAGTGGAGAATGGATTGAAGGACATTTATAATAAATGCATCTCATTCTTTGAGGTAATGACTGGAAGGAAGAAGTTTGTATCAAACAATTTGAGCCTAGAACAATTAAGAAAATTGTGGCAAGAGGTGTATGCTCCAATTGATGATGGCCCAATCACCACTCACCATTTGGATGATGTAGCTACCTATTTTTCTATTATGGAGAAGTTTCAATCTCTCAAGTTAGAGTGGGACAAGTTCATTAAGAATAAATGGAGGAGACTAAATCAATTGAAAGAAGATTTAAAGTATTGATCACTCCACCACTGGCTGACTTAGAGAAGATATTTCTTATCATGCAAGATAAATTAGGTCAAGATAAGGACAAGGGGCCAGTTAATGCATGATTGCATCAATATTTGAGCTTTCCATTTATCCAAGGTTTTCTACACGTTTCTTCTTTCGACCTCTACATGTATTGGAGCGATCTACATTGGAGAATCCAAGCCAACCTAGAAGAAGTTTCATGCAATAAATGCCAATAATATTATTTTGTTCGAGGAAGTTTTGCAGCTGACCTGTTTCTTGCCGCCCATCTTTGTAACCCTAATTGGACCAACATGATGTAAAACTTCTATAAATGGGGTATTTTTCCTCATTTGTAGGGTTAGAAAGTTAGATTTTGAAACAAGCTAAGTGACAAAGCAAGGGCTAGGGCTAGGAGTTAGTTTATTTTGGAAGCAAGTGTTGTAATGCTGAATACTAGAATTGTTGCAAATTTTGGGTGATTTAATATAAGTAAAGACATTGTACTTTGGTGCTCTTTCTTGTATTGATTTATCTTGCATGGTTTCTGTTTTTCTATCTTTCAAGATTGCTTTGAAATCATTTGATATATGTTAGATTTTGAGTTGGATATGATTTGATGGTGTTTATGGTTTGATGTTTGAAGTGTTGGTAGCAATCCTTGGTCCATAATTTCAGAAACTAACTGATTGTGATTTTTTTTTAAAGTTGGCCTTGACCTTATATTCATTTGCTTAGTTCAATTGTGAGTGTTCATTCATTTCTATTGAAAAATAGGGTTGGTATGAATGACTGTCTCATGATCTGAAAACCTTCAATTCCTTATAAGATTGCACTATTTTTGTGAGATTGTAGATGAAATCTGGGTTAATAAAGAATTAATTTTGAGGTATTGGTCCATTTCAAATATTTTATCATTTGCATTATTGACCTTAGGAGTAGTTTTAATCTTAGGATTTCTCTTGAAACCCTTATATTTTGTTATTTCTTTGAATTTGGGTTAGATCTAGGATTTGAAGTATCAATACATTAATAAATCTAATAAGTTTAAAAAAATATAGCATTTTTTTGTAAGGTCCCTTTGTGATTACCAACAATATTCACATTATCTCCGAGTTTTTATATTGCATTCTAAAGACCTAGCATTAGAGACCCTAGGGTTATCTCTTGAGGCTTACTGATAGAGATTTACCTTTCAAGAGAGATAGGATATGATATTTTGTCTAAGTTATTGTTGTGCCAAAAACACCATCAATAGATTGGCACTAGAAGGAGGGCTTGAATAAGCAAGATGGAGCATTTTATATTTTCCATTTCTCTTGACGGATTCAGGAGAAGAACCAGATCTACACCAGGAGTAGAAGAGTTTAAAGAACTACCACCTCCAACTAGGTCAAGAAGGACTAGAAGAAGCGAAGATGCATTGTCTACCTAATAATTTCGACCATCCTCACCCTCATTAGCCTCATCCTTATTTGAGGCCAGTCCCTTTCAATGACCCCAACCAACCATAAATCAGCCTTTACCACCTCTGCCTCCACTAATGGATTTTTTGGAAAACAACCCATCACCCCTGTCCTTCAATAACTACAATGTTGTGCCCAAGAAACCTAGGCATTTTTGCTCTAAGTTTCATACAAATGACCCTAATAGGACAATAGAGGAGCATATCAGTATTTTCTAGACTTGTCTTAGAGATAGAGGGATCAATCAAGAAGATGTTGCATGTAGGATTTTCCCTTATTTTGTAGGAGATGATGCCTTTTATTGGTACAGTCATTTACACACTGCGTCAATTCATAATTGGACTGAACTTGAGACTGCATTTATGTAAAAGTTTAAAATTTCTATTAGTGCTAATGAGCTCTATCTACAATTTACTAAGGTTAAGAGGGAGGTTAATGAACCTATAAGATCCTTCAATAATAGATTCCATCGTGCATACACTAGGTTGCAGATCCCCTATGTTGTGGATGATGCTACTACTTTGAAAGTTTATTTTGAGGCCCTTGATAGTCTTACAACTACCTTCCTTAAATGGAGAACTAATCCTACAAATATCTTGCTTACTACATATATAGAGGCTGTCAAAGTTAGTACCGACCTGAGACAAAATTGTTTAGGGACTTTTTCACCCTTGGGACCCATTGCTCACCCAGGTCAGGTCCAAGCACTCAATTAGGCTTTGACTAATCATACTCCTATGATGAATCCAGTATCATAGTTGCCTCTGGTTCCACACCTAGGTCCTCTAATAAATCAGGCTCACCCAATACCTAGTTATCCCTAGTAAAATGCCAATCAACCTCTTCAATTGCAACAATAGGCTAGTTTTCCCACATACTTGCAAAATTCTAAGTTCTTAAAGTAGTCTATTGGTTTGGGAGGAGCATCAGGATACCCTCAGAATAATGTAAATTTAGTGCCTTACATTAATCTTGATAAAGAGAGGCTAGATGAGTTAACAGAGTAAGTGAAAAAAATGAATATGGAGGTAAATTACTTGAGAAACCAGAACAGTTAAATCTAAGCTACTTAGAGGAACTTACAATCAAATTAAAATAGGGAGAGTTTAGATACTGCACAAGGACAAAAAATTGATAGAGGACAGTCATTTGGACAAAATTTTGATAGAGGGCAACAAGGTGGACAAGGATTTGAAAGAAGGCAACAACCCAGGAAAAGACCATGGAACATAAGGCGTAATAATGGATGTGTCCCTACTCCATTGGATCAACCTTCTAATCAAGAAAAACCTCCCTAGTGGTGTGTACCTAGCAGAGATAGCTTTGTCTAGATGGTGCAGGCTTCACAAGACAAGTCAATATTCTGAGTTGGATTTTCCTAAGTTCCAAACTGACACTTCTATCTTTCAGTATGAAGTTGAGAATAATTCCACTATTCAGGAGATGGTACTCTCCAATCCTTATGATTCTTCAGTATTGGTACTGAATCATGCTCCTTTTCCATGAGGTTGAGATAATGAGCTAGAAGGAGAGTCAGGTGGTTGGGTTGATGAGATTGAACAAGTGTTTAATAAAGATGAAATTTCTCAGTTATTCAATGAGGAAACTGAGAATGATAATGGTCCCTTGGATGAAGAGGAAGTTGGTGTTGAAGAATTCCAAACGTTTCAGCAACCTACAAGGAAATATTATTTGATGAACAAACCTAACATGAGTCCACAAGCGAGAGGCCCATTCACTACATCCATTCCTCCAAAACATTTCACCACTCCACCAAATCCAAATGCCAAAAATAATTCATCTTATCCTCATGTGCCAACACAATACTTTGCAAAAGGAGGACAACTTGATGTGTCAAAAGGAATCAATATTGATGTAGGAAAGGACAAGAAGATTGGCTACCCCAAAGAAGCACATGTTGATATGAATGTGAACCAATTAGGTGAATACGTAACTGAGGAAATCAAGAAAGTGAAGGTAATTCTTTCTACTTTTGAGCTATTAAGGGTTCCTGCCATTAGAAGTATAGTTCTAGAATCTTTCAAGTCAAATATGACCCCTCAAGGAAGGACAGATAGTGAGTTAGTTGGGAAGCCCCCTAGCTCAAAAGCACCCAAATTTCAAGGCTAGGCACAACCTAGGGATAAAGGAAAAGAAAAGGATAAGAGTCAAGTTGTGCAGGCTGATAATCAGTCAAGTTTGTTCCAAGGAAAGACAAAAAATCCTCCCTTTCTAATTTTTGTTCGCATCTTTGGGAAGAACCTACACAATTCTCCTCTAGATTCAGGGGCATCCACAAATTGTATGCCTTTTGTTTTCTGTAGAGCTCTGGGTATTACCCCTACTACCTCTCAAAAGAAGGTTACTCAACTAGACAAGACAAAGGTAAATGTGGTGGGAGAATTAAACATGATTCCCATGCAAATTGCATCAAATCCTAGGGTGCAAAAAGTGATCAATATTCAAGTAGCAGACATTCCCAATACCTATGGTTTGATTTTTGGTCAAGCCTTCACCAAGGTACTAAATGGATACACATCCACAGATTAGTCCCACATGTGGCTCCCCTCAAAAAGAGTCCCAAATCAAATTAGGATTGAAAGGGAACCGAAAATGAAGTTTGTAATCACTGAGTATCATAATACTTCGAATGAGATATTGGTGTTAGAGGCTAGTATAGGGAACTATGTATTGGCTTCCCTTGTTTCAGATACGAAAGAGATCTTTATGTTGCAAATCTCCTTTGATGAGTCTACATCAGAGTCTATCAATTCTACATAATACATCAATGATCGAGAAGATGGTCAACTTAGCTTGCTAGATAATTTCCAAGATGGTCAACTTAGCTTGCTGGTAGAAAAATGAATATTGAGGAGTTACTTCTCCCAAACTAGTGTAGAGTCCACAATGCTCCTAACTTAGAGCTAGAATGTTTCCTATGCCAAACAACAGTGGAATAGATACAAAGGTTCATCAATCCAACCCCAACTATCAAATTGGATATACAAAGTATTTAAAATTATCCCAAGGGTAAAAATCCAATGCATCCTGAAGAACTTCCCAGCAGTAGTAAGACAAAGGACAACTCAAGAGGATCAAGAGCTGATGGTATTTGGACATTAAGATTTGATGGGTCAAAATCAAGACAAAGTCCTAGAGCAAGATTTGAGCTGATCAGTCCTAAGGGTAAAAACATTTTTTTTGCTCATATACTCCAATTCTAGTGTACTAATAATGTATTTGAGTATGAAGCTTTGGTTCACGGATTATTAATGGCATTGAGAAAGAAATTTAATATTCTGCAATTATTTGGGGACTTTGAGTTAGTGGTTAAGCAAGTGAGAAAACAATACTCATGTCATGATAGAAGGATGACTAACACAGACATCGAGTCTGGGATCTCATTGAAGGATTTGATGCTTTCAACATTCAATTGATACCTTGGAGTAAGAACCAAACTATAGATTATTTAGTGCAAGCAGCTAGTACATTACAACCTTTGTCCCTCTCTCGCTTGAATAAGTTCACTATGGAATTAACTCTAGTACCTTTAGTGCCTGATAACATGACCAATCTCCATATGTTGATAGATGACAAGCACATCCTTGATTTAATCACCAACTATGATGTGTTTACTTCTCAAATAATTGATGAGGTGGATCCTCAAGAGGCAGAGATGGAAATTGAAGGAGTCATCAACGTGAAGACTAACACTATCCCAAGGGGAATGGTGCAGTTAGAGAGGATTTTTTATCTAGATAGAATAAAATATCAGGAACAATAAATTGAGAAGGAATCCATTAGTAGTCAATGTGATTTATAAAATATGGGGACTCTAGAGGATCTCAAGAATGTCTTCATTGGAAAGGTGTGTACTCTAGAGGAGAGAAAATGAATTTTTAATGCCTTGCATACATATCAAGATGTGACAGCCTAAACTTTCGAAGATTTGAAGACATATGAAACTTCAATTATTACACACACCATTCCTCTTAAGACAGGAGCAAGATCTTTCAGGGAAAGGAAAAGACCAATCAATGCCTTGTTGGAGCCAAACATTCAAAAGGAGGTAAAAAATTTACTCTCAACTCGTATCATATTCCTAGTAACACATTCAACTTGGGTTGAAAATTTGGTTCTAGTGAGAAAGAAAAATGGAGAGATCAGACTATGTGTTGACTTTAGGAACCTCAATCGGGCATCAGAAAAGGATAATTATCTAGTTCTTTCATTGGATGAAGTGCTCCAAATTGTCAACGGAACTCAAATGATGTCTTTTCTAGATGGATACTCTGGATATAATCAGGTTATGGTGCAATATGAGGATAGGCATAAAACTTCCTTTACTACAAAATGGGGAACTTTTGCTTACAAGAGAATTCCCTTTGGTCTGATCAATGTTGGAGCCAAATTCTAGAGAGCCATGGATATTGCCTTCAAGGACATCATTGGTAAGTGCATAATTATTTATATGGATGATTTGATAGTCTTTTCTAAAAATTGAGGTGATCATATAGCATATTTATGCAAAGTTTTTCAAAAGTGTAGAGAATTTAGCATTTCACTCAACCTAAAGAAGTGCATCTTCGGAGTTTCTAAAGGAAATTTTTTGGGACACATTATCTTAGAGAGAGGAATTGCTATTGACCCTGAATGAGTGGAAGCCATTCTCAAGATTCCACCACCTGCTAGTAAGAAGGAAATGAAGTAATTCTTTGGAAAAATTAACTTCGTAATGAAGTTTATCACTGGATTTTTGGAAATAGTCAATCCATTGAACGTAATGTTGAAGCATGAAGAAAAGGTTGAATGGAGTGCAAAAGAAAAGGAAGTATTTGCAGAAATTAAGAGAGCTATTGTTGAGGCTCTAGTATTGGTAAGTTTTGATTATGCCAAGCCTTTTTACATATATTCATTTGCCTCCAATCATTCTTGTGCTAGCATGTTGACTCAAAAGTCTGATCAAGGGAATGAGAACCCCAAAGCATTTATGAGTGCTCCTTTAAAGGATGTAGAATTAAGGTACCCAAGTGTGGAGAAGCAAGCCTATGCCTTAGTCAGAGTTGTAAAGAAATTCAGACATTATATTCTAAGGGATAAGGTCTTTGCAATAGTTATGTATCTTGTAGTTAAATTGTTGTTGATGCAAAATGAATTGGGAGAACATAGAGCGAAGCGGGTAACCATGCTATAGGAATATGATATTGAGATTCAGCCCATAAAGTTAGTAAGAGGACAAGGGCTGACCAGGATGTGTCCCCAGGAGACTGGTATGATTATATTATCTACTATATCTTGAACCAATAGTGTCCTAAACATCTTAATTCAATACAAAGGAGATCTTTGCATTTGAAGAGTGACAGTTTTATGATGAAGGGAGTTGTCTTGTATAAGAAAAACCATGAGGGTGTCTACTTAAGGTGCTTAGGAAAAGAAGAAGCTAAGAAGGTATTGGCAGAATTTCATGATAGATATGAAACATGCCATAGATCTACACCCTCCACTGCAAATCAGATTATGAGAGAAAGCTACTATTTGCCTACCTTGTTCAGGGATGAAAAAAAACCATATAAGGACCTACCATGTATGTAAGACCACAACAAGCAGAGAGAAGTATGTAGCTCTTCTACTCCAACCATTTATAGAGGTAAAACCATTTGCATAGTGGGGGTTAGACTTCATTGGTCCAATCAATCCACCTTCTTCTATAGGCCACAAACCTGTACATTCTCACTATCACTGATTATTTTAACAAGTGGTAATCAATTTCATTGAATCAAGTATTATCAATCACTTTGGTTGTCCATTGGCTTTAGTTTGTGATAATGGTCTTGCACTTGCATCATTGAAATTCTCTAATTGGGCCTTTGATCATGGAATAGTCATTAAATTTCATCTAATTATTACCCAGAAGGAAACGGTTTGGTTGAGTCTTCTAGTATAAATAACCTTTTAACAATCATCTGTAAGCTATTAGAGAGGAATCCCAAGGATTGGCACGCTCAACTTAGATTTTCTCTTTGGGCAGACCGTACGAGATGAAAAACCTCTCTAGGAACCTCTCCTTATCACCTTGTGTATGGTTTGGAATCTATATTTCCCATCTAGTTAAAAATCCCCACTTTGCAGTTCATTAATGACTATTATGTTGAAGGGGATAAGCATGAAGCCCGCCTGGCTGAACTATTGCACCTTGAAGAGATAAGAGATGAAGCCTTAGAAAAAAAATTCAAACATCAGGGTGTAGTTAAGAGATGGTTTGATAGAAGAGCCAAGGTGAAAGCCTTTCAAATGTCTAACTTGGTTCTCTATTGGGATACATAACATGACCAAAAAGGGGAGCATGGAAAATTCGACAAACTTTGGCTTGACCCTTCCTAGATTTTAGAGATATTAGGAGATAATTATTTTCGATTGAAAACTCTCACTAGAGAGGATATCCCACTGCCAGTCAATGGGAAGTATTTGAAGCATTATTTTCAGTCATGACTTGTTTGCAACTCTTTCCTTGTAAATAGTTAGATTAGGTTTTATTTTGCTTTGCTTTTTATTTTGCTTTTGGGTAGGGTAGGTCTATTTGGTTTAGGTTGGGTGTTCTTTCTACTTTTCTTTGTTTCAAGTCTTCTTCCTTTCTTCTGGGCTTGTTGCATCTGCATGGAAACCATCACAATACTAGGGACTATTACGACTATTTCTTTTACAAACCCTAATCATCTTTCCAGAATCAATTGGTATAAGTCCTTTATTTGGTGTTGCATATGATTGGCGTAGATGAGTCACTTGATTAAGTTAAATCTAGAATGTATTTGGGTCTCATATCTCTATACATATCTTAAGAGTTCCAAGGTTATACGCAGTCCTTGCAAGGTTTGGTCAAGTAAAAAATCTAATATTCTGCTTCAACGCCACTGTGGTTCTTAGCCCTAAGTGTGAGATTCATTGCTTACAAGGTGAAATGGAAAGTTTTTTTTTAAAATATATCAGAGCATCAAAAGAAACCTTCACCTTATCTAGAGTTTCCAAGTATCTCTATTAGGGCTATGGACTCCTGACTTGCAATGAAGCTCTATCCAGGATGCTTTTGGAGTTAGAATCCTTATGTATCTTGATCAGACTAAGTTTGGTTCTCATTGCTACTGAGGAAGGAGAATGAATGCATGTGCACATACTTAGACCACAGTATAGGAAAGGTTTTCTTACTCGTGAGCTTTGAAATTCTATCCATAGGTGAAATGATGTAAGGACTGAAATTAAAGATTCTAGGTTCTTGATTCCAGTTTTTCATTGAAATGGTCTGGAAGCATTCCCCGATGGAGTCGCCATTTGTTGTGCAGTTTTCACAAACATGCCCTGCTGAAAGTAGGGACCCTCTTTCTCGATCTTTTGGGTGTTTTCTGCAGTCCTATCTCTTGGACTAGTCTTTGGTCTTGGGTGCTTGTAGTCCTCTATTGAGAAAGTTTTGGCCACTTTGAAACATGCTTGAATTCTTATCTTGCTTGTGCAAGTGATCCTTTGAGGTGGTTAATTGAAAATCCTAAGTTAGGGGTGAGTTTTGAGTTTTTCAGGGATCTCGGGTATTTCCTTCTTATGTGGAAATCTCTGATTGTCGTCTCCATCTCAAATTATTGAAGGTTATTTCTTATATTGTTACATTTCAGATATTTTAGCATCTCGTGGAATTTGGTGTCTGGCTGAATTCTCCAAACTTCTTTTGATTCTTCAAAATCTTCGACTTCTGTCATCCACTCAGATCCCTAAAGTTGGTTTTCAACGATCATTTCACCTCATTTATGCATATTGTACAAATGTTATATCTTGCATTTAATAGGTTGTGAGATATTTTATGTTGGAAATTTGGTGTTATTTTTCTAACAATGAATTTGAAGGAGCTTGGTCCTAGGCAGCTATGTGTGAGCTAGATTGTTGGAGTTGTGAATTGCCAGTTTTCGTGACGTCTCCTTGGTCTCATTCGCATTTGCATGGGATTTGGATCTTGCTGCCAATGATTGTCCTCTCAAGTTTTTCTTCATCACTAGTATGTGCATAATGCCCTGCTTTTGATTGTCGAGTGTGTCTAGTTTTATGGTATTATGTGTATTCTATGCTTGGGTTTCCACATATGTGGAGATCTATGATTAAACTAGGGTTGTCCCCTTTTCATTTTGATTCCTCTCCTGAGTTTTGATGTCACAATTCTCTATTGAATTGATAGTAGTGCCAATCCTTACTAGGTTTTCCCTTTGAACTTGGTGTTGTGTGTTAGAAACCAAGATCAGACATGCAAACCAAAAGGCCTTCCATAGAAGAAAAAAACAACAAAAAACCAGAGCTTTGCATGAATATGTGCAAATTGATATATTCAAAAATTAAGAAATTACAAGAGATGATTTTCTTTATAAAAGAAATGTATGCAACCCTAATGCTGACCTAAAAAGGAAACCCTAGTGTGCACACTTAATAATTAATCAATTATTAATGTGCCTAAGTTTAGATTAAGTACCTAAATGAATAAGTGACTTAATTAATTAACCAATATGATATAATTAATTAAGTGTAATAACTTATTACTCTAACACCCCCCTGAAGATGAACTTAGGAGGTAGCTAAAACATTAGGAAAAAGATGCATGAAAGCAAAGATGGGTTTTGTCAACTAGGCCTGATCAGGTACCCATTTACAAACGCAAGAATGAGGTAAAGAAGGAAACACTAGTGGGACAAAACCCCCCTACAATGAGATGACATGCTGCAAAGAAGCACTAGAAGAACACTGTGGAGTAACACTGGAACTGAAATCTGGAAAGCAAGGAAAGATACTTCTAATTACAAGAAACCATATCGGAATCATAATAATGCAACAGCAGACCCGATGCCATGGAACACTCAAAAATGCCAAATGAGAACAACCCTCAAATCTATGAAGCAACAGTCGATTATTGAATGATGTGATACTAAAATGAAGTGTAAAGATGCAAGTTGCAGCTTCCCAACTGCCAAAATATCTAAGTAATCTCAAAAACACCCATTGGGCCAAATCTGGAATAATGATAAACCTAAGATAGATATAGAAAAAAGTGCATGGACAGAAACATAGAGCTCCTCAATACCTTTCCAATGCCACAAAGATAGCAAAAATTGGAGATCGTGGCAAAAAGTTATGAGCTCAGAAGCAATAAATAAACATTTGACTTAAAACATAAATAAATGCAGCTCAATAGAAAATGCTGAAAAATAAACTACACCATAGGATAGTACTCAAAACTAGCATTCCAACAATATCTCATTTGCCCGATTTGGATACCATATGCCCAAGTTATGCCAAAAAAAAAAAAAACTATTCTTTTAAGGCAAATTGGGGTTAGGAGGGGGCAAAGAAGGGTCGTACAACTGATGACGTCATGCTGACATCACCAATTCACACGAAAAAAATTGATGGCCATCTGGCTCTGGCCACAAAAAATTGGCCCTCCTGGAGAAAAAAGTCGACGGAGTCCCTGGTTGTTAATAGAAGCATGGTGGGGGGGGCTAGATCTGGTCGGGGGCTAGGCATAGAGCTCTCGGTTCCCCATATGACCTCAATGAAAAAGGAGGAACCCACAGGGCCTGAGCTATGGCACCCGATTCTCCATAGGACCCCAGGCTCGGCGGAAGGGGCTGAAGGCCACCGGTGGAGGGATGGCGGTTAAGGCCGGTGGTGGTGGCGAGTTATTTTTGATATTTGCTTTGAGGGTTTACAAAGCTCTGCTTTTTATTATTTTTCTCTTATGTGGAAGGCCTTTTGGTTTGCATGTCTAATCTTGGTTTCTAAAATGGTATTAGAGCCTTGACATGCAAACCCTTCTCAAATTCTGGAGAAAATCATTACGGAGTTTGTTCGGGGTTCCTCGAGGGTATCATGCCTTGAGTTCATCTATGTGGCATTTTGGATCAGATTGGGCTTCATAATTGGATTTCGAGCACTCTAAAAAGTCAGGATTGACTTTTATTGTGTAGATTTTGGTCATTTTTTGGAATCTATGGGGGTAGCTGATTTTTTCACTCATTTTGAGCATGAACGGAGGTCACCATCGTGTTTGCAGCAGCCAAAAACCCGAAGGACATTTGTCGTTTGGTCGATTTCTGAGCACTTGATCCAGAAGGCAAAAAAAAATTTTCCAAGGAGGCCATATGGCTCCCCAGGATGCACTCTGAGGAACGATTTTTGAAAAAAATGCAAAAAAAATCACAAAACTACGTTTTTCGGGATGCGGGCCAACACTCATAGTTCAAAAGCCACCCACCGTCAGGTGGCCACTGGGCGGCCACCAAGCTGCCGCCGGTCGGCCACCACCACTGGCCTCCACTGTCGGCCTCCACCACCAACTGAATGCTAGCCCTTCCAGCCCCTATAGGCCCAATCAACATCTGCTCCGATCACATGGGGGACCGAGCACTATGCGCCCAATCCCCGACCGGCCACTTAGCACCTACACCCTGGTCATATCAGCGACCAGGGGCTCTACCAAATGTTTTATGTAGGGGGGCATTTTTTTACTACGATGGCCAAATGGCCGTCAATTTTTTTTGCATGAAGTGCTAACGTCAGCATGACATCATCGCCTGTATGGCCCCTCCTTGCCCCCTCCTAACCCAGTTTGCCCTAAAGGAGCAATTTTTTCCTATTTCGCATAACTTGGGCATACGGTATTGAAATTGGGCAAACGAGATATCACCGAAAAGCTAGTTCCGAGTACAATCTTGTGGTACATTTTATTTTTCAGTATTTTTCTATTTATCTACATTTATTTCCTTTTTAAGTTAGATGATCATTTATCACTTTTGAGCTCATAAATTTTTGCCACAATCTCTGATTTTCACTATCTTTGTGGCATTGGAAAGGTATTGAGGAGCTCTATGTTGTTTTCCATGAAATTTTTTCTGTATCTATCCCAGGTTTATCATTATTCTAGATTTTTCCTAATGGGTGTTTTGGAGACTATTTGGATATTTTGGTAGTTGGGAGGGTGCAACTTGCATCTTTGCACTTCATTTCAGTATCACATCATTCAATAATCGACTGCTGCTTCATAGATTCGAGGGTTGTTCCCATTTGGAATTTTCAAGTGTTCCATGGCATTGGGTCTACTATTTCATTATTATGATTCCGATATGGTTTCCTATAAACAAAAGTATCTTTCCTTGCTTGCCAGATTTCGGTTCCAGTGTTCTTCCAGTGCTTCTTTGCAGCATGTTATCTCATTGTAGGGGGTTTTGGCGCACTAAGTTTTTCTTCTCTACCTCATTCTAGAATTTGTAAATGGGTACCTGATCAGGCCTAGTTGTTGGGACCCATCTTTTCTTTCATGCATCTTTTTTCTAGTGTTTTAGCTACTTCCTAAGTTCATCTTAAGGGGGGGTGTTAGAGTAATAACTTATTATGCTTAATTAATTATATCATATTGTTTAATTAATTAAGTCACTTATTCCTTTAGTTACTTTGGGATTTTTTTGTGGAGAACTGGGTGTCGCAGCTTAGCCCCCATGGGTTCCTCCTCTGCTACTGAGGTCGTATGGGGGACCAAGAGCTCTATGTCTGACCCCCCGACCAGATCTAGCCCCCACCATGGTTCTATTAAGAACCAGGGGCTCCGCCGACTTTTTTCTGTAGGGGGGCCAATTTTTTGCTACTACGGCTAGATGGCTGTCAAATTTTTTCACATGAAGTACTGACATCAATATGATGTCATCGGACGTATGGCCCCCCTTTGCCCCCTCCTAACCCCAGTTTTCCCTAAAGGAGCAATTTTTTTCTTTTTGGCATAAGTTGGGCATATGGTATCCAAATTAGGCAAACGAGATATCGCCAGAAAACTAGTTCTGAGCACTATCCTATGGTGTAGTTTATTTTTCAACATTTTCCTATTTAGCTACATTTATTTCTTTTTGAAGTTAGATGTTTATTTATAGCTTCTAAGCTCATAAATTTTTTGCACGATCTCTGATTTTTGCTATCTTTGCAGCGTTGGAAAGTTATTTAGGAGCTCTATGTTGCTATCCATGCACTTTTTTTTGTATCTATCCCAGGTTTATCGTTATTCCAAATTTGGCCTAATGGGTGTTTTGGAGATTACTTGGGTATTTTGGCAATTGGGAGGGTGCAACTTGCATCTTTGCGCTTCATTTCAGTATCACATCATTCAATAATCGACTGCTGCTTCATAGATTCCAGGGTTGTCCCCATTTAGCATTTTCGAGTGTTCCATGGCATCGGGTCTACTATTGCATTATTATGATTCTGATATGGTTTCTTGTAAACATAAGTATCTTTCCTTGCTTGCCAGATTTTGGTTCCAGTGTTACTCCACAGTGTTCTTCCAGTGCTTCTTTGCTGCATGTCATCTCATTGTAGGTGGGTTTTGTCCCAATGGGTTTTTCTTCTCTACCTCTTTCTCACATTCATCTTATTTTTAGGTGCATGCTTTATTGGTCTCCCTAAGTTGCATTTAAGGGAGGGTGTTGGTGTAATTAATTATTTAATTACACTTTATTAAGTTTACTTAGGTTTTGATTAGGTAATAATTAGTTTACTTAATTAATAAGTAAGCTTTATTTAGTTGATCTATTTTTATGTCAACATTAGGGTTGCATACATTGCTTTTATAAAGAAAATCATCTCATGTAATTTATCAATTTGCACATCTTCATGCAAAGCTCTCTTTTTTTGTTGTTTTTCTCTTATGTGGAAGGCCTTTTGGTTTGCATGATTGATCTTGGTTTCTACATGGTATCAGAGCTCCAAGATTGTGGCTGTCTATTCATGATTTGAAGATATTCTCTCATAGCGTCTTTTTTTGTGCAAGGGTTTCAAGCCAGGTTGATTTTTTGTGCATCTAGGGATTGGCAATTTTTTTGTGCATCTTTGGGAAAAATAGACATTGCCATCATGTTCAAGATGCCCAAAAACCATAGAAACGCCTTTTGAATCATCCATTTTGGACCTATTGAAGAAAAGGGAAAAAATTTTTTGCCAGGGAAGCTGTATAGCCTCCCCAGCACGCAGTCTGAGGCTCACAAATCGAGAAAAAATGAAAAAAATATTTAAAAAATCATAAAAACCTATGGAGGTTTTGCACAACTAGTGTTAAATTGTTGCATCGACCATCTGCTGCCAAGCGGCCACCAACCACTCGACGACCACCTCCATCCGTCGCCACCATCGACTGTCTTCACCGGCATCTGCCACCCCTAGCGGCGGCCTCCTACACCGCTGCCCTCAGTGCCTCTCGGCGACAACCCTCCCTGGCTCCCTTCATTTAGTGGTGGTCACGTCTATGAGCAGGAGCTAGTAGATACAACCCCCAAGCACCAGTGGCTGGTCACGTGCAGAATCGAGGGCCAGAGTCGAAGGAGCTTATTTTTTTGCACCTAATTAGCATTCAAACTACCTTTTACAGGCCTTTTTTTGTTTTCTCATAACTTTTGCAAACATAGGCCTTTTTTTGAAAATGAGATATCGTCAAAAAGCTAGTTCGATGCTCTTTCCAGTGGGGTTGGTTTCATATTTTGATTTTTCTATTTTGGTGCCTTTTTCTCCTATCAAATCCAAAAGTTGTTGTTTTCAGTCTGGGAGGCGTAACTTTTGTTTCTAGACTCCGTTTTGCGAAAACAAATAGGCATCGAAAAGATGGTTTAGTGCTCTACACAGATCTCAGGCCTATTATTTCAAAAAAATTTACCAAGTATCTGATATTATTCTTTGATCTTAGCCTTTTACCTTTTCAATTATTTTCTTAGGAAGCGTGCAATTAGGCTATTTTTTTGAGATCAACAAGCATTGTTTTTTATTTGAGAGTATATATTGTTACTTTATATCATGGATACACATAATATTGCACCCCTTACTCCATTATACCATTTTGGTTGGGAAAAACAAATGGAGATTCACTTGAAACACAAAGGGTTGTACAGGGTAACCATGGGTACAAAAATTGAACCTACAGGTGCTACTGAAAAGAGGAAGTGGTTTAATAGATTTGATGAAGCTTATGGTACATTATGTCTATCTCTTTCTTCTAACCTTCTTTTTTACATTGGGTTTTGCACTACTCCCCGTGAGGTTTGGACTACTTTACAGTCTTTGTTTGGGAAGCAAGATACTATGAGAGGGTTTTAGTTAGAGAATGAGCTTATTGGCTTATATCCTAGGGATTTTGACAACATCCAGGAGTTTTTCACCAAACTCAATTCTCTTAGATTGTAGTTGTCATAGTGTGGTGTTTAGAAGGGAGACTCTCAGTTGATATTGTCCATTCTTTCTAAGCTTGGACAAAATTATTCAGTTTTTGTTTCTACCTTTTATGCTACTAGGGATGCACTTGGTACTAGATTTACTTTGCCTTTTTTTGATGATTTTCCATCTTCTCTCACTCGAGAGTAGGCCAAGTTGGCCAATATGGGCAAGTTGAAGCCCTCTTCATCACAAGAACTCATTGCATCATAGGAGCCCAAAGATCAGAAGGCTTCTATAGTAAAATGCAAGAAACAAAAACAAAAGGATTCCAAATCTCATGAGCAACAGAAGGAGTCCTTAGATTCATCAACCTCTTCTAAGGGTAAATCATCTAAGAAGGAGAAGGGACCATGTGCATATTGCAAGAGAGAAGGACATGCAAAACATAATTGCTACAAGAATGACATTGATGAGCTAAAGAATATTCTTCAGAAACATCAGATTGATTTGCCTTCTGGGATGTCTACATCATCTCCTTCCCCTCCTTCTTCTTCTTCTTCTTTAGTGTAGCATGATAGGGGCACAACTGATTTACATACTTTATCAGATATGAAGGGACATCCTCTTTGTGCTTCTTTGAGTCTTGGATTAGGGAGATGGCTTCTAGATTCAGGAGCATCTCATCATATGGCTTCTTCACAGTCTATGTTCACTTCCTTTGAGTCTCACACTATGTCTCCTATTTTGATGGGAAACAATACATACATGAGTGTTACGGGGAAGGGGTCTATTAATGATTTCTTGTGTGTTCCTCATTTGATGACCAACCTTCTTTCTATATATCAGATTTCACATGGAGGTAATGGGAGAGGTCTGTGGAGTTCACACATGATTCAGTTATCATCAAAGACTTGGAGAGTAGAGTAGTTATTTCTATTGGGGTGGTGGATCGCTCATCTTAGCTGCATTCCTTTGCATATTTTTCTAATGATGGTGCTTCTGTTCCTACAGTTGTTCATCACACTTCTAGTGTGAATCATCATTCATAAGAGAAATTTGGCTACTTGAACATTGGAGTTCTCACTTCAGATCCTGCTCTTGATCCATCCATTCCATCTCCTTCATCTACTATTGCAGTTACTGATACTTCTATGACTACAAATGTGGTTTCTTCCGTTTTAGTGCAGCAAGATCTAGTTAATCATTCATCTTTGGAGGTTTCACTTCAGCCTTCACCTACTTTGACTTCTTCATTTGTTGAGGTCACACCTGCTTCTATGGAGACATCTTGGGCTACACCTACTTCACCTTCAGAGATTGCTTTCATTTGGCCTCTTCCCTCTCACTTCTTTCAGGAGATACAATTTCTTCAGTTATTTTGGAGCTACTTCATTCTAGGGGGGATTTATGGTCTCTTTCTTCCTCTCTTCTTGGGGGGTTATTTCATGTATCTTTGTGATGGATGGTGTCCTTGGGGGTTCCTATGGAGTCCTGCATCTTTCATCACTTAGTTTCTCTTTGCATTCTATTTTGGGGAGGAGTTTTGTTCCCACTGGGTTTTCTCCTTTACCCCAGTTAGTTTGGTTTGCATTGCATTTTTACTTGGGTACCTAATCAAGCCTTTGTTGCTAGGACCCATCTTTTCTTTCATGCATATTTTTTCTAGTGTTTCAGCTACTCCCTAAGTTCATCTTAAGGGGGGTGTTAGAGTAATAAGTTATTCCACTTAATTAATTCAATCATATTAGTTAATTAATTAAGTCACTTATTCCTTTAGGTTGCTTAAGCTAAACTTAGGCACATTAATAATTATTTATTAATTATTAAGTATGCACACTAATGTTTCATTTAGGGTTTCCTAATTTTAGGTTTTCTGGATCTCCTCATAAGGATTGATCACATTGTAATTATCAAATCATTCAATAATCATATTCTGGTTTTAGCTTGCACATATTTGCTCTGAGGGTTTACAAAACATCTATTTTTGGTTATTCTGAATATCTATTGCATGTGATAGGTGATTGCATGCAGGTGAATCTTGGGGACTGTAAGGTTGAGATTTATCAACTTCTACATGGTATCAGAGCCTTGATATGCAACCCCTTCTCAAATTTTGGAGAAAATTATTGTAGAGTTTATTCTGGGTTCCTCGAGGATTTCATGCCTTGAGCCTATCTTTGTGGCATTTTGGATCAGATTGGGCTTCACTATTGGATTCAAAGCACTGGAAAAAGTCAAGGTTGACTTTTATTTTGTAGATTTTGGTCATCATTTGCCAGATCTATGAGGGATTCAAGTTCAGTGATTTTTTGGAAGCTCTGGAAGTGGCCGATTTTTTTGAGCATTATGGGAACGAACGGAGGTCACCATTGCATTCACAGTGGCCAAAAACCCTAAGGACACCTGTTGTTTGGTCAATTTCTAAGCACTTGATCTGGAAGGCAAAAGAAATTTGCCAAGGAAGCTGTACGACCTCCCCAGCATGCACTCTGAGACACGATTTATAAAAAAAATGCAAAAAAAATCATAAAAATGCATTTTTTCGGGATGCGGGCTGACACTCACAGTTCAAAAGCCACCTGCTGTCAGGCGGCCACCAGGTGGCCGCCGGTCAATCACCACTGGCGACCTCCATCGCCAACCAGCCGTCAGCCCTTCCAGCCCCCGCGAACCCTTTCTGCTGAGCCGAGGTCATATGGGGGACTGGGTGCTATGCACCCAACCCCCAGTTGACTCACAGCACCCTGCCCTAGTCATATCGTCGACCAGGGGCTCTGCCAAAATTTTATGCAGGGGGCATTTTTTTTACGGTGACGGCCAAATGGCCGTCAAATTTTTTCATGTGAAGTGTTGATGTCAGCATGACATCATCAGCCATAGAACCCTCTTTGCCCCCTTTTAACCCCAATTTTCCCTCAAGGAGCAGTTTTTTTCTTTTTGGCATAACTGGGGCATACAATATCGAAATTGAGCAAATGAGATATCGCTAGAAAGCTGGTTTTGAGTACTATCTTGTGGTATAATTTATTTTTCAATATTTTTCTATTTATTTGCATTTATTTCTGTTTGAAGTCAGATGTGCATTTATTGCTTCCGAGCTCATAACGTTTTGCCACGATCTCTGATTTTTGCTATCTTTGCGGCATTGGAAAGGTATTAATGAGCTCTATCTTTTTGTCTATGCACTTTTTTTTGTATGTATCCCAAGTGTATTGTTATTCCAGATTTGGCCTGATGGGTGTTTTGGAGATTACTTGGATATTTTGGCAGTTGGGAGGCTGCAACTTGCATCTTTGCACTTCCTTTCAGTATCACATCATTCAATAATCGACTGCTACTTCATAGATTCTAGGGTTGTTCTTGTTTGGAGTTTTTGAGTGTTATGTGGCATTGGTTCTACTATTGCATTATTATGATTCCGATATGGTTTCTTGTAAATAGAAGTATCTTTCCTTGCTTGCTAGATATCGGTTCCAGTGTTACTCCACAGTGTTCTTTCAGTGCTTCTTTGCAGCATTTTATCTCATTGTAGGGGGGTTTTGTCCCACTGGGTTTTTCTTGTCTACCTCATTCTTGCATTTGTAAATGGGTACCTGATCAGGCCTAGTTGTCGAGACCCATATTTTCTTTCATGCATCTTCTTCTAGTGTTTTAGCTTCTTCCTACGTTCATCTTAAGGGGGGTGTTAGAGTAATAAGTTATTACGCTTAATTAATTATATCATATTGGTTAATTAATTAAGTCACTTATTCCTTTAGTTACTTAAGCTAAACTTAGGCACATTAATAATTGATTAATTATTAAGTGTGCACACTAGGGTTTCCTTTTAGGTCAACATTAGCGTTGCATACATTGCTTTTATAAAGAAAATCATCTCTTGTAATTTCGTAATTCTGAATATATCAATGGTACCAATATGATATCATTGCTTTTATTAAGTGTGGATCTAGGGTTTTGTATGTTTGATGGATTGATGATTTGAGTGTAGATTTAGGTTATTTTTTCCATTCGTTTCTGATCATGGATTTCATTTGAGGGTCTTGGAAGAATGGATTATGATTAGATTGAATGAATGAGTGTACTGAATCTTTGACTGGTTATTCATGGCGGAACCCTAGGGTTGCCTATTTCTAATTTCTTGCTAAATATTAATTGAATTGTTCTTGGATGAGTTATATGTTTAAATCATGGATGAACAACTTGAAGCGAATTGAAAACCCAAGCCAAATCCCAAATTTATGATCATTCGATCAATTTGGGAAAACTATGAAGAGTCAAATTTTTTAGAGATTTTAGGTACTTCGTAGAATTCCTTCGCACTCAGAAATCTGCAAAATTTCCATTGCCCTATCATTACCCAAGAATGCATGTAAATGTGAGAGTTGTGTTTTCATCACTAATTTCCTTCTTGAATGGAAATCTTTGAATTTTTTTGAAAATGAGAATTGTAGAAATGGATGAATTTACATTGCATAATTTCATGATTGGTTTGATTAATTAAAGGTTGGATACCGCCATTTCTTGAGCTATAATGTTGATTAAATGATTTTTGGGGTGATAACCTTGTTTTCCTTGCTGATTTCCACCTGGTCATGAAATTCTCAAATTTCCTTCTTTGTTTGGTTTCCACGAAGGAGTGAAAATCCCAAGTTGTTTTAAGGATTCATGTTTGTGACATTTTAAGGGATTATGATATTTGTTTGGGCTTACTTGGATGATGAATGTGATTTTTATAATGAGATAACCTTTTCTTTTGTGTTGTAATGTATAATGATTGTGACTATCGAATTTCTCTTTTGTTATTTGTCCTTGATGTCAAACTTGTGATTTGGTTTGGCATTTTGTTTGATATCTTGGTGAATTGTTTACATTCAGATGGCTTGGCATTCTTGGTTTTTGGCATTTAGTATCTTAGTCAGATTTGGAGCTTTATGATGTTTGTTTATGTTCTGGTTTGATATCTTTTGGTTCTGATGTTTGGAGCTTCATGTGCAGACAAACATTTCATGGTTACTCTAGTTTTGAAATGGCACATACTGGTTTTGTCATTATAGTGGGAAGGGATATCTTGTTTCAGTTTATTTGTTTTCTATTCTGACACTATAAGTGTATACATTTTGGTGACTACATTATATGGAAAATGTTATCTTTAACTCATTTGTGCTCGGGCTTCATGACATATCATTTGAGAAAGTCTATGACTCAGTGTTTGTGTAGACTCAGATGGTATATCATTTTTATAGCATCACTTAGCACATTCTTGTGCTTGGGCTTCACTTTACATCATTTACAACTTGCACTTTGCATATGGGTTGTTACACTTTATAGTACTTGAACTTCATTGAGTTGGCATCATTTATAATGTTGTCAGACCTCTTATTTGAGATTTTGACTTGTCTAAAGTCATTGTGAATTATGTTTGATATTAGCCAAAGGCCGATATAAGGTATGTGGATGAAAGTGACATGGCTTTGAATACTTCGTAATAATGTTTATCTTTGTGGTCGACATTTTGAAATGACTTGAGAAAAATATAATTTTTTATTTTGATTAAGGGTACTGACATGTTGATGTGAGGAAATGATTGAGTCATCATTGTGAATATCTTTGACCATGGATTTGGAAGCACTATTATTGTTTGACAATTATTATGATGTATTTTGACTTAAGTCCTCTTGAACTTCAAGCTTTTATCAAATTATGAATAAGACATCGAATGCCTTTGATTTGAATGTCTTGAGGAAAGGTAAAGAAGAGTTTATGGCTTTCATTTTGTAATTTCATAAGCTTGAGGATCTAAAACCCTAGCTTCAACCACCACCATTGGAATTCTTGCAGACCTATTTCTTAAGCTAGACAACATGGAAAGTGGTCAATTTTGAGCTTGAAGATAGTGTGGAGAGTTGGTTTTTTTAGTGTAGTCAACTGTGAGCTAGAGAATAGTTTTACTTAGCTGCGAACAGTTATGGCACAAAGATCTCTTTGGTTAGTTTTTTTTTTCTACCCACCGTGAACCAGGTAACACTATATTGGGTTGTTGGGAACATTTTGAGAGGTTATAATGTTTCTCATTTAGTTTCTTCTCTCATTTTATTTGCAATATTTTTCATTACGGATTTTGGATCTGTTAGTTAAAGAGAATATTAATGATGTTGATTTTGTGATAAAATTTTTGTTTAAGATTAGTTTCAGTTTGTGTAACCCGAGTTTATACTCAAGGGTTTTATTATTTTTAGTGGTATTCATTGAAATTTCATTGGTTATTATTAAAACCCATTATGGGTATCATGATATAACTGCATTATCTACCATTTTATCAAAACCCTGGATATTGTGGATACAGGTTTTTGAAAAGGATAACTATTTTATGCTCTTTTTATAAATGCATGGCAAAAGCCATGAATCGATGATGAAAATAAGAGAAAAGATATAAGTTTCAATAGAGTATTGTTGAGGGTTTATTATTGTGATATCATTTTGTATTGTAGGAGTTGATGCTCTAAAATTATTGTAAACATTTTTGGAATTAAGCTTGTAAGGCATTTTGGAGTGGTTTTTCTACCCCAAGAGGGTTTTCCACTCTACAATTTTTGTATCTCTCTTTTGTGTAGTTTGTGTCTATCTTGCATAATATTTCTTTTAGTCATTTATGTTGTTTTAGTTCATGAAATTCTCTGATACTTTATCATTGTTCAAATTTACCTAAATGCTCATGGTTCAATTGTTAATGTGCAAAGTTTGAATGTTAATTTCTGTCATTAGAAAGTTTAGTATCCTTGCTAAAGAAAGCATTGAAAATTTGTTCATTCAACATTATATGAACAATATACATCATGCTTTAACAAGATTTGTTAGACATTCCTTTGTAATTGATTGAGTCATTTTTCTAATCATTCAAAGTTTAGTTTTTACATTGCATATATAAAGTCACATTATGTTCAAGATCGAAAAGAGTTCAAATATATATTTCATGTCATAAAAGTTTTAAAATATATTACTTTGATTCACCCCCCCTTCTTAGAGTAATTCCACTTTCAACAATGACCTTTTTGTTGAGTGTAGGTTGAATCAAGCAAGGTTGTTACTAGTAAGGGTAAAGGAATGGATCGTGAAGTTGAGGAAGCTCCTATTTCAGAAGCTGAAAGGATCAAGTTGGATACAAAGAGCAAGGTTCCCAAGAGTAAACTTAGTTCTATTTGGTTTGGGGTGACCGAAACCAATGTGGGAAAGTGGGACTATGAAGAATTTAAGACAAGGATGACAACATGCAACCCTTCTATTTTGGTAAGGAGAATGATAGATTTTGGGTTGGCTCATGTGGTCGATTTTCCTCCCTCGGTGAAATTTTATGAGCATGTCTTGGAATGTGCTCGACACTATGATCAAGGTACATAGAGAGTAATTGGTCCATAGGGCAGAGTGCTTGCAAACTACTCTACTGTCTCGATTTCCCAAACATTTGATATGCTAAACAAGTCTCATGTAATGTAATTTAATATTGATATAGCTAGGAAATTTTGTGAACATGGTACAAATAAGGCTCTAGAGGTTATTACTAATTGGCTGGAGAAACCAAAGGCATATGTTTCTAAGTTGCAAAAATAGTTGTTTAGGGCTAAGTTTAAATCTAATTACTATGATGAAATCACTCTTCTTAGTAGAGTGGTGGGTCTAAAGAGTGCAGGAATATTTGAAAATTAGATGTTCTATATGATAGTGATGATGGAACAGGGTATAGACTACCATTGGGCAGTAATAATTAGTGATAATATTCATGAGCATTTGTCTAGTGTGTTGCAGACCAAGACTTTCACTATGATATCTTATTTGGTCTATGCCTTGGAAAGGTTTCATCCTTACAAGGGACTAAGCACTTGAGGAGTCTTTGGCCAGAATGTGATTTATTAGGTCAACCCTTAGCTACATTTGGGTATTCCTAGCTATAGAAGGGAAAATGATGCATTCACCATGTACATTACAAGGTTTCTCTAGGGTGCAAAACATGTTCAAATTTCTAATGCTGCCAAGGAATTGATTCAGAAGTTTGGGGCATGCTTTATATAGTTTTCCACATTTTATTGCATAAGGATTGATGGTTGTCCAAGAGCTCCATACACATTGCGTAGATATCCTATAGATCATATCATCCTTTTGGAGGTTACAAGAAAAATTTGTTCCTTTAATGCAATTGTGAAAAGGGATATACAAAAGACAAGTTTTGGTAATGAATTCCCACTAAGGATTGGAGGTCATGAGGATTTCCCTTCCTTGGCCATGAAATAGTTTTCTGATGAAGATATGGGCACTTTCAACCTATCTTTACATACTAAGAGGCTTAGGTTTGACAGAACAAGTGGGGCTCAAAGGAGAGCCAATAGGAAATTCAAAAATAAAGATGATTTTGAAGATTATTGGGAAAATTGCAAAGATAAATTTGAGCCTTTCAAGAGGAGGTTCTCTAGGTTGCCTACCAATTTGATCGGACTATATAGTATCAAGGCCATCCTAGATCAAATTTATGATGATGGATAAGGTATATAAATCCATGATTATGAATATGTTAAGGATATTCCCATAGCTGAAATTGATTGGATGAAAGAGGAAATCACAGAATTGGAGAAAATCAATACTCCTATAATCAAATACACTAAGTTGTGGATCAAGCATAATATTTGGGAGCTAGATAATGAAGGGAAGCAATATACTTATGACTTGATGGGAGGCTTGGAATCTCAATCTTCTTCTAAGGAGGAGCAAGATCCGAAGGGGAAGGAAACAGTGAGTTATCCTTTTAAAATTAAGATCAAAGGTGGGGAGGAAAAGAAAAGAAATCCCATTGTAAAGAAGAGAAAGATTACCTCCAAGGAGAAGACATCTGCTCAAGAAGAGGAACCTACGGAGGAGGAAAAGTAAGGTGACACCCCTATACCTAAAAGTATAAGAGAAAAAAAAAAATCAAAGAAGTAAAATGAGCCTCCTAAGGGAAAGGATGAGACATGACCGCAATTGGCAGATGTTGAGAGTTCTTGAGAGAAAACATAGTTTATACCTAGAAAGCAAGAACTCCATCTCCTAGGGAAACCTTAGTGAAAGAAGTTGCCCCCATGATTCCATCTATTATACAACAACAAAAGGATACTTTTGCCTCTCCTTCTACTTAGAAATTACATGATGAAGAAAAGGAGCCAATAGATGTAGTTGATAGGGATACCCATCAAGGTGAGGACACATAAGAATTTAAGGATAGGGATCTTCACAATATGGAGGTAGATATTGATAGGATTTTACAATATTCTTTGGTATCACATGAAGATTCACCTATCAAGGATAAAGGAGAGAAATCCTCAAAGAATGATGAGATGAATGAAAAAATTCCTTCTCCTATTTGTGAAGTGGAAGAGATGCATGACATGAAACAAAATGAGAATCCAGAGGGAGATAGGTAGAAAGATCAAGAAAAAGAAGATAAAGGTTAAAAAGTTTTTGTAGTGTATGGATCAAACATTGACTCCTCCACTAGTTAGCAAGAAAAGGATAAACAAGATGAGCAATAGTCAAATACTTCTACTCCTGGTTGGCTCAATGAGGAATTAAAAATCAACCAAGTAGTTGTAGATGATACTCCTCCAAACTGGGATGATTTACTGGCCGATATTGGAAAAGGTAAAACAAAGAAGGCTAAAGCTATTTCAAGAATTGGTAAGGATGAATCAAAAAATAGAGAGATTCATATTGCCACTCCTACAGTAGATAAGAATGAGGATGAGCTAACTCCTCAAGATTACAACATTCAAACAATAAATTTGGGGCCTACCTCTAGAACATAGGAAGTATAAGGGTTCAAGGTGTCAGCTGCCACAATTTTGGAGATATTGGATGAAGAAGTGCAAGCCAAGGAAAGGTTGGAGAAATAAAATGAAGAGCTAAAGAAATATTTGCAAAATCTCATGAAACCCATGCAGTCCATTGGCCAAGTTGGTTCTTCTTCATCAACATGAGGTTTCTTACCTAGGGATACAGTTAGTGAACTTGAAAAGATGAAAAATTCTACACGGGCTACACATGAATGGTTACAAGGGGTAGGTCTTCATGGAGACAACATAATTGTTGAAATTATTTCAACCTATGGAGATGCACATATATTATTGGAACGCTTGCAGAACTTATTGGCACAAGATAATGGTGATGTAGATCTTCTCTTGTAGAAAACAAAGAGAATCATGGTTTTTACTGAGGAAAGATTAATAAGTGATAGAATCTCGCCTTCTTCAAAGGTTTCAGAGCCTTGGGAGTGGTATGAGGTCCTGCAGATTAGGAAGAGAGGTTTGAAGAAAATCTATAAACAAGGTCAATAGGCAAAGAATGCATTGAAGGACATTTATAATAAATGCATCTCATTCTTTGAGGTAATGACTGGAAGGAAGAAGTTTGCATCAAAAAATTTGAGCCTGGAACAATTAAAAAAATGGTGGCATGAGGTTTATGCTCCAATTGATGATGGTCCAATCACCACCCACCATTTGGATGATGCAGCTACCTATTTTGTTATGGATAAGTTTTAAGCTCTTAAGGTAGAGTGGGACAAGGTCGTTAAAGAATCAAGGGAGGAGATTAAATCAATTGAAAGAAGATTTATTGTATTGATCACTCCACCACTGGCCGACTTAGACAATATATTTTTGAGTGTGGAAGATAAACTGGTTCAAGATAAGGACAAGGGGCCAATTAATGCATGATTGCATCAATATTTGTGCTTCCAATTTATCTAGGGTTTTCTACATGTTTCTTCTTTCAACCTCTACATGCATTGGAGCGATCTACATTGGAGAATCCAAGCCAACCTGCAAGAAGTATCATGCATGAAAATCCATAAATATTATTTTGTTGGAGGAAGTTTTGTGGCTGACTTATTTCTGGCCGCCCATCTTTGTAACCCTAATTGGATCAACATGATGTAAAACTTCTATAAATGGGGTATTTGTCCTCATTTGTAGGGGTTAGAAAGTTAGATTTTGAAAAAATCTAAGTGATAGAGCAAGGGCTAGGGCTAGGAGTTAGTTTTTTTGGGAAGCAATTGTTGTAATACTGAATACTAGAATTGTTGCAAATTTTGGGTGATTTAATATACGTAAAGACATTGTGCTTTGGTGCTCTTTCTTGTATTGATTTATCTTGCATGGTTCCTATTATTCTATCTCTCAAGATTTATTTGTAAACATTTTATATATGTTAGATTTTGAGTTGGATATGATTCAATGGTGTTTATGGTTTGATGTTTGAAGTATTGGTAGCAATCCCTAGTCCATACTATTAACAATTGACTAATTGTGAGTTGTTTAAAGTTAGTCTGAACTTTATATTCATGTGCTTAGTTCAATTGTGAGTGTTCATTCATTTCTATTGGAAAATAGGGTTGGAATGAATGATTGTCTCATGATTTTAAAACCTTTATTTCCTTAGAATATTGCACTATTTATGTGAGATTACAGATGAAATCTGGGTTAAGGAGGAATTAGTTTTGAGGGATTGGTCCATTTCAAATATTTTATCATTTGCATTGTTGATATTAGGAGTAATTTTAATCTTAGGATTTCTCTTAAAACCCTTATCTTTTTCTATTTCTTTGAATCTAGGTTAGATTTAGGATTTCAAGTATCAATACATTAAGAAATATGATAAGTTAGAAAAATCCAACATTTTTTTGTAAGGTCACTTCATGATTACCAACAATATTCACATTATCTCTGAGTTGTTTTATTGCATTGCCAGACTTGACATTAGAGACCTTGGGGTTATCTCTTGAGGATTGCTGATAGAGATTTACCTTTCAAGAGAGATATGATATCATATTTTGTCTAATTTTTTGCTATGCAGAAAACACCATCAACAAGTCACAAGTTATGTATTGTTTGTGCCTGTGAGAAGTAGTAGAGTAAGGAGTAAGAGTTTGGAGTTTAGAGCCTTATCTACTCTATGTGGAGGTCAAAGTTTCCAATTAAGAATACCAATTTACCCGATCTATAGGAACCCTTTCTCCATGGCCCACGTACACCCTCCTGCCCCCAGAAATTTTGTAACATGGGACATTGGTAGTCCAATACTACCATCGACTCCTCTCAATTTTCTAGCCCGTCATTACCGCTAACACCCTCAAGGCTATTCTAAAATTCTCTAGGGAGGTCTTTAAAACCCCTTCTAAGCACCTCCAATACATAGAAAAATTATTTAGGGTGCACAATATTATGAAAGAGAATATTTCTATGAGATTGATGGCCGCCTCTTTCAAAGGGAAGGCTCAAGATTGGTATAGATCTCTGACTTCTAGTTCCATCAGATGGGACGACCTTGGAGAAAATATTTTCAAACCTTTTTTAGAGAAAGGAGATTGTTCCTTGCTACTGCACCAACTGATCACCATCAAAAGAGCCCCATAAGAAGCTATGAGCAACTTCAACACCAAGTTTAACAAAACTTGGCAGAGGATCCCAACGATTGCACAACCTCAAGTTGTCATGGAATTCATGTTCTACTTAAAGGCCATCAATTCAGATACCGCAGTCCTGATAACTTCCATGTGAGGAGATACCCTACCCAATGCTTACAAAGTGGTGGTATGCATGGAGAATAGTTTGATAGATGTGGGAGAGCTTCTTCCATGATCTCTGATGCTTGTTTTTGTAGAAATATTAGGCATACCACTCTGAGAAGAGTCTGCTCCGAACACTTCTATGACATAGATGCCAAAATCCACCCTAGTTTATGTATGTATACTTTACCACACAACCGAGAACATCAGGTTCTTCCTCTATAGCAACAAACCTTAAATATATGAAGAACTTGATGCAATCCTTCACTAATGAGCTAGTTCTCATCAAGCAACAACAAGTGAATCCTCTGAAGCAAGCCACTTAGACCTACTAGGGAGGAAGACCTTTCTATCAACAAAATAGATAGAGTACATACCAAGGACCTTTGGGTTGGGGAGGTCAAAAAGTAGCTTCCACCAACCAAATAGTTGCAATCACCATGTCATTACAGACGGTTAAGGATAGCCACAACAAAGAGTTGATTCCAGGTCAAAATAATCTGGTAGATGACAAAAATGTCCGTTTTTTCCCTACAATGATGGCCATATGCCTCAAAATTTCCCGAATGGCAACCTACAACAGAAAATAGTAGAACAAAGGAATAAAGGTGCACAACCAAATGCGAAAGGATATGACTCTTCCGAGATGGAGAATTCCTGATTTAGAGTGCAAATGAAAGGAATTTCCATAGAGAAAGAGTTGGACATTACATTTATCAAGAAATTTTCTCTTGGATGGAAGAAGAAGATGTGGTTTTCATGAATGAAGCTCCGATAACTAGCACTCCACAAGTCCATTCGAACTACAACACCAGATCCAAGAGAAGGCTCACTAGGGAATATGTGCCAAAGCTCTGCCTCATTTTCAGCCTCACCAACCACCATCACGAGAAGGAAAACTTCCCCAGCTGACTATCCAATTGACTATTCAACCAACTCAGCAACAATGGATTCCACTGTCACTCGAAGAGTTTCTTGATAAGACATCAAACATATTTGCAATGAATCATCTTCCTCTGAAGCCAAGAGAGATTCTGCCATTTAGACCAAAGATTCAACTAATCAGAATGCTCAATGTGTTAGAACAATTGAAGAAGGAACCTTCTAATGTGTCTCTATGGGATTTAATATCTATCCCTAAGAAAAATACATTACTTTAGGAAGCATTGAAAAATGAAGAACCAAAACCGTAGATGGACAAAGTTCCACCATGCAATCAAAGTAAAGATAAAGAACCCATGTCGGATCCTCAAATTTTGAAGGTTGCAACTTATACAAATGACATGGATGAAGAAAAAGACAAAGAGGTAAGAAAGAAAAATCCCACTCCTTTCTTTTTAACATTAATTGTGAGAGATAAAATTTTGCACAACAATATGATTAACTCGGGAGCCAGTACAATAGTCATGCCAAAGTAAGTGGTTGATGCCTTAATGTCTATGTATAAACCTTTGGAAAAAGGAATCATGCAATTGGATGGAAAGAAGGTTCTGATAGTTAGTCGGATAAAAGATCTATCATTAACCCTCTTTTCATGCCCAAGCCAGACAACCTTGCAAGAGGTAGTTATAATAGAGATTCCCCTGGTATTTGGGATGTGTCTATCTAGATATTTCACTACAAAGCTGGGTGGATATTTGGAACTGGGAAGGTCCCATCTGATATTAAGAACCAAGCATGGGGAAAAGATGAAGATTCTTTCAGAATATTTACACTCTGAACATAGCAAAAAATGTTGTCCTTTGTTTTGAAGCAACTCATACTTCTTTTTACAAGTGAGCGGACCCTTGAAGAATAATTTCTCCTCAACCAATTCATCGACTCTGACCCATTTGGAAATTTCCATGCCATAGGACTACGTACGTATGTGATATTTAGTGATGAAATGGATCATCCAAAACTGATGAAAGATTGAGAAAGCTATGATGATCTGATGGATAATCATTTGTGGACCTTTTACTTTGATGGTGTTAAATGCAAGGCTAGCTCTAGGGAAAGAGTGTGGTTATTGTCTTTGAAAGGATTAGAGACTCTCAAGGCCTATCAATTCTAGTTTCCATAATCTAATAATGACATGGAATATGAAGCCTTGATTCAAATTTTGTTTCTTGTTGAGTGAATGGGAGCAAAGAGGTTGCAAGTGTTCTGAGATTCTAAGTTGATAGTGACTCAGGTTCAAGGGAAAGAAATGGCTAAAAATACGAGGATGAAGGCCTATAGACATCGGATATGGAATTTTATTGAAGGTTTTAAATATTTCAATGTGCAAGTCATTCCCCGATCCCAAAACAACATAGCAGATCAAATGGATTCTATCGAGTCATAGTTTGAGTTGGCTTCCAATTCAAAGTAGAGTCTAGTTCATATCGTTGTCTAGCCATCAATTCCCCACAACAATTAGAATTGGAAAGTGTTTGAGGATGAAACCTAGATAGCCACTTTTATTCAAAAGTTGGAAGGAGTTTCTGACTATTCAGAACCAGAGGATCGATCTTCCGAAGGGCATGTGATTTAGGTAAAAGGAAATAAGCTCCCTCAAGGTTTTATTTCCATTAAGAATCTCTTTGAATGTGAATATGTGAGGAATGGTAAGCAAAGTTTCATAGCCGATGAAAAGGATTATGAAGAGTTGGATGTCGAAAAAGGTAGAAAGTTAAAAGTCGGAAGGGATGTCTAGTGGGAAGATAAAGAAAGGTTAAGGAATCTATGCTCTAGGTACAACAAATTTATAGAATAGATCTATGATGAGCTCATAGGATATGATCTTGGTATAATCTAGCATACCATTGACTTGGCAGAAGGGTCAAAACTAGTCCGAAAAAAGTAGAGGCCTTTGAATCCAAAGGTCGAGGCACTAATGGCACAAGAGCTCACTAAGCTAATTGAGTCCCAAATCATTTACCCGATTAAACACTTAACTTGGGTGTCTAATTTGGTGCCAATTCGAAAGAAAAATGGTGACATCCAACTTTGTGTCAATTTTTGGGACCTAAATAAGGCCTCACTAAAAGATCACTATCCTTTTCCATCCATGGAATAGATCTTGCAAACAGTATTCGGGTTAGAGATGTTCTCATTGCTTGATAGTTTCTCAGGATACAATCAAGTATATGTTAAGGAAGGTGGCCAACATAAAATGATGTTTACCACCAAGTGGGGAATGTTCAGATATGCAAAGATGCCCTTTGGACTCTCAAATGTCAGCATGACTTTTCAGTAGGCCATGGACATTTCTTTCACAGGATTGATCAATTCAATAATTCTGATTTATCCTGATGACCTGATAGTTTTTTCAAAGTTGAAGGGTGATCATTTTGATCACCTAGAGAAAGTTTTCTAGAGATTCCAAAATTTTGGGATTTCCTTAAATCCAAAAAAAAGTGTTTTTGGAGTACCTCAAGGTCAGTTACTTGGATTTGTAGTATCCAAGGAGGGAATTTCAATAGACTTTGAAAGAGTGAAATCTATTATGGATTTACCCTTACTGATAAACCAGAAGGGACTACAGTCTTTCTTAGGAAAGATCAAAATTTTCAGCTAGTTTATTTTAGACTTTGTTGGCATCACAAGGCTCATCACGTTGATGCTCAAGAAGAATTTGATGTTCAAATGGACTCCTAAAGGAAAGGAAGCTTTCGATCAAATCAAGAAGGCTATTTATTCTACCCTGGTGTTGGCTAATCCAAACTTTTCTAAAGATTTCTTGTTATATGTGTATAATAGTCAGCATAGCATAGATTTTGTGCTCACTCAAAGGGATGAGGAAGATAACAGGGAGCATTTGATTTCTTTTCATTCAAAAACCCTGAAGGGTTATGAAACTAGATATAAATTTGTAGAAAAGAAATATTTTGTCATTCTCAAAAGCCTTAAGAATTTCTGACACCTAGTATCAGCCAATAATATCAACATTTTGGTTGCTCACTCAAGTGTAAGGAAAACCATTATTGAAGGAGAGATAACTGAAAAAAGAGCCAATTGGATCACCAAGATATTGGAATACGATGTGGATATCAAGCCGACTAAGTTGGTGCGAGGAATAGGCCTCTATGAATATCTTACATAAAAGTCAGGTTCCAAACCTGACAAGGAGATTGATCAAATATTTTCAAATCAGTTTGAGTCCCACGAATCCTGGGTGATGGATCAAACATTGTATATGTAGAAAGGAAATTATGCGACATATCTCCCATTCCACAAACAAAGATACTACCGACTACAAGGTACCAGGTATGCATTAATTGAGGGAATTTTATTTAAAAGAAACTATGATAGAGTATTGCTTTGATGTCTAGACAAGTTCCAAGAAAAAATGGTTTTATCAGAATTCCACAACAATCCTGAGGGTGGACATTTTTATGCTAAAACTACTACCTTGAAGATCATGTGGGCAAGATAATAATGACCCTCTTTTTTTTTAAGCGCGCTTTTTGGTGCAGAACTATACTCAATGACAATTGTTTGTTGGCAAAAGGAAAAATCCCACTTTACCTTTAAGTCCCATTGTAACTGAAGAGCCTTTCACTTAGTGGGGATTAGACATTTTGGAATGATAAACCCCATCTCTAATTCTGGCCATAAATTGATCTTCACAGCAACTGATTACTTCACAAGGTGGAGAAAGACTATCACCCTAAAAGGTTCTACAGAAGGAAAGATTGCCAAATTTTTAGAGGGACTGGTAACCAAGTTTGGTTCACCAAAGAGTATCATAGCTAACAATGATCAAGCCTTTGTAGGTTCAAAGGTGTCTTATTGTTCTATTAGGAATGGGATCTACTTGAAGACCTCTTAAAAATACCACCCATAAGGGAATGGGTTAGCAGAGTCGACAAATAAAAACCTAATTAGGTTAATCAAGCGCATTGGGTCTAAACAAAAAAGAGAATGGAACAAACATCTACGGACTTCTTTGTGGGAAGATCAGATCATGCTAAAATAGATCCTAAAGACATCTCCCTATGAATTAGTATATGGGAAGGAAGTAGTCCTACCTGTTTCTATGGAACTCCCCTCCTTACAATTACTGAAAGTACTCGAAATAGAGGAAAATGACAGAATGGAAGTATGGATAGCCAAACTCTTCAAACTAGAGGAAGAAGGAGAAAATGATTTTGGAGCCATGGTTGCCCGCTAGCAAATGGTCAAGCGATGGTTCGACAAAAATAATTCTAACCCATATTTCCAAGAAGGAAGCCTAGTGTTGAAATATGATGAATGTATTGCAAAACCAGGGAATCACACCAAATTTAGAGCACTATGAAAGGGACCTTTTCCAAAGGAGCACGTGTAAGTAGAAGAATGCATGCGGGTATGTGTAGGATCATCATGGAAAAAATAGACCCTTAAATGGCGATAAAAATTTATAAAATTATAGTTAGGAAACTTGATGTAAAAATTTGAATAAGTTATCTATATTATTTCAAAATTATGTAAGAATATAATTTTTAGAAAATTGAATGTAGTTTCTAAACTAGTAGGTTTATTTAAAAAAATAAAAAATCTAATTGGTGAAAATTTGAAATTTCAATGTAGTAGTACTTAAATTTCAAGGAAAAAATAAGTAGGTGTCTATTTGACCACCCTAAGCATAATACAATGATAATATTTTTTTATAAGATTTTAGATATAAGTAGAGGACTCATGTCCCGATGTGATGCATATTTTTTTGTAATTTTTTCGAAGTAAATAATTAATTATGATTTTTTTATTACAACTTTTAAAAAATATAAAAATGCATATGTCTGCCCACCTTAACTTGCTCAAAACTTCATGAAATTCAATTTTTTTTAATCCTATAGTATGCGAGGCATAGAATGTGATGCATGTTTCAGATTCAAAAAATGTGATACCATTTGAAAGCTCTACATGTTTTTCAATCAACCTATCAATCAAGACTTTAGTCATAATTCAAATAGAAAATGAATAATAATTATTTATTAAATTCAAAGTAAAGCATAATTTATATTGGTGGAAAGCTGAGAATATACTTTAAAAACCCTTTTTCGTTTAACCAATTTTGAGTCAAAAAAAGTCATCAGTCATATGGGCCATCATATCACTTACATATCACCACTTTTTGGCCCATCATGATCCTACATACCCATGTGGGCTGGAGGATATGGAAGGTGATGCTTTAGAGATACTGGTAAACATTATTTATCTAAAACTATTCCATTAAAGTATGACATTCTTTTTAAAAAATTCATAGATATGTACGACAAGTAAAATGTTTGTAAATAATGTTTTAAGTTTTAGAATAAGACAAAAGGAAAAACATAGAAACAAAAGAAGTAAGGAATACTACGTCATATATTATATTTTCATTGAATTTATAGTATACGGTAGCTCAAGGCTCAAATTTAAAAAAAAAATCTCTCTCAAGCAAAACCTAGAAAGGGTCTTTGAGCAAAAGTGGAAAAAAAAAATGGAGGAATTTTTACAAAAAGATAGGCCTCCAACCATAGTTACAAGGGCTTGTTGCCCATAATCATTTTTTTTCTTCTTCTTCTTCTTCTTCGTTGTAAATAGGAAAGCAGGGAATGTTGGATGTTGTGGTTATGTTGTTGATATGTGGTTGTCATTGATGTCAACACTATTAGTATTGGTGATTTTGAAGGCTGTATATGTCGAAGATATTGAGAAAATTGTAAAAATTATATTGCAGGCAGTCAGTGAAGCTAACAAGGTTAGAGTGGTGAAAAGTGTTGTAAGTTGATAATCAGAAGGTGTTCTTTAAAGGGTTTTTTGTTGAGCCTATCTAGTATGTTTTTTGAAAGTTTCAGTGGTACGTATGAAGATTTGAGAAAGTTATGAAGTTGTGTTACTACAGTCATTATGCTATTGTAGTAGGTGCTCTTGGAAGAAGAGGATGAAATTATGGTAATTTCAATTGTTGTGCATGTACCTGTGATGTTCATTGATGAGTCTAGATTGTTCTCTATCAATTATGTACATTCACATTGATTGGAGTGTTCATGACAGAAGATTTTTTTGATGTGTACTAGAGTTTTCATGTTCTTGGCTGACATGATGGTGGTAGCGTGTTGTAGATCCATGATGATTAATATTTTATTGTTTTTCATGTTTGAAGGTGTTTATTTGGGTCCTCACTATGTTGTGCCCGACCTGTGTTGGTGCGCATTAAGATTTATTCATGTATTGAGGCTGATAGTTGTAATTTATTCTTTATTTTTGGTCGATAGAGTATTTGATGTAAATCTATGTATCGGATATATAAGAGCGATTTTTTTCCTCATTTTGATGTAATTTTCATTGTGTGTATGTGATGTACATGTGTGAATAAATATCAAATCATTCAAGAGTAGAGCAGAGTGTGAAAGAGATTGAGTAAAGTGTGGAAGAGTGTGTAGAAGTTTTTTTTGTGCCTAACTAGAACTGCCATCAAGCTTTTGTAGAACCTAATTTCTTAGTTCAACCTCATCAGATGGATTTAATCTTATTATTGTATGTAAGGCAATGATCCTTCCTCTGAGCAGTGAGCTCTAGGTAGTGTGCCTGAATGCAAGTTCATTCCTTATTTATTCTTCATTATACTTCTAACAGGGTATAATCTTGTTGACTAACATGGGTATGTGAAGGATCATGATGGGCCAAAAAGTGGCGATATGTAAGTGACATGATGGCCCATGTGGCTGATGACTTTTTACCCAAATTTGATGAAATGAAAAGGGTTTTTAAAGGACATTCTTAGCTTTCCACCAATATAAATTATTCTTTACTTTTAATTTAATAAATAATTATTATCGATTTTCTATTTGAATTACAACTAAAGTCTTGATTGATAGGCTGATTGAAAAACATATATAGCTTTCAAGAAGTATCACATTTTTTGAATCCAAAACATGCATCATATTCTATGATTCATATACTATAGGATTAAAAAAAGAAAAATTTAATTTCATGAAGTTTTTACCAAGTTAAGGTGGTCAGACATACGAATTTTTATATTCTTTAAAAGTTGTAATAAAAAATTCATAATTAATTATTTACTTGGAAAAAAATATGCATCACATTGATACATGAGTCCTCTACTTATATCTAAAATCTTATAAAAAGATATTATCATTTTATTGTGGTTAGGGTTGCCAGAAAGACACCTACTTCTTATTTTTTCCCTAAAATTTAAGTACTACTCCATTGAAATTTTAAATTTTCACCAAATAGATTTTTTTTTTTAAAATAAACCTCATAGTTTAGAAACTACATTCAATTTTCTACAAATTCAAATCTTACATATTTTTAAAATAATATAAATAACTTATTCAAATTTTTACATCAAATTGCCTAACTCTATTTTTCTGAATTTTCATTGCCACCTGTTTTTTCCATGATGATCCTACATATACCCACATCCACCATAGTTTTTCCCGTAACAGGGTTTCCACGTATAAAATATTGGTGTTTATGTGTCTTTGATGTGTTATTGATTTATGCTTGCACTGTTAATTATCAGATAAAAGATTAAAGGTTGTTTAATGTTGAATAAGTTTGATTTTGGTAACAACTGATTCACCCCCCCTCTCAGTTGTCTATCCTTGTTTTTCCAACAATTGGTATTAGAGCTAGTTCCTCTGAAGAATATTAACAGCTTGAGGTGATCTGATATGGCATCATACAAAAAGGATAGTCCTAGATTTGATGGTACAAACTACTCTTTATGGAAAGTCAGAATGGAGTATCATTTGAAGTGCATTGGTGAACCTTTTTGGAAGATCACATAGAGTGCATATACTATTCCTCAAAATGGTCCTTCCTTTGAAGATGAGATCAAGCAAGCAGAAGTTAATACCATGGATATAGAAGCATTGTTGAGTGCTTTGACAGATTCACAAATGACAAATGTGATAGGATTGAAGATTGCATATCAGATCTGGAAAAAGCTGGAAACATTGTATGAAGGAGATGCACTAGTAAAAAGTGCTAAGCTACAAAGTCTAAAAGGAAAGTGGGAGGACATGAAGATGAGTGAAGATGAGAACATCCTCTCTCTCTCAAAAGATAAATGAACTAGTGATGAGCATTAGATGTGTCGGTGGAGTCTTGGATGAAGAAGAGATTGTGGCTAAGATACTTAGATTTGTGCGCCCCTCCTACAAAACAAGAGCTCATGATATTGATGAACTCAGGACAGTGACAAATGTGACAAGAGACACACTGATTGGAGAGCTTGATGCCTTTGAGTTAAGTGAATTTGGTGAATTTTCTCCTAAGATTGAGTCTGCATTCAAGGCTACAATATCCAGGAAAAGAAAGAAGAGATATGATCTGCGAGAGAGTTCCAAGAGGACACTCAAGTATGAAGATGAAATGAAACAGATTGAAGAGGAAGAAAAAGAATTAGAAGAACTAGAAGCTTTCATTGTGAAAAGAGAAGCCAAAGGTCATCGTAAGTACAAAGGAAAGTTACCTATTAATTTTTTTTCTTGCAATAAGATAGGTCATTTTGCATCAAGATGTCCTGAAAGAGTTTCTAAGGACAAACTTGAGAAGACTAGATTTCAAAAGAAATGTTATTATGCTGAAGAAGTTGTAACTAATGAAGAATTTGATAAATAAATTGGAAATGAAGATGATAGGTATTCATTTCTATCAAAGAAAATGGTCAAGTGTCTACTGAATCTACTAGTAATGTGAATGTTGAGAAAGCTCTTGCAGAAAAAATTAAAGAAAATGATGAGTGGGTAATTGACAGCGGATGCTCACATCATATGAACGGTACCAAAATCAAGTTTGTAAGCTTGGAAAAATATGATGGTGGTGTTATACGATTTGGATACAACACTTCTGGTGTCATTCATGGAAAAGACACTATTTATTTTGGTGGTAAGCACAATAATGATGATTTTCTTTATGTAGAAGGCTTAAAGCATAACCTGTTGAGTGTTGGAAAAATGGTAGAAAAGGGTTACAATCTTCAGTTCAAGGATGGTAAGTGTAGAATAAGGGGAAGTTCAGGAAATATGATTATTTTAGGTACAAATACAAAAGGTAATATTTTTCACTTGAGTGCGGCTAGTGAAAGTTGTTTAATTGCTCAAATTGATGTAAGCTGGTTATGGCATAGGAGGTTGTGCCATGTGAAATATGGTAACATTATCAAGATAAGCTCTACCCAAGCAATCATATATCTTCCTAAGTTAGTGAAGCCTACTAATGCTATGTGCAAGGAATGTCAGATGAGAAATAAAACTAGAAGTTCTTTTTGGAGAAAACAGTATAGCTCTAATGGTATACTAGACTTGATACATATTGATATATGGGGTCCATCTAGAATCAAAAGTCTTCAAGGAGAAAGGTACTTTATGTTGTTTATTGATGATTATTCTAGAGAAAAACATGAAGCATAAGATAAATTCAAAAGCTTCAAAGCTATGGCAGAAAATGAGATAGGTCAAAAGTTCAAATGCCTATGGTTAGACAAAGGTGGTGAATTCACTTCCCAGGAATTCAATTCTTTTTGTAAAGAGCATGGAATCTAAAGACAACTATCTGCTCCCTAGACCCCTCAACAAAATGGAGTTGTTGAGAGGAAGATCAAAATTATTCTAGACACTGCTAGAACCATGATTCTAGAAGAAAATGTTCCTCATTTTTATAGGAGAGAAGTTGTAAGTACTGCTATGTACACTATCAACCAGGTAAATGTCAACAGTAATTCTGGGAAGACCCATTTTGAGCTATGGTTTGGTTATAAGCCTACTGTCAAGTATTTCAATTTTTTTGGAAGAAAATGCTACATCAAGAGAGATGATGATATAGGAAAGTTTTATGCTAGAAGTGATGAAGGAATATTTCTAGTTTACTCTAGTAAAAGCAAAGCTTATCGGTGCTTTAATAAGAGGTTGAAGAAAATGGTTAGAAGTGCAAATGTAAAAGTTGATGAAGATATTGGCAAACCATCCAGATCTAGTGGATATGATTCAGATGGCAAACATGATAGTAATAAAAATTGAAATAATGTTCAGACACATAATCAAATTCAAACTGTTTCAGTGAACCAAGGGAATCAAGAAGCAAAAACTAGCAGAAGTACAGAAGAAAGGACACAAGAACAAGAAGTCAGAGAAAATCCTAGAACTCCCAAATATGTGAGGCGAAATAATTCTAATAGTCAAATCATAGGAGATAAGAGAAAATTTGTGTAAACTAGAAGAAGAGTTTTGGAAGAGTACTATCTAATTTCCAAAACTGAACCTAGTAATATAAATGAAGTATGAAAAGATGAATATTGGATGGAAGCCATGAAAGAAGAACTAAAGCAGATAGAGAAAAATGATACATGGGATGTTGTTCCTAGACCTCAGAACAAAAATGTGGTTGGAACCAAATGGGTGTTTCAGAATAAGCTGAATGAACAAGGTGAAGTGGTCAGAAACAATGCAAGACTAGTTTGTAAAGGGTACTCATAGATGGAAGGTATTGAATTTGAAGAAAAAATTTCCCTTGTTGCTAGAATTGAAGTTGTAAGATTATTTATTGCTTATGCTACTTTCAAGAATTACAAATTCTATCAGATGGATGCAAAGTCAGTATTTCTGAATGGTGAGCTAGAAGAAGAAGTCTATGTTAAAAAACTAGATGGATTTCAACTGACTGACAAAGAAAATAAGGTATGTTGATTAAAGAGAGCTCTATATGGACTTAAGCAAGCTCCTAGAGCTTGGTATGCTAGATTGAACAAATACTTGTTGAAACTTGGATTCAATAAAGGTACTGCTGACAACAATATGTATTTCAAGTTGGGTCAGAATAAAGAATTGATCATTAAAGTCTTTGTTGATGACATTATTTTTGAATGTGATGATGATTTGTGTATGAATTTTACTGATGAAATTAAAAGTGAGTTTGAAATGTCAATGATAGGAGAGCTGAAATTATTTTTAAGATTACAAATCACTCAATTAGAAGATGGTATTTTCATATCTCAATCAAAATATGTAAAAGAGTTACTGAAAATGTTTAGCGTGGAAGATTCAAATCCATTTAGTACACCTATGGTAACCGGATGCAAAATTACATAGAATGATGATTCTCCTAAAAGAAATCAAATAAGATATAGGTAAATGATTTGTGGATTACTCTATTTGAATTAGAATAGGCCAGATATAATGAATGTTGTATGCATGGTTTCTAGATATCAAGCTGATCCTAAAGAGTCTCATGTGACTGCTGTGAAAAGAATCTCTAGATACCTAAAAGGGATAGTTGATCTTGGTCTTTTGTATCCTAGGAAAGATGATCTTATCTTGAGCACTTTCACTGAAGCTAATTGGGCAGGAGATGTGGATGACAAGAAGAGTACCAGTGGTGGTGCATTATTCTTAGGGAAGAAGTTGGTATCTTGGCTAAGCAAAAAGAATAATTTTGTTTCATTATCTACTATTGAGGTAGAATATATTTTACAAAAAATAGTTGCACCCAAGTACTATAGATGAAGAAAATGTTGAGAGATGTCAGAGTTGAGTATGAAGAACCCATTGCTATATTTTGTGACAACTCAAGTGCCATAAAAATTTCCTAGAATCCAGTGCTACATTCAAAGACAAAGCATATATCCATCAAATATCACTTCTTGAGAGATAAAGTAAATGAAAAAGAAGTTAGATTGGAGTATATACCTATCAAGGAGAAAATTGTATACATATTTACTGAGCCATTTCCTAGGGATACTTTTGATTACCTCAGAGGAAAGTTAGGGGTGATTTCCCCTCCTGATCAGAACTAAGATACATGTCTTTGGTCTATGAATTCATAGCCATATCTTATTCCAGATTGATGTTGTGGTGGTTGCTACTTAGAGGGTAGTCAAATGATTTAGATATGTGATCAGAGCATGTGTAACTTTTCCATTGATTTCAAGGGGGGGAGAAGTGTAATGTGAAAAAACTTTGTAGAACAAAGGGTGAGGATTTCAATGTGTAAAGGGGAGATTGTTGGAGAAGAGCTAGTTGGGTTGATGGTATTGTTTTTCACATCATGTATTTCCATCAATGCTAAAGGGGGATATTGTTGGATATTGTGGTTATGTTTATGATATGTGGTTGTTATTGATATCAACACTATTAGCATTGGTTATTTTGAAGGCTGTATATGTCTAAGATATTGAGAAAATTGTAAAAAAATATATTGCAAGCAGCTAGTGAAGCTGAGAAGGTTAGAGTGGTGAAAAGTGATGTAATTTGATAATCAAAAGGTGCACTTTAAAGGGTTTGTTGCTGAGCCTATCTAGTATGTTGTACAAAATTTTCAATGGTACGCATCAATGTTTGATGAAGTTATGATGCTCTGTGTTGCTACAATCATTCTGTTACTATAACAGGTGCTCCTAGAAGAAGAGGGTGAAATTATGGAAATTTTAGTTGTTGTGCATGTACCTATGACATTCATGGATGATTCTAGATTGTGCTCTCTTAGTTCTGTGCATTCACATTGATCAGAGTGTTCATGATCATAGATTTTTCTGATGTGTGCTCGAGTTTTCATGTTCTTGGTTGACATGATGGTGGTAGCATGTTGCGAATCCATGAGGATTAATATTTTATTATTTTGTGTGTCTGAAGGAGTTTATTTGGGTCCTCACTACATTGTGACTGACTTGTGTTGGTGTGCATTAAGATTTATTCATGTATTGAGGCCGATAGTTGTAATTTATTCTTTATTTGTGGCCAACATAGTAGTTGATGTAAATCCATGTAGCAGATATATAAGAGTGGTTTTTTCCCTCATTTTGATGTAATTTTCAATGTGTGTATGTGAAGTACATGTGTGAATAAAGATCAAATAATTCAAGAGCAGAGCAGAGTAGATTGAGTAGAGTGTGGAAGAGTGTGTAGAATTTTTCCTGTGCCTAACCGAAACTGTCATCAAGCTTTTGTAGAAGCTAATTTCTTAGTTCAACCTCATCAGATGGATTTAATCTAATTATTGTATGTAAGGCAGTGAGATCTAGGTAGTGCACCTAAATGCAAGTGCATTCCTTATCCATTCTTCATTATACTTCTAATAGGGTATAATCTTGTGGACTAACATCCACTATGGTTTTTACTCTAATAGGGTTTCTATGTATAAAATACTGGTGTTCATGTGTCTCTAATGTGTTATTGATTTATGATTGCATTGTTAATTATCAGATCTAAGATTAAAGGTTGTTTAATGTTGAATAATTTTTATTTTGGTAACAACTGATTCACACCCCCTCTCAGTTATCTATCATTTTTTTGTCAACAAGGAACACACAACACGCGGTGCACAAACCTTGACCTTAGTCTCCATGATTGTATGTCACAAGCTTGAAGTCCTTTTTGAAGTTGACCCCAAGAGCCTCATCGACACCATACTCCCAAAGGAAGTATGTGGTGACAAGTAGAGATAGAACATGGTGGATTTCAAGGTCCATGGTGCAAAAGTCGCTTAGAAAATGAAGCCAAGGCACATCCACACCATGATCAATGAACTGACGAAGGTCCATCACATTGGAAATTCTAACACCAAGGATGGAAACTTGCACAATTTCACTGAGCCCTTCCAATAGATGGACATCGAACATTTAGTGACACAACTCCACTATCTTGTGTTTGGCGATGTTCAGGTCCAAGAGAGAAGCCACAAAGTGGGATAGGATGTTGTAGTTGCTCCTCATTTGATTTTCATCTTCAATAAAGTCCATTCCAATGACCCAGTGAAAGGAAATTACCCCTAGCCGGTTGCAGCTCTTTACTAGTTATTTAATTTTTTCAGCCATAATCTCCCTGGTGAAGGCATATTGTGGGCTTTGTGGAGGAAGAAAAATAGGAGTACCTAGGCTAATAGACATGGTTAAAGCAGTAGAGCGAAAGATAATATGTAGATAGACAAGAAGCTAGCTAGACTCCAAAGTCTTACTTTTTGAATGAATATAGCCTTGAGGTGGCATAGATATTTATAGAAAAGAGGTGTCGGTGAACCCAAAACAATAGAAGTTCTATTTTTGGTATAAAGACAATGGGAAAATATCAAAGCAACTGGTGAATAGAGAATAGATCACATGGAAAATCTGACATAATGTCTCAAAATTAATTTTTGGGCATTGGAAGTAAATGCTCACATAAGCTGATCCCTGACATGTGTCCTTGGCCATCATCAACATCAACTAGCTCATGTAAGTGAAAAGACAAGGATTAACATGCTAATATCTAACAAATTAATGAACATGTCTTTTCAAAGGTACTTTGTATCACTAAGTAAGATTGACATAATTAAGGGCACTCTCTCCAAGACAACGAGATTATTTATGAAAAGAGGTAGCAAAAGGAATGTAATAAATTCATTATTGCAAAGTTTTAGCATTCCTGAGGAATATAGATCTACCACCCACATATATCTCCTTGTTGGCAATATTTAATGGACCAATGATAATGGAATAGCCTTAATTGCACATACTTCTTGAAGAAAATAATTACACCAAAAGGTAAAAAAGTTCAAGGAAATCAAAAAGCAAGTGGTCATTCCGGCGAAAAATCTTTTCAACTTTTGAAGTAGCCATGGAAGAACCATCAACAACTGGAAGAAGGGAAAAATCTATACAAAAGAGGCTCATTTTCGCCAATGTATTTGGGCAAAGATCATTTGATAATGCCCCAGTTCTTGAGGATCGACCATTTGAGTTCTGTAAGAAGGTGCAAGTAGACAAAAGTGTTAAAAGAGAAGTGGTGTGAGATGTTGCGGTAATGTTTTTGACCCAAGATTGGCCAAAAACCCTAAAAATATCAGAGAAGGAGCATTTTCGATGATGAAAGATCATGGTAATTCTGAGGGTTTTTCTTCCCATCTCTGGAATTTTGGTCTGCCATAGTTCATGTTACCTATCATACATCCATGCCCAGAGCTATTGGATGCATGTGCCAAAAGGTTCAATGAAGAAACTAGAACCAGAACGTGCAACAATATTAGGGTCACAATTTCTACTCCATCTATACGAGAGATGTTGTGCATCCCTCCCAGTCGATGTGATGAGTAATTTATTGAAGAAGATATAGAGACCTACTAGGAAGAATCAAATGAAAGAGAAGGTTTATATTATGAAGAGACAAAGGAGAGGCTGACTAGAGGTCATTTTGGTTTTCCCTTGGTATTTAGAAAGTTCCCAGATAACACACGTGATCTTTTCTCCATGCTATTCTAGATCTTTGGCCTGGATGATGATGAAGAGGTCCATTCTTTCTAGATGGCTTTGGCTCTGATACTCAAGCGGGAGTGGGGGCATAGATATTTTTATTTTTCTGATTTAATAGCTAGAAACATGTTGATGTAGCTGAAGAATTACCAAGCTAAGTCTAAATTCTAGTATTCTTCTTTCTTGGTCCATTTAATTTTGCATGAAAACTTTGGGTTTTTAGAGAGAAATTTTCCTGTCTTTAGGTTAGACAAAGAGGGCTTAATTCATCCAATTTCTATATGGACCTATGTATTGTCAAGAACAAGTAGTTATTACTAGTTTGTGCACCACTTTTTGAGACCGGTGCTGCAAGAGTTATTGCCATGATTAATAAATTGCTTGCCCCCCAAGGTTTTGCAATGGATTAAAAATTCATCAACATCAGTAGATTATTTCTTTGGGGAAGATTTTACATTTATTAGATATTACGGATTTTTTGGAGAACCCTTCTGACTTCCCGGATTTGTGATGGATCGGGTCTTCGTGTTGGAGACATGTTATCAGGAAACTCTTTCTAATAACACCTATGGCATGAGAAGGAACAAAAAAAAATTATATCTACTTCATCTTTGCATAGAAAATAATAAATTAGTTATTGGAGAAGCATAAATCACAAAAGGAATTGAGCTATCTGTAGGTGGTTCTAGGCTTAGTCCTTATATGTGACACATGGGACTAGAATCCGTCAAAGAAACTTCCCCTCAAGCATGAGACATGGGAATATATGGAATCTAAGAGGAACCCAACTCAAGAGAAGTCAAAATTGTATGTTGAACTAGCCCTCATACCAACTAAAAGGCCAAAGCGAATGAATTTCTATATGCCACACGCAAGATATCAGAGGGAGGTTCCAAAAAGAAAAAACCTTAAAAATAAGATGAAACAACAAGGGTGGTCAAAATGCAAGATGAAAATCTTCTAGAGGTTTCAACAAGAGATGGGAGGGACACATAAATTGCTCAGAGAGCTCTACCCATATGATAAACAATTCGAGGAAATTTATGAATGGGAATCTGATTCTAAAAATAGCAACCCAAAGTCCATCCATGAAGTAACAAAGGAGCGACTTCCATGCCATACTTTCTAACCACAAGAGTTTGATAGAGGGAAAATATCTGAGGAAAGGGATTGATAGGTTGTATCTTCTACCAGTGTCTAAAGAAAAGGGAAGAGAACCCGATGGTCCCCAAGAGAATCAACCATAGAATAAGAAGATCAAGCTTCAATGGGTTCATTCACTAGGGTATTAGGATGCTCTAGTTCAAGTCAAAGGAAGTAACAGCGAGTTCAAGACTTGGACATACTTGATGCAGTTGTTAGAAATTAAGAAGAAGCAGAGTCCACTCTCTAGAATTTTCAGATGGTTGTGGTCTAGGTAAGTCTTGCTCCCCCTCTTCTTCCAGTTTCTGCATATTTGGTCAATCTTTTTCCCCCACTCATTGAAATTAATCCTTCACTTATTGACCTTGAGATTTTGGTTCTGAATGAGCCCCTTGCCATTTTTAATTTACCAAGTAATGTGCCCTGCGTGTTGAGCAAGAAACATCCACTTCAGTCGCTATTGACTCTTTAATTGCCCTATGTAGGGCCCTCATTGAAAAAGATGAAACATCCATGCTACCTATTACCCCAGGCCTGTCCGCATTCAGACAAAAATTGCATGTTTCATCCATTGCTCTTTTTAATCCAAGTGGTACTTCCAGTGCCCAATCTCAATTTGGCATCTCATCATTTTCAATGATTACTCTCCCATTTTCCTCCCCACATGCCCATACATCTGAAGTGCCCCCTTTTGTCACTCTTTTTAGTGTGCCCCTTGGTGCTTCTATGGTAGTACATAGCATTGAATCCCCACAAAATATTTAGAAGAATTTCGATGCAACTAAGTTGGCCCAACAATAGAAAGCATAAAAGAAGAGAGAAGAATATCGAGCTACCAGTTGCTAAAAAGATTTATACATTTTTTAATAAAGAATTAAATTCTCTGTGGATCACTACCACGAAGCCGCTTGTAGCCCAACCCAAAGGACAAATGCAAATGGAGGGAAATGATATCAGAGTAGTGGGTCTAGATTTGAATGAGATTTGTCCATGTGACAAGGTAGTTCTATCCAAGACCACTCAGAAGGTAGTATGTACAAATATGAGAGGCTAGATCAGAAGCTGAGAAAATGTGAAGCTAAATTGGCAAATGTGAAAGAAACAGAGTCAGTTGCAATCGAAACTCAGGGCACAAAATGATGAAATGTCTCATATAATGTAGGTGAATGAACAACATGAGGAAGCAATAGGATCTATTGCGACACTTCAAGATGAGTAAATCCAGCTGTACACTGAGATAAACATGTTGAAAGGTGAGATTACAGTTGAGCAACAATCTAGTGCAAAACACCAATGTGTTCAGGAGAGTATAAGAAAGGAGTTGCACGGTGCCTGAGCTTAGGCTTCTGATTATCTATAAAAGGCCCGACAGGAGGTTGAAAAGATAAAATTTGATAAATAGGAAGCTAAGTCTGCTTTGCATGCTCATAATTAGAAGGTCAGAAATTTAGTTTTTGTATTGGCAGAGGCTCTTGAGAGAAGAGATCTACTAGAGCAGAGATTAAAGGAAAAAGAGGCTCAACTACAAGAAGATTTGGTAGCTTCAAAAAGGTCTATGACCCTTCCTATAAAAATAAGGTTGGTATCCACCTATTAGGAGTGAATCATTATTATGCTCGTCATTCTGAAACCAACCGTATAATTTTTGAGAGATGCCCTAGAAATAAATGAAAAGGTTGGCTTGTTGGCTGACCAAATTCTTTAGGAGTACACTCCTCGAGAGGCCGAGTCATATAACTTGATCTCCAAGATCTATGTGGTGAAAGATGAGGCCCTAAGGATTGTAGGTATTAAAGATCGAGGGGTTATCTCTAGTAAAGAAATCAAATTCAATCACTGCCATAAGATGGCATCCAGGACCAAGAACAACTAGGCGGTGTTAAATAAGAGGGTCGATGAAATCAAGAAGGATTTTGAGGTCTTATACAGTTTCTGGTTATCTCCCTTCCTTTAATCAAATGGAGATGTATTGTCAGTTGAGAAGATTACATAAGAGGTTAGAAATAAGGTTCAGACTTCTACTAATCTTCCAAGGCCAAGTTCAACACTATTAGTAGACAACATTGAGAATGATGTTCTTCAACTTTCTTATCTTTACTATCATTTGGGAGTTGTTTCAGTGAGATGGGGATTTGTTTCTTTCAAAGAAGTCTTTGAGTAGGATCAGGCGTATAAAGCCTTTTGTAGCCTTGCTCGACTGACTGATGTAGAATGGGGGATGTTGCATTCCATATTCCTCAAACTCCAAGAATGACCAGAGGTTTAGGTTTGTCCCTTCACAAGAAAATCCGCCCTATGAGTCACTAGAACTGTGAAGAATTTTTTTTCCTTAGTCTACTTTTGGTTTTCGACTTTTTTGTCTTTAGGAATATCCGCACGTGAAAAGGTTATATTTCTGACAGGCACACAATGCACCACGTGGTGGTTGCGTGCAATTTATTAATAATTTTCTTCAAAATCTGGGAGTTGGACCACGTGTTAGCTTGGAAGATGATTTTTTGAATCCGCTTTTCATGAATCTGAAACTATCCACCCATGTGACACATCATCTCTTTGCACTAGAGGGGTTGTATATTGGGAGTCTTCATTTGGAGACTGTCATAATGCATTTTTCCTCATTCCAATGAAGGGAAGTAATTCGGTGCCACCAAAGCCACTTGATTGATCAACAAGACCTTTTCCAAACTATCTTTGTAAGATCCAAGTGATTACAAGGGGTGATCTTGTTGAAATATCTAAATGATATTAATGCGGCAGTTGAAAGTTGATGAGTAGGATTGCAATGACCAAACAAAAGATCTAGGATCATATTTCCAAGCTATCAGGTGTGTACGTTTGGTAGTCATTAAGTCTGAATGAGGTCGACATTTCTCTCTCCTTGGCGGCTATAATTTGGGAGAAACAACATGAAGAAAGGGTTCTTGAAGTTTTCCTTTTGGAAAAGTTTCCTTTGTTTTCATAGTTAGTAGAAATATTTTCTTTAGAAGTTTAGAGAACTCTACTTCACTTTGTCATGTTATGTCTTTTATATGATCAAAATATTATTGGATTAGAATCCAATCTCTATTTTAAAGTTCATCTATATTTGAAGTATGAGATATTTTGAAGAAATATTTTAAAGTGTGCATGATATGGTCTTTGTTAATATTTCTTTCTTTATATTTTTATCCAGAATAGAACACTGTGTCTTGCTTAATCTAAATGGTTTGATTATCGGAATTCCATACTTTTTATGTATATGATTAAATTATAATCTATAGAAACTAGATTATGTCATTGGACTTTTCCATTTTCTTTGTAGGATTATTATTTCTTCATGATATGCTATATTAGGAGGAAGAGTTTATGTTTCTTTTGAATGTTTTCTATTAATTCTAGAAGCTCTATGTTTGGTTGGATCTTAATATGCAATTCCTATAGGTGGATTGAATGACTACATTTGTGCTTGTATCTAGCCTTAGTTGTTTATTCTCTTCCCAACAATGAAGTGATGTGGTGTTCTATGTCTATCATGTCACTCATAGAAGGAAATGTGTGGTTTTGAAATTTTGTAAAAGTGTTGGTGCATCGCCACTTTTAATGTTTTTCTACTTACATTTATTTCTACTCTTTTCCCAAAATTAGAGAAGAGTTGGCTTTCTATAAAAATCCCAAAGGTATTCAGTGAGGCGCATATTGTCCCCCACTCACTGAATTTCCCATAAGACTGTTTGAGAGGCACAAACTTTGATGATCAACAAGAAACAAGCAAAATCTACTAGCATTAAGGCATTAGATATTTACCATATTATGAAAAATGATTTTCTCATCAAAGACTTATTTGAAAAATTTAGTATTGAGAGGTTCCCTATCCAATTTCTAAAAACTATTCCCAATGACTATTATTATTCCAAAACACACTCTAATGAGTATGAGTGGGATTCTCCTTTTGTCACCTCAAGTGATGATGACCTAGACACCCAATGCGAGAATGATACCAGATTTATACTAACCATTTTGACAAACTACATAAGCTTTAATGAATAATGATGATAGCATACCCCTCTACTACCCATAATTGATAGATTGGGACCAAAAACAACATACACCTATTCTAGATCAATTCCAAAATGATGAAGCAATCACAGAGTTAATGGGACTTTGAATAGAAATACCAAAAAGAGATCACAAAGTAGGGTTCATCATGGAACTTGAACAAGATGCATACTTCGATGGGGAGATTGTATCATCTAGTTGAAAAATAAAATATAAAATATAAAACATAAAAATGTGACCCCCTAGAGAGGACCACAATTTATCTCTATTGTATCTTTTAAAGAAGAAAATAAAGGATGCATTTAAAGGTGAAAACCTCTCCAAGGCACCCAAAGACGGAGGGTTCAATCTCCCCATATTTGAATATCAAGAAAATTCAATGCTACTAGTGGAAGAAATAGAATTCATTAGTATTGGCATGAAAAAGAACCCAAATATCACATACCATGCGACATCTCTTGATCCTAAAGATAAAGAAAATTTTATAGCATTCATCAATGAAAAAAATATAAACTTTGCATGGACCTATGGAGATACGCCTAGAATAGATCCAACACTAGTGGTACATCATTTGGCCATATCTCCTAGAGAAAAACCTATCAAACAGAAACTAAGCAAAATGTATCATCAAATAAAACTATTGGTAAAGGTTGAACTAAAGAAATTAATAGATGTGGGTTTCATCAGACCCATTGATTATCTAGAATGGATATCAAATCTAGTACCATTTTCAAAGCCCACTAGAGGCACAAGGATCTGCACAGACTTTTGAGACCTAAAAAAATCCTTCCCAAAGGATGACTTCCCACTTCTAAGTATTGACATGATCATGGATCTGATAGTAGGGCATGAGATGCTATCATTTATGGATGATTTCTCTAGGTATAATTAGATAAAAATATCCCCTGCTGATCAACATAAAATGATATTTACTCATTCTTGGGGAACCTTTTGTTGGAATTTCATGCAATTTGGCCTAAAGAATATAGGAGCCACACATCAAAGAGAAATTATTACCATCTTCCATGATATGCTACATAAAATCATGGAAGACTATGTGGATGAAATTCTAGCAATGTTCGTTAAAAGGAAATATCACTTGACCAATCTTGTAAAGGTGTTTGATAGGATAAAACAGTATTACTTGAGACTCAACCTAAAAAATGTGTGTTCGACGTAACATCCAGAAAATTGCTAGGGTATATAGTGTCAAGAAGGGGAATTGAAGTAGATCCTGTGAAAGAAAAAGAAATATAAGAAAATTCTCCACCAAAGACATTGAAGAAACTAATAAGTTTATAGGGGAAGCTACAATTTATCAGGTGATTTATCACACAATTGATAGAAAAATGTCACCCATTCATCCATCTCTTACATAAAGATATCATATTCAAGTGGGATGGAAGATGTGATCAGGCATTCCAACAAGTTAAATAATACTTACTCCAAGTTTAATGTCACCTATTCCAAAAAAAGAAATGAGAATCTATGTGTCTACAACACAAGTAGCATTGGGATCACTCCTAGCATAGCTAGATGATAATAAAAAAGAAAGAGCGGTCAACTACATCATCCAAACACTAGTGGGATATGAGTTGAACTACTTACCCATAGAAATATTATGTCTCTCGGTCATATTTGTGACAAAAAATCTAAGACATGATATCTTAAACAAATAAAGTGTAGTTCTAGAAAGAGTAGTTCTAACAAGAAAAATCGCTAAATGGGTAATGATTCTAAGTGAGTTCAACATAGAGTGTCTGGATAGAAGAGCCATAAAGGGAAAAATCATAGCATACTAGCTAGCTAAAGCACCAATAGAAGATCACAAGCCTCTTACAACTTGATTCCCAGATGAAAGTATATTGTTGAGAGAACAAATAGACCATTGGACCCTATACTTTGACGAGCCCCATACTCAACATGGCTCTGGAGCAAGTATTCTATTTCTCACACCACAAAGAGATAGTATACCAAAGGCATATAGAATTTATTTCCCATGCACAAACAATATATTAGAGTATGAAGCTCTAGTCACAAGGACTCAAGATGACAATTAAATGGAGAATAAAAGAACTACAAGTCTTCAGAGATACTCATCTAGTAATCAAGCAAGTGAATGATGAGTACCAAAAAAATATGACAAAATAATGTTGTATAAAATAATGGTGGATAGTTTTAAGGAATATTTTGTCACAATAACCTTTGAAAAAATTCCTTGAATCAACAACAGAGCAACCAATTCTATGGAAACAATAGGGTTGCTCCTTGATATTTTGTAGAACATTCCCAAGTATGAGTTCCTTATGGAGAAACTACTCATACTAGAATTTAATATCCCTAAATTTGAACTATGTGTGTTGTTGTTGGTCCTAATTCACCATGGTACCAAGACACATTCAATTACATGAGGTTCACCACTTGACCTAAAAACCACCCAAAAGAAGACCTTCACCTATAGGACTTCCTGATTTACGATCCCAAGAGATACTTTATATCATCAAAGTTTAGATGGTATGTTACTCCAATGTCTTAATGCAAAAGAAGCACAAACTACCTTACAAGAGGCACATGAAGGTGTTTATGGGTTTCACTCTAGTGGACCTAATCTAGTCCAAAAAATTCTCTGAATGGGGTACTACTGGCCTTCCATGGACCAAGAATGTATTCAATATTCTATAAAGTGTCATTAATGCCAGTAACATAGTGACCTTGTTCATGCACCAGCGCATGAATTGAGACCCATCACAAGACCATGGCATTTTTTGTAATGGGGATTAGACCTGGTAGGTAATATTTCTCTGTTGGAATGAGTTCAATATGTGATTTTGATTGTTTGATGTCATTAATGGTTGTCATTGATGTCAAAATATCTTGGTGGATTGACTGAGGATTAGATCTATTGATTTGGTTATCTGGATTGGCATGGTTCTAGATTTTGTGTTGTAATAATCCATCTTTGGTTGTATCTATCTTGGTCCCATTCTTCTTGCAACATAATGTGGTACACCTTTTTGGTTTCAGACTGATCTAGTAGTTAGTTAACGTGCTTCGACATACTATTTTCATTGTAACATGCATATCTTATTCTTTGGTTCTAAATATCATGTAGCATGTTGACTTGAGTAAGGAGGCTATGTTTGGTCCATATTTCATTTCTCTCCACCATATGAATGTTTTTTTGGCGGCCTATTATAAATTGTGCTTGGCCAACTTAGGAGTTTATGGAATAATGGAATTCTATAAGTGAGAGTTGATTGTGTTCAATGAAAGAATGTGTGATGAATACGAATCTATATATCCATACATTGAAAAGTATGTGAGAGATTATAACCAGAGGCAACAAACAATGAAATTACATCTGGTGTCATTGTTAGTGTTAGTTCTTTCAGTGGTGGATTCATTTTCATCATTATTCTAGCAATGAGCTATTTTTTGTAGGCAGTGAGACTTTCTCTTTTTGTAGTGACCCTTTTTGTATCTTTAGCTATAATAGCTAGGCAGTGAGCCAAACTGATAGTGAACCACCCTGTAGTGAGTACCTTGGTAGTGAGTCCTTGTAAAAATCACCTTAATCAGTTTCACCTTAATCGGTGTTTTATAATTGAGAATTAGCATTCTTCATGATTTTTCCCTTCTTTGGTTTCCATGTAATTTCTAGTGTTCTTTATGCATGGTGTTGTTGTGTTCTTTCATGTTCATCAATATATGATTTATTAAAGGTTGCTCTAGATTAATTGAATCAAAGTAATTTTTTTATAATAACTAATTCACCCCCCCTCTTAGTTATTCAGACTGTTCTACAATTGGTATCAAAGCTTTGTTTCCTTGAAGAAGAGAATAACTACTTGGGGTAGATCCAATGGTGTATAAACTAAAAATTCTTGTGTTTGATGGATTTGATTATAGTTTCTAGAAAGTATAGATGAGAGGTGATCTAATCTCTCTAGGCTACAAGACTTGGAAAGCTATTGAGACAAAATATTTTGAACCGAAAAGTGGTCCTATTTATGTGGATGAGATTTATACCTATGAAGAGAATAAAAAGGCAAGGTATGCAATCTATAATTCTCTATCTAAAATTGAGTCAAATTTTTTTCTTTCATTGGGCATTTCTTATGAAGTATGGGAAAAATTGAAATAAATCTATGAAGGAAATGATAGAGTCAAATTATCAAAGAAGTTGATAGCTAAACATAGATATGAAAACTTGGGGATAGTGCAATAAATGAAGTCAAAAATCAAGGAGGCACTTTGTTAGATAAATATGTAATGGAGAAGATTATTATGACCCTACCAAAGGGTTAAAACAATAAGATCTCATCAATTGAGGAAGTTTATGATCTAAATAAAATTACTAAAGAGAAAATATTTGGCACCTTGACTATGTTTAAGATGAGAAAAATTGGAAAAGATAAGGAGAAATCTGAAATAGCCTTCAAAGCCATAATGACAGAAGAAGATCCGAATGATGAAAGTTCAGAAGAGTTTGAAGCAAACTTCACAAGGAAACTGAAGAAAGGTACCGATAAGTACAAAGGTATGTTACCTCTTAAATTCTTTAGATGTGGAAAGATTGGTCATTTAGAAAATAAGTGTCTGGAAAAAGGAACAAGGCAAAAGTTTAAGAAGATCAACAAAAAGGCCTATTATTTCAATGAGGATGTTGGAATTTCAGATGATGAATCAGATCATGAGGATTGTTTGTTTTTGGTGGAAAACGATGAACCTAGATTTGATATTTCTAATATTTGTCTAAAATATAATGATAACATGGAAGCTACACTCTTTTTTAAAATAAATAGAGATGAATAACTGATTGATAGTGGATATTCAAATCATATGACTAGTGACAAAAGTAATTTTGTGAAGCTTGAGAAATATGATGGAGGCTATGTTATATTTGTAGATGATAAAACTACATAGATTGTTGGAATTGGTTCTATTATGTTTGATGGAAAACACAACACTAACAACATTTACTATGTGAAGGGATTATATCATAATCTTCTAAGTGTTGGATAGATGTGTGATAATGGCTATAATGTGGTGTTTTAGGATGATGGTTGTGAGATATAGAAGAGATCCAAAACTGTTATTGCAGCTGGAAAAAGAACAAGTGAGAACATGTATCAACTAGAAGGAGCTACAAAAATATTCTTAGTATCTCATTCCAATGACATTTGGCTATGGCATCGGAGGATGTGTCACATCAACTTTGAAAATTTGTTAAGGATAAGTTCATCAAGAGTAGTTAGAGATTTTCCAAGATTAACCAAACCAGACAATACTATATGCAAAGGATGTCAAGAAGGAAAGAAAACCAGATAAATGTTTCAAAGAAAATAAGAATCATCTACCATATTTTTGGAACTTGTACACACCAATCTTTGTGGTCCAACCAAAACAAGAAGCTTATATGGTGAGATTTATTTCATTCTTTTTATATATGACTATTCCAGATTCATTTGAGATGATTTTCTGGGAGAAAAATTAGAGGCATTAGAAAAGTTCAATATTTTCAAGGCATGAGTTGAGAATGAAGTTGATAGGAGAATCAAGTGTTTAAGATCCGATAGAGGAGGAGAGTTAACTTATGATGAATTCAAAAAATAATATGAAAAACATGGCATTAGAAGACAAATATCTACCCTTAGAACACCTCAATAGAATGGTGTAGTGGAAAGAATGAACTGGATAGTTCAAAAAGCAGCTAGAACAATGATCATAGAAGTAAATTTACCATAAATCTACTGGAGAGAAGCACTACAAACAATATTTTACACTCTTAACAAAGTACTATTCTAGAGGAAATATGGAAAGACATCATATGAGCTATGGCATGGAAGAGCTCCCATAGTAAAGTACTTTAAGATTTTTGGAAGCAACTACTACATTAGGAAAGATGGGGACTATCTTGGAAATTTTGATAGTAGAGATTATGAAGGAATATTCTTGGGTTACTCTACAAAAAGTAAAGTGTATTGGTGTTACAAAAAGAGACTGAATAAAATGGTTGAAAGTGTGAATGTGAAAGTAGATGAAGATGTTTAAATAATTCCTAAGAAACACTTTATATATAAATCATATAATTTAGATGATAAAGGAGAGAAGGATAAGAAATAAAAAGAAAAGGAAGAGAAAAAGGATGCTCTGGCAACTACAACTAAAACTCCAAGATATGTATAGAAAAAACATTCAAAAAATAGATTATTGGAGATAAGAATAAGGGAATTATCACAAGAAGAAAAGAAAATCAAGAGCAAGTATTACTATGCCTACTCTCAAAAAATGAGCCAAAGAGTATAGAAGAAGCATGCAATGATCATAATTAGATGAAGGTAATGAAAGAAGAGATGGATTAGATAGAGAAAAATCAGACAGGAATTTATGCCCAGATCGACAGACAAAAAAGTTATTGGAACAAAGTGGGTATTCCAGAACAAGCTAGATGAAAATAGAAAGGTAATGAGAAACAAGGAAATATTGGTTTGCAAAGGTTACACTTAGATTGAAGATATTGATTTTGAAGAAATATATGCCCCTATTGTTCATATGGAAGCAATCAGGATGTTCTTAGCTTTTACAACTTTTAAGGATTTTAAAGTTTATCAAATAGATGTAAAATCTGCATTCTTGAATGGAGAACTGAAGGAAGAGGTCTACATTGAGCAACTAGAGGAATTCAAGTTTGGAAGTAACCTAGATGTTGTTTACAGGTTGAAGAAAGCTTTATATAGATTGAAGTAGGCACCTATAACCTGGTATGGTAGATTAGATAAGTGCATGATTGGACAAGAATTTCAAAAGGGATTTATTGATAGTAATTTATACTACAAAACTCACTCAGATCAAATGTTGATTGTTGTGGTTTATGTTGATGACATAATATTAGGAGGAAATGATGATATGTGTAAAAAATTTATAGATGAAATGTAGAAGGAATTAAAATTTTCTATGATAGGTGAGCTAAATTTCTTCCTTGGATTGAAAGTAAATCAAAACAACAAAGGAATTTTCATTTCCTAGTCCAAGTATACAAAAGAAATATTGAAGAAGTTTGGATTGGATAATTCCAAACTTGTTTGTATGCCTATTGTTACCAAATGTAAGTTGACAAAATAAGATGATCCACCTAAGGTTGATGCAAGCATGTATAGATCAATGATTGGAGGATTGTTATATTTGACTACCACTAGACCAAAAATTATGTATATTGTTTTTTTAGCAACTAGATTTCAGCAAAAACAAAAATAATCGCATCTTGTAGTAAAAAGGATCTTTAGATATTTGAAGGTTTTAGAAGATATAGGGTTATGGTATCCAAAGGACTTAGATTTCACTTTGAAAACCTATAATGATGTTGATTGGACTGGATGTGTTGATAATAGGTGGAGTACAGGTGGTGGAGCTTATTTCCTTGGTCAAGTAAAAAGAAATATTTTTTATGTTTATCTACTGCTAAAGTTGAATACATTGCAACATCCTCATGTTGCACTCATATACTATGGATGAAAAAAACACTGAAGGATTTCGGTATATCATTTGATGAACTGATCTCAATCATGTGTGATAATACTAGTGCAATAAAAATTTCTAAGAATGTTGTACAACACTCTAGAATGAAGCATACATCCATAAGATATCATTTCTTGAGAGAGAAGGTGTTGGAAAATTAAGTAAGACTTGAGTATGTACCTTCAAAAGAGTAGATTACAGATATTTTCACAAAACCATTGAGCAAAGATACTTTTGAGTATCTCCAGAAGAAGATCCTAGTCTATAATAACATGCACCGTGGTGTGCATTGGTCCATGGTATTACATGCTTACTTCTATCTAGATCAATTGTTGGTGGCATCCTTATAGGGGGAGAAGAGTAAGTTTTTCAAGGGGGGTTTTTCCCTTTGTCTTTTCTTCTCCCCCTTTGACATCAAAGACAAAGGGAAAAACCCCCCTTGAGAAACTTACTCTTCTCCCCCTATGAGGATGCCACCAAGCATTGATCTAGATGGTCCTTAATGCTAACATTGAGTTGACTAGTTTGTTATTGATGAACGTTGAAATCAAAGACAAAGGGGGAGATTATTGGAATGAGTTGAAGATGTGATGTTGATTGTTGTTTGTCATTAATGGTTGTCATTGATGTCAACATATCTTGGTGGATTGACTTAGGACTAGATCTATTGCTTTGGTGATCTGGATTAGTGTGGTTTCAGATGTTTTTCTATAATAATCCATCTTTAGTTGTATCTATCTTGGTCCCATTCTTCTTGCAACATAATGTGGTACACCTTTTTGGGTTTGGACCGATCTGGTAGTTGGTTAACATGCTCTAGCACACTATTTGCATTGTAACATGTATGTCTTATTCTTTGGTTCTGGATATCATGTAGTGTGTTTATCTAAGTGAGGAGGCTATGTTAGGTACACATTTCATTTCTCTCCATCATGGGAGTGTTTTTGTGGTGACTTATTTCAAATTGTGCTTGGTTGACTTAGGAGTTTATGAAAGCATGGAATGGTGTAAGTAAGAGTTGATTCTGTTCAATGAAAGAAAGTGTGATGAATGTGAATTTTTAAATCCATACATTACGAAGTATGTGAGAGTTTATAACTAGAGGTTGTAAATAGCGAAATTCTATCTCGTGTCATTGTTAGTGATAATTCTTTCAGTGATGGATTCCTTTCCATCATTCTTCTGGCAGTGAGCCTTTCTCTTTTGGTAGTGAAATTTTTTGGATCTTTGGCTATAATAGCTAGGCAGTGAGCCCAATCAGTAGTGATCCACCATGCAGTGAGAAACTTGGTAGTGATCCCTTGTAAAAATCACCTTAACTAGTGTCATTTTAATCTGTGTTTTATAATTGAGAATTAGCATTCTTCATGGTTTTTTCCTTCTTGGGTTTCCATGTAATTTCTGATGTTCTTTGTACATGGTGTTGTTGTGTTCTTTCATGTTCATTAATATCTGATTGATTAAAGGTTTTTTGGATTCATTAAAGTAAATTAAATTGTTTTATAATAGTTGATTCAGCCCCCCTCTTAGTTATCCAGAATGTTCTACATTCTCCTACTTCCTCTAGCAGGCATAAGTTTATTATTACTTTGATTGAGTATTTCATCAAATGGGTAGAATAAATTCCATGAACCTACATCATTAGAAACTAGATATCAAAGTTCAATTTTGAATATATTTGATTTGTAGGTATTGAATTCTCCAAACAATTTTAACAGATAATGGAACCCCATTCAAGAACCAAGACATCCAAGAAATTTGTTCCAGGTTCTCTATCTAGTATAGATTCTCCACACCCTACTATCCCCAAGGAAATGGATAGGCTAGCGCATCTAACAAAACCATCCTAAAAATGGGTAAGGGCATCAATCTGTGACACAATTTTGATGTCAATGGAAAAATTCAAAAAAAAATCCAAATTGAGCTTGGTGCACACCAAATTTGATGAGTGCCAAATTTGGTGTGTGACAAATAAAAAAGTTAATTAAAAGAAAGAAACACGTGTATACATCTAAAAATGGTCACATCATATTAAGTCAGGTAATTAATTAAATACAAGTTATTTAATTAAAAATCTAATTCCATCTACATATAAATAAATTTAACTATTTATTTATATTGTTCATTTTCTAATTCTTCTATTTTAATTAAATAAATAACTTTATTAAATTATTATCATTTTCTATCTTCCTCTTAATTAATTAAATAAATTTTATAGTTTATTTAAATTAATTATCCTATTACTTTAAGTTTGAATTTTTAAATTCAAATAAAGATGTTCTTCTAAATTCATCATCATTTCTTATTCTTCACTTCACATATAATTAAATATTTTAAATATTTAATTAGGCACCTTCTATCCTCTTTTCACACATAATTAAATATTTTAAATATTTAATTATAGAAGCTTCTAAACCCACATGTCACATATAATTTAATAATTTAATTATGGAATTATCTTCAACTACCAACTAAATCCTCATAACTAAAAATGACAAATGGCTACTTTCCTTCATTTTTTAATGGAGAAGATTATGTAGGAGAAAACATTTTCCCTCTTTCTCTCTAGCTTCCATCTTTCTCTCCAACTTCTCGATCTTCCACCGTTCATCTTACCAAGCTTGATTTCAACCATTGATCTTTGCCAACTAAGCTTTTGCCTTGAAAAGTCTATAAATAAGACCTCTTTGTGATTTGAAAATTATCTAGTTGCATAGCGTGAGAATTATAGTTGCATTATCAAGCATTTAGCAATATTAATATCCTAGATTTCTTGAGCATAGAATAGCATCTTAGCTTTATCATTTTAGCATAAACAATCATGGTAGAATATCTTGTATAATTTATTTTAGTTTCATATCTTAGCATAGGAGTCCATACTGCATATCATCTCATTCTCTAGGTTGTCATTTGATTGAGCTTTTGCTTACACAATATGAGAGTAAGCACCTTAAAATGAATCCTTGGAGATAGAGGACAATGGGACGTCTTTGAAGAATCTGCCAAGTTTGGAGTTTGTTTAGCTTTAAATTAGATTCTTTGATACAATGTTTCATTGGTGTGTTGTTTAACTCATTTGTTGTTCCCACATATTTACACACACATTTTTGGCACCCACAGTGGGGCCCTTTCCCCCTTTTTAATATTTTATTGTAGGTTTTTTGGTAGGTTACAAATTTGACTCATGGTTTAGCGCATACGAGACCTGGTTTAGTGCATACATTGGATAGTTTAGTGCATACGAGCCTTGTTTCAACGCATAATTTCTCTATTTTAGCACTTTCCCATGTTCTTTTGGCACATGGCTACTCTGTTATAGCACATTTGTGTGTATATTTTAGTGCATACATGTTCTGCTATAGTGCATTTATGTTTTCTTTTAGCATATTCAAGAGACTATAATTTTTAATCCTGGTTCTGACGTGTCCACAAACAAAGATTAATATTTTTGTATAAGGTTAAAATGAAGCAATCCTAGGGTAGCAATTCAGATTAAATAAACCAATCCTAGGGTAGTCACCAAAAAATTGATATATCTTGGATAAAATGAATCCCATGTCTTTTGTGAAGCAACATCTTCACCTAGCTTAGCAAATTGTTATTTGGGATTAAAATTGAACAAGATTATTTGCTGTGTTTGTTAGGTGATAGGCCTATGCTCTCCCCTTAACTAGGTGATGAAAATTCCAAACTCATCTTTTAATTTCATGCATTGTATGCTTTGTTAAAACCTTTAGCGGGACTGCTCTTGTGGGAAAAAGTACTCACCCAAGATGAACAACCTAAGTGAGAACCCCTAAAGCCAATGATTCCAACCCACTATAATCAAAAGCGAGTTGTCAATGAAAATCCACTCGAGGGTAGTCCACAAAATAACCATCCCCAAAGCCTTTGTTTTAAAGGTTGGGAATTCTTCTGAGGGAGTTTATAATTTTCTACACTAAACAAAATCCCTCATTACAAACCTTAGTGTAGAAGCTAACCGAGTTAGTAGCCAAACATTATAATACTCATAGTGCAAGGGGAGGGAAGAACCTTCCCCCAAGATACTCACCATATAATTTCCAAGGATCATTTTCTCAAGGTATCGATAAATATAACTTTGAGTAAACACCTAGAAAAGACAAAAACATGGTCACCCTCTAGGGGGTGACATGACTATGTGAGTTGATGCAATTTTAAGATGTGGGCTATGATGATTATAATGACCTTTTTGAACATTAAGAGTGAGTCTAGTTGAAGTGTTTTTTTTTTCAAATACCCATTGAAATTTTAGAGAACACACACTTATTGTTTAGATTCTAGGACTTTAAAAACAACCATCTTCTAACTGCATGATGTGCTTTTCAAACAATAATTCAGATAAGATCATCCAGATCAGTAAACTTTAAAAAAAAAATTGTTTTAGCACATTGACTTCATCTTTCAGTGGATTGACCTGATCTTTTAGCGCATTCATGCAAAATTATACCGCATCCATGCAATAGTCTAGCGCATTCATGCAACATTCTATTGTATCCACGCAATAGTCTAGTGCATTGATTTGATCTTTTAGCACATCCATTGAAAATTCTAGTGCATCCCTGACATAGAGTAGCACATCTATTTTCTGAGCCAAAATAATTGGGTATGTGCAGGATCATGATGGGCCAAAAAGTGGCGATATCTAAGTGATATGATGACCCATGTGGCTAACGACTTTTATTTTACCCAGAATTGATGAAATGAAAAGCGTTTCTAAAGGAGATTCTCAAATTCCCACCAATATAAATTATGCTTTAATTTGAATTTTGTAAATATTTATTATTCATTCTATTTGAATTATGACTAGAGTCCTGATTGATAGGCCGATTGAAAAAAATCTATAACTTTCAAATGATATCACATTTTTGAATCCGAAACATGTGTCACATTCTATGCTTGACATATTATAGGATTAAAAAAAATTGTATTTCATGAATTTTTGACCAAGTTAAGGTGGTTAGACATACGAGTTTTTATATTTTTTTAAAAATTTAATAAAAAAATCATAATTAATTATTTACTTGGAAAAAAATTACAAAAAAATATGCATCACATTAGGACATGAGTCCCCTACTTATATCTAAAATATTATAAAAAATTATGATCATTTTATTGTGGTTAGGGTGGTCAAACAGACACCTACTTCTTATTTTTCACTGAAATTTAAGTACTATTGCATTGAAATTTAAAATTTTTACCAAATAGATTTAAAAAATAAAAATAAACCTAGTAGTTTAGAAACTACATTCAATTTTCTACAAATTCTATTCTTACATATTTTTAAAATAATTTAGATAACTGATTCAAATATTTACGTCAAGTTGCCTAACTCTGATTTTCTGAATTGTATTGCCACTTAAGGGCCTGTTTTTTGCATGATGATCCTACACATACCCAGTCTTCTGATGCAATCTACCACTGATACTAGTATTTTCTATGCTCATGGTCTAGAAATCTACAACATTTTTCAAGAAATCCCTTGGAAAAGGATCAAGAAACCAAAAAGGTTGCTTAGCTACAAGAAGCTCTTGAAAAGGACACTTTTTATACCAAAGTAGGAAAGTCTTGCTTGAGCATCAAACTTTCATCCATAGATATCATGACTTTTCTAAAGGATTTACTGATGATTTTATTTAGAGCCTTTATCTTCAAAAGCTTATTATCAGCGAAGAGCTCTTTTTCAAAGGCATAATCAGAGTCAGCCCATTCGTCCTTCTTTCATTCTGCAACTTGCAATAAAATATTCCAACTATCCAAATCAAGTGTTGCAATAGAAAACTTGGAAACATTAGGCTTTTGCAAAATCCTTGTTTTTTTTCAAACTAAGATCAAAACAACGTAAAGTGCATCAATTTATGAGTTTTAGTTTAATTCCCATAATAGGATCTATTATCCTTCATCCAAGGAATCACAATTTGCAAATTAGAAATTCCTTAGTCATATCAATAGAATCCATCATTCTATTTTGGCTAAGGAATCCAACAAATTGCAATCTCCCATTTTTTATCAAAGTTAGTAAAGATTTGGTACAAGCATATTCCTATTGTCACAAGGTTCTGAAAACACCAAGAAGAAGACAAAAGGGAAAATCCACTTTGCAACATGGGTGATAGAGATGAGAATCATTTCCATAGGCTTAATGGAAATAGTTCAAGATATGAAATAATGGATGAAATGCTTCAAGAAGTTGAACAAGACCCACATTTTCATTTATTCATGGAAAATCTTTTAGAGTGGAATAAAGAAATATATTTTCTTTTATTGGAAAATCAAGGTACTAAATTTCCCTTGGACTATGATACAGAGAAAATCAAAGAAGATACTGAAAGAATTGAAACCCCCTTAAATGATCTTAGTGCTCTTACCCAAAAAATAAAAGCACTACAAGGGAAAATTAAGGAAATACAAGGGGGCGCAACCAAGAAGTATGCTTTGGAGGATATTTTTCCTATCCTTTCAATAGAAATCTCAACATGGTCTCGTTTCCAAAGCATTGTGAAATTCCAATATTTGAAAGATACAATGGGAAAATAGATCCTATTGATCACATGAGGGAGTTTTATAATATGAGCCTTGAATTTGTGCATGAAGATACATACTTGATGTGATTGTTCCCATGAAGTTTAGGTGGGCAATCCATGGAATGGATTTATAAAATCAATCCACCCATCAAGAAGTTTGAGGAGTTGATCAACAAATTCATATCCCAATCCTACAAAATTCAACATCAAATAACTATTCTTAATTTATGAAAATCAAATCAAAATAGTAGAGAACCCTTCATCGCATTCCTACAAAGATGGAGAAGATTATTTGCACGATATTCTTGTCCAATTTCTGAAAAGGAAAAGATGGATATCTTTATTGAAAGTCTTAATCAGGAAATGAGTTATAGGCTTAACCTTCATTGTCCTCCATCATTTGAGAAGTTTATTGAGAATGCAATCACTATTGAAGGAGCCTTAGTCAAGAGGGGAGTAATAAAGCTTGAAAAAGATAGTCCAAATTCGTATAATCATAACAAAAACAATGACAAATCAATATTTGGGACTAGAAACAAGAATGTTGTCAATGATGGTTTGGTAGATGCCAAAAATGTGAAAGAAAAACCATTCATCCTCAATCTATCAGGTACCCAACGCAATAACACCAATCTTGGAAATTCAACTAATAAAGGAAATACAAATTCTAATCAGGGAAACAACACCAATCAAGGTAATATGGCCAATAATCATGGTAATTTAACCAATAATCTCATAAACAATCAAAATTCAAATCCACCCAAGTCACAATTCTTCTCAAATCAATGAAGTTTTACTCCTTTGGGCCAATCTCTTGAATCAGTTCTCAATGACCTTATGGATAAAAATGCTATCATGTTGCCACCTCAAAGAGATTATGAGCCATGAGTCAAACCACCATCGTGGAATGAATCCTATTATTGTGATTACCATAGATGCAAGGGTCATAGGACTAATAATTTCCATATTTTGAAAAATTTGGTCCAGGATTTGATAGAAAATCACACCATAACATTTAAGGGACATCATGACAATGAAGATCATTAGGCATTTAAGGACCCTCTTTCGAATTATCAAAAAGGGGAATCTTTAGGTGAAAAAGGAAAAAAATTAAATTATGTCTATGATACCACAATCAATCACATCTACATAGATGGCCAGCAATTTAACATCATCAAGGTCAAAGGAAAGCAAGAGTATCAACAAGTTAATGCGACAATAAGGGGATAGGCAAAAATTGTCTTAAAAGGAAGCTCATCCAAATCAACTGTCCCTCCTCCAAGGCAGTATAATTTACTCAATCAATTATAGAAAAAATCAGCTCAAATCTCTATCTTGGAGCTTCTTAAGATATCCATGACACATAAAAACATTTTGGAGAAGGCTCTCATTGACACAACTGTATCCACTGATTTTGATATTGACAAGTTTCAAGCCATGGTGGGACACTTGGCCTCACCCACTTGTTTATCATTTTTCAAGAAATATGATGCTTCCATGACTCATCCCCACAACTCCTCACTTTATTTTGAATTCATGGTCCATAAAATTGAACCAGGCATGTCTTAATAGATGGAGGAGCCACTCTAAATATTTGTACTTTAAAATTGGCTCTTGCCTTAGGGTTTTTTGAAGAGTCTATTGATCCAAGAAGAAAAATAACAATTAAATCATATGATGACGAGGAACGAGATTCTAAGGGTCTTATCATGTTGCCTATCAGAGTGGGACCTATTGTAAAGAACACTTTTTGCTAGGTTTTGGATGGAGACCTTTCTTATAACATACTTTTGGGTTGTTCGTGGATCCATGAGATGCAACTAGTACCGTCAACATACCATGAATGTCTAAAATTTCCTTATGATGGACAAGAAATAACCATACTAGCAAATCATAACAACAACCAGATTTCTTCTAATCTTATAGCAACCCAGGACACTTTTATCTCATATAATAGAGAGGCTCTTTTTGTTTCTACTTCAAAACACAATGACCAATCAAAGGAATTGATAAAGAGCTTTGACACAAAATTGAAATTGAAGGAGAAAGGGGTGGGAGAATATTCATTATGTCTCTCTAACTTACTGGTTTCTCAAGATCATATGGCCAACCCACAATATCCAAACAACAAGTAGCAACAACTTCAACATCTAGAGCACAATCATCGGTCCCCATCACCATGTTTGATGGAAAATTTATCAAAGACAATACTCAAGAAGATGACGCTGAGGATAGAGCTATTCTCAATTGGCTATATAAAGATGAAGATGAATTTGTTCAACATATCAAATTTCCTATAGAGAAATATGGTAAAGGCTATGCAATAATGCAAAGGATGGGCTATGAAAGGACTAGTTCCATAGGTAAAATAAAGGAAGGAATTGTGGAACCCATTCAACCAAAAGTAACCCATTCAACCAAGAGTAACACATCCAAAAGATAAAATAGGACTTGGGTATGGTGATGATGCAAAAGAAGTATCCCGAAAGAAATCCCATGAAGAGATAGCTTCAAAAATTATGAGATTGTGGGACAACTCTGACACTGATTCAAATGAGTATGAATGGGATACAATTTATGATGATAATTATGGAGAGATAAAAGGGTGGATGCCATACAAAAATATACACCCATGCTTACACAAGGAGAAAGTTCAAGGATTCAACCACTTGACTATGTACTTCAAGATTACCATAACTCAAGCAAGGACAATTTGGTTCAAAAATAGATGGATAATCAATAGGAGGATATCATCATAGATCTTCCCTATAGCGAGAGTGATAACCATGTCCATGTCTTGACCTCACCCAACTAGATGATCCTTTTCCTTTAGTCCATCATGAGCTTATTGATTGGGATCAAACTAAACCAATTGATATTCCCATATTCCAAGATGGTGAGACCATTGTAAATTTTCTTTGTTCTTCCAATCCTAAAATAGGTTCCACTAGTGAATCTCATGATCAAAATTTCAATCAAGAGAGTGCCAAGTTTCTTAGACACAAAATTAATAATATTAAATATTGATCTAATGGTGAAAATAAAAAAAAGAAAATGTTAGATCATGAAAAAGGAAAAAGAAAGAGTGTATCTGACAGTGAAAACCTTTTAGAGGCATTGAAGGATGAGAAACTTGACACTCTCCTAGAACACTATCAGGAGAGGTCTTCTATTTGATTGAGCCAATAGAACCAATCAACATAGACACTGTAGAACAACCAAATATACTGCAACTTGTTGCTTCATTGACAGAGGAAGAAATCAAAAAATTCACAAAATTCCTGAAGGCTAATCAAATCAATTTTGCTTGGTCATATGCAAATATGCCTGGACTAGATCCTAATATCATCATGCATAATTTTTCTATAATGCTAGGGGAAAAACCAGTAAAGAAAAAGCTTAGAAAGATGCATCTGCATGTTGCATTGTGGTAAAAGAAGAATTGAAGAAACTATTGGATGTAGGGTTCATTTGGTCTATCGACTATGTAGAATGGATCTCTAAAATTGTCCGGTGTCAAAACCAGATGGGCATATCAGAATTTATATAGATTTTTGGGATTTGAATAAAGCATGTCTGAAATATGATTTTCCTCTGCATAACATTGACAAAATTGTGGATCTAATAGTTGGGCATGCCATGTATTCACTTATGGATGGAGTTTTTGGGTATAATTAGATTAAGATCACACCTAAGAATCAAGACAAGACTACTTTCACATGTCCCTAGGGTACTTATTGTTGGAATATAATGCCATTCAAACTAAAAAATGAAGGTGCAACCTATCAACGAGAAATGACCACTATTTTCATGACATGATGCACACTTTCATAGAAGATTATGTGGATGATCTCTTAGAAAAATCATACACAAGAGAAGGACATATGAATATCCTATCTAAAATCTTTGTCAGAATGGAAAAATTGAAGGTGCTCCTACACCATAGACTCAATCCAAGGAAGTGTGTCTTTGGGGTTAAATCTGGAAAGCTTTCAGGATATATTATTTCAGAAAAAGGAATAGAGGTGGATCCAACAAAATTCAAAGCCATTATGGAGATGCCACCACCAAGAAATATCAGTTAACTTCAGTTATTGCAAGGATGACTACAATCTACTAGGAGGTTCATCACACAACTAGCTAACAAAAGTTTTACTTTTATGCATTTCTTGCAAAAAAGTGTTCCTTTCAAATTGGAAGAAAAGTATGAGGCAATGTTCAATCAAATCAAGCTATATCTGATGAGTCCACCAGTCTTGGTTCCATAAGTACCAGAAGAGCCACTCATACTTTACATTTCAGCCACAAAAGTATCCTTGGGGGCATTATTGGCACAAGAGGACAAAACATGAAAATAATGAGCTATGTACTACATTAGTAAGACATTGACAAGTCATGAGCTCAACTACACTTTTATTGAAAAGGCTTGTTTAGCAGTATTTTTTTCTTCCCAAAATTTTTGGCACTATATGTTAGCTCATACAGTTAAACTTGTGGCCAAAATTGATCCATTAAAGTACCTCTTGAGCAAAGAAACCTTAACAGGTAGGCTAGCCAAATGGGTAATGATCTTAAGTGAGTTTTAAATTCACTATGTAGATCAAAAATCCATCAAAGGAAAAGTCATAGCAGATCAGCTAGTTGAGGCACCCTTACAAACAAATCATCCAATGCATATTGAATTTATTGATGTAGATGTTTTCACAACAACAACAAAGTGGTCATGGACACTGTATTTTGATGGGTCCTATACACAACATGGCTCAGGGGTAGGAATTATTTTTTTCACACCTTAGGGACATACTATTCCAAAGTCTTATTGGTTAATGTTTCCTTGCACCAAGAACATAGCCGAATATGAAGCACTGCTTATTGGAATGAGAGTAGCATTAGACTGGAGGATCAAAGAGCTACAAATCTATGGTAATTCACAACTTTTCATTAACCTAATCAATGATGATTATCAGAATAAGGATGACAAGTTAATTCCTTATAAGAACATGGCTGATGATTTCAAGAATTATTTTGTTGAGATCAAGTTCACATAGATTCTACAGATTGACAACAAAGGTGTAGATGTCATGGCTACAATCACTTCACTACTACAACTATCAGAAAATCAAACTCAATATGAATTCCTAGTGGAACAATTATTTTCCCCTACCTATGATAATATAGAGACCCAAATCATTTGTCATCTGGTTGGTTATGATTCCCCTTTATACGGAAAAATCTATACCTACTTGAAAGATACTATTATAACCCCAAATTTGTCCTAGAATCATAAAATAAACTTTATACGCCAATATTCTTGCTATACCTTAATTTCTGACACCCTTTACCGATGTGGTCTTGATGGTACCCTCCTTAGATGTCTTGAATGTGATGAATCCAAAAAATTCTTACAAGAGATTCATGGTGGTATTTGTGGGACTCATTCAAGTGGATTGACCTTAGCTAAGAAACTTGTCAGAATGGGTTATTATTGGCCAACTATGGAAAGGGAATCCTTCACCTTTGTAAAGAAATGTCCAAAGTGTTAGATACATGGAAACCTTATTCATGCTCTTGCTCAAGAGATGTAGCTCTTCACTACAACATGGCCCTTTTCTTAATGGAGACTATACCTAGTTGGAAAAATCCACCCCTCTTCATCAAATGGGCACATGTTTATAATAATGACAACCAAATATTTTACCAAGTGGATTGAAGTTGTTCCATTGACCACAGTAACTGGCAAGAAAATTTTATCCTTCATCTTGAATTATATCATATGTCGGTATGACACTCCCAACTCCATTATCACTGATAATGGGAGACCTTTTAAAAATTGGGATGTTGACGAACTTTGTGAAAGATTCCATATCCAACATAGGTTCTCTACACCTTATTATCCACAGGGAAATGGCCAAGAAGAGGCTTCAAATAAAACAATCCTAAAGATCCTAAAGAAGATAGTAAATGATTCCAGCTATGATTGGCATGTCCAGTTGAATCTAGCTTTGTGGGCCTATAGAACTAGCATTCACATGCCAACAAGGAAAACCCCATATGCTTTGGTCTATGGATAAAAAGCAATCTTTCCACTAGAAGTTGAGATACCATCACTTTGAGTCTTACTGAAGGGACTTATAACTGATGAAGACTACATAGTTTTCTGATTACAAGATCTAGAACTGCTAGATGAAAGATGACAAAGTCTGACCAATCACTTAAAGGGTTATCAACAAGTCATGTATCACAATTACAATCATAGGGTTAGACCACAAACATTTCAAGTGGGTGACCTGTTCTTGGAGGAAAATCCCCACAACCAACAAGATCGGGAGAAGAAAGGAAAGTTGAAACCAAATTGGTTGGGTCCATTTGTCATCATTGCAGTATATGGCTTTGGAGCGTATCAATTATCTACACCAAAAGGGGACCTATTTGAAGATACAATCAATAGAACTCATATGAAGAAGTTCTATGTCTAAAAATACAAAAACAACATAAAAAGTCTAGAAGAAATCTATAAAAAACAGAAAATGTCCTGGAAAGATGGTCACCTTGATGAAAGTCTGACAAACAACCATCTTGGTGACAACAACAAAAAAAATTAAAAAAATTAAAAAAGTGAAAAATTAAAAAAATCATTGCCTTGATGAAAACCTGACAAATAGGCATTTGGTAATAGCAAAAAAATTGCAAACTCTGAAAAAGTGCAATAAAAACAAATGGTGAAAACCTGGAAAATAGATGCTATTTGTGAACTAGTTTCCTCTTTCATCTATTAAGTTACGTCCTGCATCATTTGAACATAGCCATTTTTGTCAGCATCAAATCCACATCATAAGCACAACATTTCCTAGAGGCAACAAGGATTTCATCATGGCTTGGTGATCATTTTTTATATTCCTAGCAATAGGTTGTGTCTAGTTTAGAGTCAACATGTAAAATCGCTGGGGGTAATCAACTTTTTGAGCTTTTCACCAGAAAAATAGCAAGATGTGTGAAATATTTGAATATCATATCAACATCAAGTGTCTAATTGTGCATGGTTAAAACAACTATAAGACATGTCATAGAATGAAACTAGAACAAACTGGATGATCTTAATCTAAATAAAATGACTAGAACACTTAAAGCATAAGTTGAATTGTTGTTTTGAAATTTTATGATATTATATCTTTGGAGTGGCTCAATGATGTACTGAACTAGAGTAACAAGGAAGGAGTATGATTTTTTCTTTTTTGTTTTCTATAAGTTAATCATTATTACTGTTTAAATTTTTCATGAGACATGGTTTACAAAAGTATCATTGATGACATTTCGGAATTTGCATAGGAAAAGGATTAAATTTTGTCTGTTTACGCAAGCAATACTCAGGACATCCCGGTTCAATTATACCTCGATGCTTGTATTAACTTTCTATATCAAAAATTATGAAAGTTGTACTTCAGACATCATCAGGGTGGATATACCCTATGATGCTTGTATTAACTTCCAACATTTCAAAAATCTCAATGATGATAAACAAGCATAAAGTTGGTTCATAGAATGACAGTAGTGTATAGTTCATTTTGCATAATTAATTTTGCATGATTAATATAGATTGCATTCATTTTACATTTGCATAATGGATTTTGGAGGTTGGCAAGGACATTAAAAAAAATATATCTCCTTTGAACAAAGATTGAGTACATTTTGACATTAGCGGAAATAATTTTCACATAATTCATTCATATTATTATCATTATCATTTTATTATTATTTTTCATATCATTCTCATCATATCATTTCATTGTCATTTTCATATCATCATTTTCATTTTCATTTTCATTGACATTTTCATTTTCTTTCTCATTATCATTATCATCATCATTTTCATATAATTTATCATTTAGTTTCATATTATTCATTCACTTTCATGTTCATTATCATTTTCATTTCATATCATATATCATTTTCACATCATTTCATGTCATTTTCATATTATTTTCATTTCAATATCATTCTCATATCATTCATTCACTTCCATATTTATTTTTCATTTCAATATCATTCTCACATCATTCATGCACTTTCATATTTATTTTTCATTTGCCATTTTCATTCTCACTTCATTCATTCACTTTCATATTTATTTTTCATTTTTCATTTTTATTCTCACATCATTCATTCACTTTCATATTTATTTTTCATTTGAAATTTTTGTTCTTACATTCATCATTCATCATTCATCATTCATCATTCATTATTCATTCATTCATGTTCATTATTCATTCATTCATTATCATAACATTCATTCATTCATTATCATAACATTCACTTCCATATTTATCATTTTCATTTTTCACTTTCATTATCATTTGCATATCATTCTCATTCATATCAATATCATTTTCATGTCATTTTTATCATTCATTTATTATTGTTATCATTCATTTTATTTTTAACTCATTCATTCATTTCCATTCATTATCATTATCATTTTCATTTTACATTTAACACATTCACATCATCACATCATTATACATAACCATACATTGGAAAAGAATAAAATGCATTCATTACATCCATTTCATCACAATATTTTTGCATCCATAATCAATACATTTTTACATACATCTTTGAACATCACAAAATCATTTATATATCATTCAAATCATAACCATCTTAACATATTTTGCATGTTCATCAATCATAATGCATATAAAGTTCATATATAGATCATCACTATCATATGCATATCATGTGCATAGGTATCATCACGCAAAGATCATTATCCATAAACATACATCATCATGGCATAATCATAAACAACATACCATATAGAAATAGAAATGCATACATGAAAATCCATCAGAGAATAATATAAGACACATGCATATAGGATCCAAAATCACCACTGCATATCATATAATCTCATCAAATTAATGTCCAAATGTATAATGATATCAAATGTTCGAAGAGATACATAAAATGTGACAATAATGGATGTATACAATTCATCAATGGGGAGCATTAGAATGGGGACTGTGTCTACTTCTACCTCCACAAGTAGATGGTCTGGTTGGATCCCTACCACCTATACCACCTATCTCTCATCTTCTCGGTTGTATCACTCTCCTAGTCACACTCCTAGAATGAGTCCTGGAATGAGTGGGAGACCTGCTGCCCGACTGAGTAAATTTTAGCCATTTCTCGGGAGGCACTGCCTCAAAATATCTCATCAGGTAATACTTAGCCTCTCGAGCAGTCTCTAACCCCTCTGCAAAAACCTCTCTAATGGAGGTACCCTCCATGGATCTCAAAAGCCTCTCTGCTATACCCTTTTCCTACTAGCAGCGTTGTCTTAGACTATCCCGCTCAGTAATCAATTGAGCTATATGTGGGTTGGGGCATGGTGGTTGTGCCATCTGTGTGTGTAGCTAAGTAATTTTAATTTGAGCCTGTGCCAATTGGCTCTGGAGAGCATGTACCAGTGTCTACAAACTATCAATCTGGCTTTGTTTCTCTCAGGAGGGAGCCCTGATTGTAATATGAGATAGACCTACTGATGGCTACTCTACTATCCTCATGATTCTCACTCTAGTCCTAATCTAAAAATTAAAAATGGGTGGCCACCTCCCATCATCCCCATCATCATCATCCTCATCACTGTCATCCCCATCATCCTCGTCATCTCCTCCAATATCCTTGACTCCTTCAATGGGCTACTTTTCCTGTGCCTCATCCCTTTGTTATCTTTATGCATGTTGCAATTTTGGTCCATCAAGTAATGGTGTAGGCCCGTCGGGACTCGTCAATCATGAGAAAGGGTGTGTATGAAAGTACTAAGTGTACTCCTCTGTCATGTGTGCATCTATGATATCTGGTTTGTAGTCCCATATCTCTGGTTGTAAACCTAGATACTCTTCTCTCACTTCCTCATAAGGAATGAATGGGCCCCACTCTGTGACATCCTATCTCCACCTAGCATATTGGGCAACCCCCTGCAGAATCACCTACACTCTCCTGAACTATCTCAATACCCGCATAACCAACAATCTCTCTATGATGAATGGGGTCCCCCCAATCAAATATCTAGATTAGCCACAGTAGGGAAACTCAATGTCATCCTCATCCTAGGCCTCAAAATCTACATATGGCCTCTAGCTAATGGTATCGATGTCATCTAACACTCTCCTCTAGTACTCCAACTCTCCTAGCTTAGGTTGTACAAGTGGACCTACGTATGCATATACATATGGATGACCAATGGGATGATCTCTCCCTATAAAGGGGCGAGTGATAGTAATATGCTCCCACACCCATATCTGTAGGAGGGTAACCCCATAAGATATGCTCTTCCCACCTGTGTATACCACCTGATGCAAATTGTGGTATAGGTGGCTAGCATGCATGAACCCCATGCATACCTAGTCTACTGTAGGATCATCTGCTCTAGGATGCGACCCCATCCTACTGATAGTCCCTTCAACCTACGATCGGGACACAAAAAGCCACCAATAAATCTAGCCAATACAGAGGGGAGTGGGGCATAGCTCTCAACCATTTCTCTCCAGGGGATCTCATATCCACAAATGCCCAAATCGTAGAAAACTATCTACAAGGCATGAGTCCCACCAACCTCCTTGTCATCATGGACCACAATCTCACCTATCACAAGGATCCCTAATATCCTATAAGCATCCTCAAGAGTCAATTTGATCTCACTAGTGGGAAAATGAAAGGTATTATGTTCACTATGCCACCACTAAGCTAAGGTTGTCAATAATCCCATGTTAATCCTATACTAAGCGATCCTAAGCAATGAAACCAACCCACATCTAGCAATCACTGCAACCTCAGGCTATGATAGTCTAGGGATCATCTCCCAGGTCTTCAGAAATCTCTCTCTGGCCTAGAGAATCTTAAAATCCTCCTATACATCAAATCGATACAAATCCATTAGATCACAATATCAAGGTGATATAATAAATCTATCAGAAAAGTAGATCATGCAAAAATCAAATGCAAGAACACCATCAATATTAGCTCATCATACTAATTATTTTTCATTTATGAAAGAAAATTTATTAAATTCATACATCAACAACATATTAGTTCATCATTGCTAGTTTTTTCTCATCAAGCATGAAGACAAATTTATCTACAACTCAACATCAAATCAATCATTTTACTATTTGTTTTTCATTTCAACATGAGGAAAAATTTATCAAAAAATCACAAAAATTAGATCAATTATCCTTGATGCAACTCAATTTTGTCAAATTTGTTGTCTAATATAGTAACAAGCATCAAGCAATCACATTTATTCTCAAAATGATTGTCAAAAAAATCAAAAACATCAAAATTTCATGGATGCGCTAAAAAAGACAATCAATGTGCCAAATCAACAAATGTGCTAAAAGATCCATGGATGCGCTAAAACAAAGGGTCAATGCGCTATTTCAACAAATGCACTAATCTATCCATCCTATGTTCTAGATTAACCTATGCCCTAAATCCCCTAGTGTATGCACTACTTTATCAAGAAGATGCTCTAATCTATTAACTATATGTGCTATTTTGGATGTGCTAAAATACCTAACCTATGCACTACAATAAATCTCACATGCGCTACAAGAAAATTTTATACACTAAAACAACAAAACAAAATTCCAAAATTCCAAAAAAGCATGCGAAATTCTAAAACAAAATTCATAAGGGAAGGTTAAAATTTTTACCATAGGTCCATACACAGCTAGTCTCTAATGTCATCACACCCTCTTGAATCTGTGTCTCTCATAGTGGATTTCCATCTCATCTGCAGTCTCTCAGAGCTCTCCAATCACCAAAATGCAATAGTAACAATGAAAATGACTGTTTACCTTTTTCCACCTTTTAAGAGGGTAATTAAGGTGATGTTATTTTTATTTTTCACCAAGCTGAGCGCTATTTCGAGAAAAAAATCAGTGAAATTGCATCAAATCATTCAAAATATTTAAACATCATCAAAACCTTCAATGAAATTTCAAACACATGATTGATCTCCCAAGGGGGCATATAGCATCATTGATCAATTTTTCAAGGTCAGGGGCAATTTTATTTATCTCAATTTTTCTTTGAAGCAATGTGTAAAACACATCACTTCAAAGAGGGGCAAAATGTATACATCTAAAAATGGTCGCATCATATTGAGTCCGGTAATTAATTAAATACAAGCCATTTAATTAAAAAACTAATTCCATCTACATATAAATAAATTTAATTATTTATTTATATTGTTCATTTTCTAATTCTTCTATTTTAATTAAATAAATAAGTTTATTTAATTATTATCATTTTCTATCTCCCTCTTAATTAATTAAATAAATTATATAGTTTATTTAAATTAATTATCCCATTACTTTAAGTTTGAATTTTTAAATTCAAATAAAGATGTTCTTGTAAATTCATCACCATTTCTTATTCTTCACTTCACATATAGTTAAATATTTTAAATGTTTAATTAGGCACCTTTTATCCTATTTTCACACATAATTAAATATTTTAAATATTTAATTATGGAATCTTCTAAATCCACATGTCACATATAATTGAATAATTTAATTATAGAATTATCTTCAACTACCAACTAACTCCTCATAACTAAAAATGACAAATGACTGCTTTCCTTCATTTTTGAATGGAGAAGGTTTTGTAGGAGGAAACATTTTCCCTCTTTCTCTCTAGCTTCTATCTTTCTCTCCAACTTCTCGATCTTCCACTGTTCATCTTACCAAGCTCGATTTCAACCGTTGATCTTTTCCAACTAAACTTTTTCCTTGAAAAGTCTATAAATAAGACCTCTTTTTGCTTTGAAAATCATCTAGTTTGATAGGATGAGAATTATAATTGCATTATCAAGAATTTATAAATCTTAATATCCTAGATTTCTTGAGCATAGCATAGCATCTTAGCTTTATCATTTTAGCATAAATAATCATGGTAGAATATCTTGCATAATATGTTTCAGTTTCATAACTTAGCATAGCTTTATCTCATATCATTTAGCATAGGAGTGAATGTTGCATATCATCTCATTCTCTAGGTTGTCATCCTATTGAGATTTTTTTAACACAATCTGAGAGCAAGTAGCTTAAAATGAATCCTTGGAGATAGAGGACAATGGGACATCTTTGGAGAATCTATTGAGTTTGGAGTTTGTTTAGCTTTAAATTAGATTCTTTGATATAATATTTCATGGGTGTGTTGTTTAACTCATTTGTTGTTCCCACGTATTTACACACACAACATGTTTCAAACCTCACTTTTATTTCAAGCCACGACTTGGTTTGGAGGATTTCAGCTCTACAACTCACACACACCAAATTTCTTCCATTTTTTGCACTCTTAGGTTGCAGTTCTTCATGAGGATACCACCAACATGTTAAAGAGGTCAAATATTGTGAAGAGGTATGTATTTTTATTTTTATTTAATTTGAATTTGATTTAGAATGTAGATTGAAATAAGGATTTTTAATAAAAATTTGTTCTAATTATCAGGGAATGAATCTCCACCTCCAAACATTGAGAATTCACAATCACCCACTCATGAAGAGCCTCCTATATAAGAATAGTATGAAACCCCTCCATCAATTCATAATAATTCTCAAGGAACACAAGAAAATATCCTAAATCAAATTGAAAACACTAAAAGAGATATTGAACAATTAATTGGAAGATTAACCAAGCATGTTGAAACCCACCCTTATAGGAGAGCAATTGTTGAATCATTGAATTTAATTGTATCTCATGTAAGAGAAATCAGTGAGAAAATATTTTTTTGGTCAAATAAGAGGCATGAGATGAGACAATTTTATGCTAAGATTTTGTCATATGCAAATGTGAAAAAATAAAAAATTAGCAAAGCTAACTTGTGCTCCCTATTTACAGACTCGGGAACTAACACACCTTTTTCTCATGCATGCAGGGGGTTCCCCATCAATTGGTGCCACCATGAGTTAATTAAAATAAATTTTGGGAGAGGTATTGGATTGTATTTGACCAACCTCCATGTAATAACCTTGAGGTAGCACAATAATTTTTAAGGAAACTCTATTGTGTGTTTTTCCTTAATAAGATGCCAAATTATTTTGACATCTTAGACTTTAAGGGTGGAGGTGTGGCCTCCACACATGATAGACCTGTTGCACAATGTAATCCAAAGTTGGCACTGAGACCCTTGGCCAAACCCATGGTGGAGCATTTTTTTGTTCCTTCCATTGTTAAGGAAATTGTAGAGGTGGAAATGCTAGACTCGATTAGCTCACTCACCCAAACCATTATATAGTGTGTGAGGCCTCTTGTAGAGCCTAAAGTGGAGGAGATGTGTAGGCCCTAAGCTCCACCCCACCATTGTGGCACTTGTGGTGCTTTTTGCACTTATGATTATCAGAGTGCTTGAGATACAAATACATAGCCTAAATTAGTTATAAAGGCGATGGATTTTATAGATTATTTTCTGAATAATACATTCAAAATTGACACTCAGGTAAAATTCAACAAGTTCATTTAATTTTTTTATTAAATTATATTTTGAAATTTAAGAATAGCAAAATTATTAGAATATCGATATGATGAAATTTTAGGGTCAAATTTTTCATGAGACGTGCTCCATTATTGTGGACCCTCGTTCGTTCTCAACGTTGATTCCATAGGTATGCAACTAGTATTAAATATATTATTAATGAATTTAAACAGTTGAATGTTATATTTGAATGTTTGTCTCATAACATGCTTTGTATGTCAAATAGTTTCCTAGTGGACCTTCAACCTCCACACCTCACATTTCATGTCCTTTAACAACTTTCACTCAGGTAGCCTTTATTAATTAATGGTGTTGTAAAACAATGTTATCTAGTTTTCATAATTTTGCATATACAAATCTAAAAAATGATCAGAAACACAAACATTGGTTAGTCTTGTGAGATCCTAATTATATTTACCATTCAATGTCCATCTCATTATTCTATTCCTTTCATCATGCATATTTTAACCATTTTATATCACATACTAATCCTTACTTCATTCATGTGAACTTCATTGTGGCATTATCACTATGTTGATAGGATTCTCTCAGTAACATTAGTTCATCAGCATATGTAATATGAATCTTAATGAGCACTAAAATTTGGCATTTGCAAGAATTTGGACTATCCCAATGGACTTAGTAATTTCACCATTCTATGATCTATAAGCACTATATTGTAGTCTCAACTGAGGCCAACCATTTACGCTTTCATTTATGACAGTTATAAAGGGACTACCTAAACTTCTTTATATTATTGTTAGATATGTTTCATTTTTAGTTGTTTACATCAGACATCCTTGGTGATGTTGGTGGAACTATGGACCATGGAGTTGCTACAAAATAATCCAGTTAAGATCCATTGAGAGAGGTATGCAACATATTAGTCAATTTGACATTATATTTTCTCTTTTATAGTCTATTATACAAAAATTTCACGATACTTTAATGTAGTTTAATTCCTATCTTGATGGTTTCTACAAGTGGTTGTCACTCTGGATCATGGATGTGGTAATGTCGTAAATGTGCATGATGACTATATGTATGCGGTAAGTGATTATATTTTGTTATATATCGTTCCACAATTAAATTTCTATGTATTAACATCTTTACTTTTGATTATATCAATTGAAGGTCTAGAGTGAAGAGAGGAGGAATGGTGAGTGTGTTTGAAAGAGAAGAGAACCAGCATGCACTCCATCCAACCAAATTTCAAAGGTAGCATGAGATATTTTTCTTTCGCTTAGAGGGAAATGCCTATATATTAGGGTCACTTGTTGTATGCGTATGTTGCATTTTAGAACATATGTTTTGTACTATCGATATATACATGAAATTTTATGTACATATGGATTTTTTGTAATAAGTGTGTATGGATTTTTTGGATATATTGTATATACTTTTATAAATATATATCATTGTATAGCCATAAAATTTTTTGGTTAAAGAAAATCTTATTTTGTTATTGTCATTCCTAAATGATGTTATCATACGTATTATGTAAATTTTATGCTTGAATGTTTTAGGCATGGATTTTGTTTACATCTAATGCTTAATTAATTATTGTTGATTTCTCAATAAGATCCATCTAATCCATATTATGTAAATAAGTTCCATTCCTAGTGGATTGTATCCTTTTTAACTCTTCAATTACTTGTGCCTCACTTATTCACATGTATGCTTCACTTATTCATGTGTGTAATTCATGTATATTGTGTGTATTCGCGTGTATGCTTCATGATTCCAATGTATAATTCATGTGTTCATGTGTATTCTTCATGATTCATGTATATACTTCATGTATTTGCGTGTATGCTCAATGCTTCTTGAGTTCTATTGTTGTCTAGTGAAAAGGACTTTAATACCAAAAGGTTCAAATGAATTGTAAGAGCACCTTCCCATAAAATATATCATAGAAAAATGTATTTCTTTTAATTCATGGTTGAGGCTGGCATCTAACAACTAATGGTTCTGATTGTAAAGCTTAGCAATCATTACATCTGCATCTATAGAGCAAGTGTATGTTTCAAATCTCATAGGAATATATATACCTCTATGAACTTGTATGAACATGCATCAAAATACATGATAGTTGTTGATCCAACAAAACAAAATTATTTGCAATTGCTAATATCACAACACTTGACCTCTCATTAAATAAAATCAATGCACAGGTTAATTTTAATGATATTCTAAAGATATTAGATGTGTATGAACAAAAATATAAGATTGATTTTTGGATGCATCACCCATGTGTAGTTATCACATTTCTCCCATATTCATCATTTAAATAAGTTTAAAAACCTCATTCCATTTTATATGCATGAAATTGTTAGAAAACCTAGATCAGACATGCAAACCTAAACACCTTTCACAGAAGAGAAAACTTCAAAAAAGCAGAGCTTTGCATGTAATGTGCAAAATATTATTATTCAGGAATTCAATGTTACAATGAGATGATTTGCTTTATAAAAGCAAAGTATGCAACCCTAATGTTGACCTAAAATTAGCTCAACCTAAGTAAAGTTATGCAAGTGTAATTAAATATTAATTACACTAACACCCCCCCATAAGTGCAACTTAGGGAGACTAAAATAAGCATGCACCTAAAACTAAGATGAATGCAAGAAAGCATGAATGGGTCCCGGCAACTAGGCCTGATCAGGTACCCATGTACAAATGCAATAATGAGGTAGAGAAGGAAAACCCAGTGGGACAACCCCCCCTACAATGAGATGACTGCTGCAAAGAAGCACTAGAAGAACACTGTGGAGTAACACTGGAACCGCAATCTGGCAAGCAAGGAAAGATACTTCTGTCTACAAGAAACAATATCGGAATCATAATAATGTGACAGCAGACCCGATGCCACGGAACACTCGAACACTCCAAACTGGAACAACCCTAGAATCCAGAAAGCAACAGTAGATGATATGATGACGACAGAATCTGGAAGCCGTGAATCTCGATGCCAATGTCAAAACTGAGACTGAAACTCTTCCATGGGAAAAAGTACCATACAGACTCGGGAACAATAACCACAAATTTAGTGGCCCTCAAACTGAGATGGATCCGATGCGGATCACTAACCATAGGCTCTCAATCTAAAGTGTGAACCAAAATGAATCTGGTATGTGTCAAGCTAAGAAAAAATATGGCCAAAAGAAACTAATAAACTAGATTACAACCCATGCAAGTTGCCATCAAAACATGATGAAGATTATTATGCAAGAAACCCCCTCGATGGAACTTTATATCAGTTCATTTATTACAATCCCCAATGACTGAAAAAGGAGAGAATTCCTAACATGCATAAATAGAAAATAAAAAAAGACCTTAGATCTATGTAGAGGACTGAACCAGCTTTCCAATGCCGCAAGAATGGAAAAAAAAGGATCACCGAGTCAAAAGATATACCCTCCGAAGTGAAAAACAGAACATCTAAGTTCAAGGACCTGCAAAATAAAATTGGAGAAAAATATGGAAAAACTAAAATATTGAATAGATCAATGCTAGAATCAGCTTTCCAATGGTATCTTGTTTGCAAAAAACGGACACCGTACGCAAAAGTTACGCCCGATTTTGTAAAAGTGCTCTAGAATGGCCAATAAGGCCTACAGGTAGCCCAGGGGGCTAAAAAAATCTCGGCCCCTGGTCCTGCATGCGACCAGGGGCTGGCGGACAGGGGGCTGGGGCGGAGCCCCTGGTTCTCCATAGGACCGACGGGCGAAGCAGAAGGGGCCGGGGGCTGGGCGCATAGCGCCAGGTCCCCCTTATGACCGCGGCTGGAGGAGTTGGAGCCCGCGGGGGCTGAGCACTGGCGGGCGGAGCTAGATGGGAGGCGGCGGACCGGTGGAGCCACCGGCGGCGGTGGCTGCTGGGTGGCCACCCGGTGGCGTGGTGGTGGCAGCGAGCTTTTGAACTGGCAGTGCGAACTTTGACGCATTTTTAATTTTTTTTCTCGATTTTCGTGAGAAAAAGTGCCTCGAAATGCGTGCTGGGGAGGCCGTACGGCTTCCCTGGCAAAAAGTTTTTGCCTCCCGGATCAACTTCATCAAAATCAATGAAACGAAAGGCGATCTTAGGGTTTTTGGCTGTTGCGAATACAATGGTGACCTCCGTTTCTGTTCAAAATGCTTCAAAAAAACGACGACCTCCAGAGCTTGCAAAAAAATACCAAACTTGAAACCCTTACAGATCTGGCAAATCATGGCCAAAATCTGCAAAATAAAAGCCAAACCTGACTTTTTCCAGCGCTGTGAATCCAATGGTGAAGCCTGATCTGATCCAAGATGCTGCATAAATGAACTCAAGGCAAAAAATCCTCGAGGAACCCCGAACGAAATCTGTAATGGTTTTCTCCAAAATTTGAGAAGGGGCTGCATGTCAAGGCTCTGATACCATGTTAGAAACCCTAGATCAAACATGCAAACCTAAACACCTTCCATAGAAGAGAAAACTTAAAAAAAGCAGAGCTTTGCATGTAATGTGCAAAATATTATTATTCAGGAATTCAATGTTACAATGAGATGATTTGCTTTATAAAAGCAAAGTATGCAACCCTAATGTTGACCTAAAATTAGCTCAACCTAAGTAAAGTTATGCAAGTGTAATTAAATATTAATTACACTAACAAAAATAACATGAAAAATCATTGAGAAACATGGTCCTATAACTACTTCCACATCATGTTTTATAACTCTAGAAAATGAAAAAACATGCATCATGGATATTGAATATCCAAATCCAATGTTTCACTAGTAGGCTAAGTTTTGCATCTCAACAAGGGTGCACTATTTAGTGAAAATAACTGCAGTTCAGACTCTTAAGGGATTCAAATGGTTAAGCATAGCTCAAAGCAATTCAGTATGTTTGGGTGTGAAAGAGGACTATGCCTAAGTTAAACGTACCCACTTGGATGTGTCGAAATAGTTTGTTTGGTCACATGAGTTGGAGAATGAAAGCTACACAACTTTGCACTACTTGCATTTGACAAATTTTTACCTAAGTGAAAAGTCACCACCACAAAAAAATTTCTCTAAGATAGTGAAAACTGAGAGAGGTTATTGTAGACGGGCCCAATGAAAATCCATAGGCTCAAATGAGAAGTTTCTAAGTATCATGGTATCTGAGTAACATCATGTTGAAGTTTGCATCCATTTTACACTTTGGACTCTTAAGGGATTATACTAATTAAATGTAGCTCAAAATGATTTAGTGTGTTTGGGTGTAAAAAATGATCATGTCTAATGTAAATATACCCACCTGAATGGGCTAGAATAGTTGGTTTGGTCACACAAGTTGCAAAATGGAAGTTGCACCACTTTGCAACTTTCAACTACTTGCATTTGAAAAATAATTCCCCAAGCAAAACTTGGCCACCATAGGAAATACCTCTGAGATAGAAAAAATCAAGAGAGGTTATTATAGAGGGGCCCAACATGAGCCCATAGGATTAGACAAGAAGTTTATATTTACAACGGTATCCGAGTAACAACATGCTGAAGTTTGTAGTCATTTTGCACTTTGGACTCTTAAGAGATTCTATTGGTTAAATGTAACTAAGAATGATTCAACATGTCTGGGTGTGAAAGAAGCCCATGCCTAGTGTAAATTTACCCACCCATACATGTTGGAATAGTTGGTTTGGACACACGAGTTGCGGAATGAAAGTTGCACCACTTTGAAACTTTCAATTACTTGCATTTGATAAGTTTTTCCCCAAGTGAAAATTCGTCACCACGGAAAAAGACCTTTGAGATAGTGAAAACTAAGAGAGATTATTGTAGAAGGGCCCAGCATGATCCCATAGGCTCAAATTAGAAGTTTCTAAGCATCATGGTATCTAAGTAATAATATGTTGAAGTTTGCAGTTATTTTGCACTTTTGACTCTTAAGGGATTCTACCAGTTGAATGTAGTTCAGACTGATTCAATGTGTTTGGGTGTGAAAGAGGACCATGCGTAACATAAATGCACCCACTCAGATGCATTGAAATAATTTTTTTTGTCACATGAGTTGCAAAATGAAAGTTGCACTACTTTGCAACTTTCAACTACTTGTATTTGACAACTTTTCCCCCAGGAAAACATTTGCCACCACAAGAAAAGACCTCAGAGATAGAAAAAATAGTAAAAGGATATTGTAGAGAGGCCCAACATAATCCCATAGGTTCAGATGAAATTTTTTTAAGAATCACAGTATCTAAGTAACAACATGCTAAAGTTTGCAACTGTTTTGCAGTTTGGACTCTTATGGGATTCTATCAGTTGAATGTAACTCAGAGTGATTTAGCTTGTTTGGGTGAAAAAAAGGACCATGAATAGCATAAACACACCCACCCGAATACATCAGAATAGTTGTTTGGTCATACAAGTTGTAGCATGAAACCTGCACCACTTTGCAACTTTCAACTATTTGCATTTGACAAGTTTTTCCCCAAATGAAAATTCACGACCATGGGAAGAGGCCTCTGAGATAGCGAAAACTGAGAGAGGTTATTGTAGAAGTTCCCAACATGATCCCATAGGCTTAGATGATAATTTTTAATCATCCTAGTATCTAAGTAACAAAATGTTGAAGTTTGCAACCATTTTGCACTTTAGAATCTTAAGGGATTCTATTTGTTGAATTTAGCTCAGAGTAATTCAACATGTTTGGGTGTGAAAAATGACCATTCCTAGCATAAGTGTACCCACCTAGATGCATTATAATAATTCATTTGGTCACATGAATTGTAGAACAAAAGTTGCACCACTTTGCAACTTTCAACTAATTGCATTTGACAAGTTTTTCTCCAAGTGGAAATTTGTCACCATAGGAAAAGGCCTCCAAAATAGAAAAAAGTGAGAGATGTTATTGTATAGGGGCCCAATGTGATCACATGGGATCAAATGAGAAGTTTCTAAGCATCATTATTTTTGAGTAACAACATGTTGAAGTTTACAACCATTTTGCACTTTGGAATCTTAAGGGATTTTGCTGGTTGAATGTAGCTCAGAGTGATTCAACATGTTTGGGTGCAAAAGAGGACCATTCAAAGTATAAATGTACCCACCTATATATTTTTGAATAGTTCATTTGGTCACACCAGTTGTAGAATGAAATTTGTACCACTTTGCAACTTTCAACTATTTACATTTGACAACTTTTTCTCCAAGTGAAAATTTTCCACCATAGGAAAAGGCATTCGAGACAACGCAAATTGAGAGAGGTTATTGTAGAGGGGCCCATTTCAATCCCATAGGGTCAACCAAATTTTTTTTAAGAATCACTATGTTTGAGTAACAACATGCTAAAATTTGCAATCATTTTGCACTTTGGACTCTTAAGGGATTCTACCAATTGAATGTAGTTCAGAGTGATTCAACATGTTTGGGTGTGAAAGAGAACCATTCATATCATAAAAATACCCAACCAAACACATCGAAATAGTTTGTTTGGTCACACGAGTTGCAAAATTAAAGTTGCACCACTTTGCAACTTTCAACTAGCATTTGACAAGTTTTTCCCCAAGTGAAAATTTTCCACCATAGGAAAAGCTCTTTGAGATAGAAAAAACCAAGAGAGGTTATTGTAGAGAGGCCCAATGTAATCCCATAGGCTCTAACAAGAATTTTATAAGAATCATGGTGTCCAAGTAACACTATGTTGAAGATTGCAGCCATTTTTGCACTTCAGACTCAAAAGGGATTCAACCGGTTGAATGTAGCTCAAAATGATTCGACATGTTTGCGTGCAAAAAAAGACCATGCTTAGTATAAATATACCTATACAGATGCATTGGAATAGTCCATTTGGTCACACGAGTTGCAGAATAAAAGTTGCACCACTTTGCAACTTTACACTACTTGCATTTGACACTTTTTTCATCAAGTGAAAATTGGACACCACGAAAAAATGACTAAGAGAGGTTATTGAAGAGGGGTGAAATGCAATCTTGTAGGCTTAGAAAAAGAGTTTGTAAGAATCATGATTTCCAAGTAATATCCTATCAAAGATTGTTTCCCTTTTGCACTTTGGACCTTTAAGGGATTGAGCCGGTTTGAATGTAGCTTAGAGTGATTCAACATGTCTAGGTGCAAAAAAATGTTAGTGTAATTAATTAATTATTACACTAGCATAAGTTAACTTAGGTTTTAATTAATCATATTAATCCTAAGTTGCATTTATTCATTTAATAAAGTTGTTGAGATAAGATTCCCTTCTAGACGATGAGTTGTCTTTTCTAGATCTTATTTCCATCTTGTTATCATTCCCTAGGTAGTTGGTTAGGGTTTCTTGTTGTCACATGAAGTGTGATTTGAACACTTGGCAACATCCTTTTCATTCTAGGTTTAACACTTGCTTATATAATCAGGCATATGCACTCTTTGTAAAATATCCATCTATCTATCAATCTGATAGATCATAATAGAATCTATATTTGCATGCCATTATCATACTTTTTTTGTGGTTGAATATTTCTTCCTGGCAAAGGTCCACCTGTGCATCCATCATTCCAACATGGTATCAGAGTTATTCCAGTGAAGGTTCATCCCAGGATCAAGAAAGTTTGGCTAGTGAGATTCTTTGGTAAGCAAGGGTTTGTTGCAAGCCCTTTTTTATTGGAGCTGTCATCATATCTGCTTCAAAAATTCAGTTTTCATTCATTTGCAAGAAAAATGATTTTTGGGTTTTGTAGCCAGCATCGAAATCTGAACTGGGTATCTTTTAGATTTTGCATATCTTACACAGATCTGGAGAAAATCGTAGTCTAAAAAGCATTGGTGTCATTTTTCTCTTGACTAAAGGTTAAAAAAAACAATTTTTCATCTTCTGCTTGTTGGATCAAAAAACAATTTCTAGATTTTATTTCCAGCATCAAAATGTTTTTGGGTTTTTATTTTTGTTTACAAAAAGTGAGTAGATTTTCCAGAAATCAAATTAGAAATAAACGTTTTCGCTAGAAAACCCGTTTCCTGCAGGCTAAATTCAGTTTTTTTGAAAAATTCATAACTTTTGGCCATGATGTCCATTTTTGGCAAACAAGATATTGATGGAAAGCTTGTTTTGAGTACTTCATAGTAGTGAAGGCCATTTTTCAGATTTGGTCATCTACACAAATTTGAGGTTATTTTTCATCATGGAAACAGATGTGAACATTGGTTTGTGCATGCACTCTTTTTAATTTTTTGTTTATGCATATTTAGGCATTCTCTCCTTTTGCAATCATTGGATATTGTAATAAATGAACTGATATAAAGTTTCATTAGGAGGGTTTCTTGCATAATAATATGATTAGAGTGTGCATGCACTTTGATCTTCATTGTGTTTTGATGACAACTCGCATGGGTTGTAATCTAGTTTCTTAGTTTATTTCGGCCACTTTTTTGTCTTAGCTTGACACATATTAGATTCATTTCGGATCCATCTCAGTTTGAGGGCCAGTAAATTTGTGGTTAATATTCCTGAGTCTTTATGGTACTTGTTCTCATGGAAAATTTTTAGTCTCAATTTGACATCGGCATCGAGATTCACGACTTCTAGATTTTGTCATCATTTTATCATCTACTGTTGTTTTATGGATTCCAGGGTTGTTCCATTTTGGTGTTTTCAAGTATTCTATGGCATCAGGTCTGCTGTTGCATTATTATGATTCTGATATGGTTTCTTGTAGACAAAAGTATCTTTCCTTGCTTGTCGGATTGTGGTTCTAGTGTTACTCCATAGTGTTCTTCCAGTGCTTCTTTATTGCAGCCATCTCATTGTATGGGGGGGTTGTCCCACTGGATTTTCCTTCTCTACCTTATTATTGCATTTGTACATGGGTACCTGATCAGGCCTTGTTGCCAGGACCCATTCATGTTTTCTTGCATTCATCTTAGTTTTAGGTGCATGCTTATCTAGTCTCCCTAAGTTGCACTTCTGGGGGGGTGTTAGTGTAATTAATTAATTATTACACTAGCATAAGTTGACTTAGGTTTTAATTAATCATATTAATCCTAAGTTGCATTTAATCATTTAATAAAGTTGTTGAGATAAGATTCTCTTCTAGAAGATGAGTTTTCTTTTCTAGAACTTATCTCCATCTTGTTATCATTCCCCAGGTAGTTGGTTAGGGTTTCTTGTTGTCACATGAAGTGTGATTTGAACACTTGGCAACATCCTTTTCATTCTAGGTTTAACACTTGCCTATATAATTAGGCATATGCACTCTTTGTAAAATATCCATCTATCTATCAATCTGATAGATCATAATAGAATCTATATTTGCATGCCATTATCATACTTTCTTTGTGGTTGAATATTTCTTCCTGGCAAAGGTCCACCTATGCATCCATCATTCCAACAAAAAGGACCATTCCTAGAATAAATGTACCAATATATACATGTTGGAACAATACATTTGGTCACATGAGTTACATAATGAAAATTGCACCACTTTGCATCTTTACTTTGCATGTAATTGATTTTTTTTATCAAGTCAAAATTGGGCACCATGAGAAAACAACTCTGAAATAACAAAAAATGAGAGAGGTTATTGTAGAGGTGAGCTACATAATCACAATTTTCAAAAAAAATTCCTATAATTGACATGGTATCTGAGTAGTAGGCCATCAAATATTTATGTTTTTTTACAATTTGGATTGTTAAGGGATTATGTTGCATGAATTACAAATGTTTGAGGGTAGCAATAAATTTCAAAATTTGAGTAAATCCCATTAGAATTGTTTATTTGAATAGACTATATGCTATATTGATATTGATATATAATCATTAGGTGGATTCATTTTAATAAATAAATTTTTTATAATAAGTTAGTCAATTGGTGTTGGTTATAATACAGAGAGAATAAAAGAAGAAGAAAAATGATTAGTAACCAGCAATTATTATTACACTCACTATATTAATTGTATTATGTTTACAATAAAATAAGATTTATTTGGTTGTCGTAATTCTTCTATTTGTACTACAATTGTCTGATATGCTTCATGCACCATTTTGAAACCCAAGTGCTTGTACTTGTAGGCACAATGCCTTAGGTACTCCATTCTCATAGATATTTTACAATATCACTCATATATTTGAGATTCTCTTGTAATGTCTACATCACCATGAGACCCTATTTATATGATGCATACACTACCCCTACCTTGTCAACCCTATTGAATTGGCAAGCTAGTGAGCTCACTAGCTTACCAATTCAATAGGGTCGAATCCAAGAACCTGCAACCCAATCCTTCACCAATTATAGAATTTATAAATACATTTTAATTTCTCAAAAAAAAAAAAAAAAAAAGTCCTAATAATGAATGAAAATCTATAAATTTATGTTCTAGGATCCCCTTTAACAAAAAGGTAACAATCTACCTAGATTATGTTGAATCAAGAGTGAAGGAAATGAAAATTATATATGTTATGACTAAAAGTCTATGATTGTTATAAAAAATTGAGGGAAATGCATTTTCTTGTGATACCTCACAATTATCACTACTAAAAATAAACTTTTTTGATTACACCTAAAGACCCTATTGTTATATAAGTTGTAAATAAACTCTTTGAAACCTTAGATCATGAGAAAAATAAATTAAAGAAATAAGACTAAAACCCTATTTGTTTTAACAAACCACTATTATTCATGAAACTATCAAAAACCTTAGGTACCTAAGTATGGGGATATTGGCTCAAAGACCTTGTTTCAAAACTAAAAAACTACTAGAGTATGGATTAATGACAAAAAAACCCTAGAATAGAACAACCTTTACAAACATCATAAAAAAATATAAAAATATCAACTTGAAAATCCTATGATTTTATATGCCAAGGTAAAATATTTTGAATTAAATCAAATCTAAACTTAGTGGTTCCTTGCAATAATGAATGTGGTAATTTTTTTTACATGAAACTCTATACCAGCCCATCAATTCCTTGAAAAGATAAAATGTGTTATAAGTCTACGTGAGCACACCTTGGAGGGGTTCAATCACTTCAAATTTGTGCTATAGGAGTGAAAACATGGAAATAAAAGGAAAAATGTGAGCCTAAAAGTGTGGCCATAGCATGTAAAATGTGCACTTTTTTAATACTTTTCAGGGTGTTTCACTTCACAAAATCTTGTGCTCTAAAAATGTTTGCCACTCTAACTTGTCACTTTTTTCTCTAATTAGAAGATAATATGTTTTGAAGTTCTTCACCAAAACTCCTTCCCTAAGTCAAATTTCATTTTTTTTGGCTCCCACCCAAAAAGAGAATGCCTTGAGGATCTTTACCATTGCTAACACACACAAAATTGTATGCTTTGATGGTCTTCACCACTTTTTAAAACTTAAATAAATTTCAAGCCTAACAAACCATTTTATGAGGTTTTTCTTGCCAATGCATCCTATACTTAACCAATTTTATCATTTGGAGGTGGTTTTCAAAAAAATGAGCACACTTTGAGGTCTTTGTCATGTTTTGGTACTTATTCCTTTTGGAAAATTTGGTAAAATCCACTCACCTGAGTCATCTCAACCACTTGGAAATTTTGGAAAAAGACACTTGCTTGATTCATTTCCTCCACTTTTTTATTCCTTAGAAAAAATCTCTAGCATTCAATATTTGGTTTACCCTCTCTCTAATGTATTAAAAAGTAAAAAGCATTAGCTATAGAATGACATTGATTAAAAATTACAAGAATGGCATCCAAGAACATGGGGAAAAAGGATTCCATAGTGAATCTTTAGACGAGAAATTACTTACATTTGACTTGAAAGTGACACTTATATGAAAATTATCATATGGGTTTAGCAATGTTATATTTAGTCACATGTGAAATCAATTCATTAAATTTTTTAAAATTTCATATTAGGTAGGCTTCAAGTTGTTTAAACTTCTATTACTAAAACTTTTCTATTCAACCATTTCATTATAGTGGATACACATTTATAGATACAAGGTAGGGGTAGCATATGCCTCATAAAAATGGGGTCTCATAGTGATTTACATCACCATGAGACACCATTTCTATGAGGAACATGTTTCCCCTACCTTGTCAACCCTACCAAATTAGCAAGCTAGTGAGCTCACTAGCTTGCCAATTCAGTACGATTGACAAGGTAGGGGTAGCATATGCCTCATATAAACGGGATGTAAATAATTGTGAGACCCCATTTCTATGAGGCATACGCTGCCCCTACCTTGAAAACCCTACCAAATTATAAAAATCACCATGAGACCCCATTTCTATGAGGCATGCACTACACCTACCTTGTCAACTCTACCAAATTGGCAAACTAGTGAACTCACTAGCTTGCCAATCTCACTAGCTCACCAATTCGGTAGGGTTGAAAAGGTAGGTGCAGTGTATGCCTCATAGAAATGGGGTCTAACAGTGATGTAAATCACTATGAGACCCCATTTCTAGAGGCATATGCTGCACCTACCTTGTCAACCCTATCAAATTGGCAAGCTAGTGAATCACCATGAGACCCCATTTCTACAAGGCATATGCTGCATCTACCTTATAAACCCTACCAACTTGGAAAGATAGTGAGCTTACTAGCTTGCAAATTCGGTAGGGTTGAAAAGGTAGGGGCAACTTATGCCTCATAGAAATAGGGACTCATGGTGATCTAAATCATCATGAGACCCCATTTCTATGAGGCATGCGTTGCCCCTACTTTGTCAACCCTACCAAATTGGCAAGCTAGTGAGCTCACTAGCTTTCCAATTCAGTAGGGTTGACAAGGTAGGGGAAGTGTATACCTCATAGAAATGGGGTCTCATGGTGATCACTAGCTTGCAAATTTGGTAGGGTTGACAAGGTAGGGGAAGCATATGCCTCATAGAAATGGGGACTCACCATGATGTAAATCATCATGAGTCCCCATTTTTATGAGCATACAATGCCCCTACCTTGTCAACCCTACTGAATTGGAAAGCTAGTGAGCTCACTAGCTTGCGAATTCAGTAGGGTTGACAAGGTAGGAGCAACATATGCCTCATAATGATAGGAGTTATAGGGTTTATAAAAGAGCAAGAAAATATGCCTTTGTACAATGTAAGACACTTTTTAATATTTTTTCATAAATCCACATGCTTTTCTTTCAAGAAAACTTTAAATGTAAACCATAAACCATTAAAACTAACTTTAAATGTAATATACACATTTTCATCTATTAATTTCTCATAATTTTGTATATCAAAAATACACTAAGTCGATAAAAAATATTACAATAGTGATGGAAGAACATATTGAAAATCCTCCCTTTTCTCAATACTTGTAGCAATACATGCATGGAAATAATCATCCTATTTGTAGCCTAGATCATGAAATATATTATATGAGAAGAAACAAAAGGAGTTGCTACCTGGTTTGTTTTCTCCAATCCACCTAAAGTGGACCAATTATTTGCATTCCAAAATTCTTCAAAACATGCACATCCCCTACTCCATTGGAAACACGTGGGTAGTAGCCTCTCCGTGGTTGTGTACTCACTAGAATTTGGCTCACAAAAAACCTACAAATTCCTAAAAATTTCAGACATGGACTCACATACAAATCATTAAAAGACTGATAACTGAATAATGTCAAACATATGCCTTCTGACTAGATCTATTATCACCTTAATGCATGCTATAAGTAGATCGATTGAAGGTCATACAATGGTGATGTGACCCATATTTTTCTACTTTCTTATACCATTGAACACTTGCTACAACATTTTTCATACATACATCTACCTCCATACCACAAGAAAAGTAAGTAATGCATAAATTTTCAAATATATCCATACCGTTGATTACATTGAATTTTATGAAAGATGCCAAGAATTTTATGAAATATATTAATATTTCTGATTATATTGGATTGCATATCTTTAAAAATCAAAGCATTAACTTACATTGGATAGCTAATGTGACTTATCAAACATTGCATATCTTATCAAACATTGTTGTCCCTAACCTAGGGTTTATAGTGAGCTTCAAAAATAACATAAGTTTTGATGTGTTTGGTGAAAATATATGAAACTTGGTACTAATTTTATATTGAAGTGATAAACCCAGGATCTTCAATCTACAACACCAAATTATCTCCACAAGAAATAGAGATAAGCAACAATGGAAGATTATATTCCACCAAATAAGAATTGTAATATGATACAATGATCAATATGCTATGCAATAGAATACAATACAATGCAAAATATTCTAAAGATGCCTTGCTTATAAAGGCAAGGATGAGAGATAGGGTTGGGCAAGATCATGACAAGTTTCATAATCCTATCACATGAGAAAACGAACTCATAACTACCTAGGAAAGTGTAAAGTCTAGATAAGACAACTAAGACTTCTAGAATGAATCTTTTATCCTAAGTAAACTTAACATGTGAACTAAGTTCCCTAAGTCCCTAGAAAAGGAATAACTAGGTACAAGACTTATTCACACCAAAAACCCCCCTTAAGTGCAACTTAGGGAGGAAAAAACAAATGAAATCATGCAAAATATGGGTCCTAACAATAAGGCCTGATGAGATACCCATGTATAAGAAAAACCTCTCATAAACGAAGAAAAGGAGAAAAACCTTGTGGGAGAAAACTCCTCTCCAAAAGAGACAAAAATCCGCAAAGAAAAATGAAAACTGAAGAAGGAAGGAGGAATCCTGATGACCCACCAAGGACAACTTACTTCACCCCAAGAATCAATCACAACTGAAGATAACGAGGTGATGCCAAAGGTTTATGAATATGTATGCAGCCTGCTGATTTGGAAGAAAAAACTCCAAGCTAAGAACACCATCCTAAATGAGCTGCCTAATGAAGTGCATGTGGATCTCAATATGATTAGTATGTTGATGCTACAATGGGTTGCGAGAGATATGTATGGCAGTCTAGTTGTCACACCAAAGAGTAGTGGGCTTAGTGGAAGGGAATCCAAACTCAGTCATGAACTAAAGAAGCCACAAAACCTACTGACTAGCCAAAACTACACCTTGATACTCAAACTTTGTCGATGATAATGAAATAGAAGTTTTCTTCTTGCATGACCATGTAATCGAACTAGAACCAAGGAGTAGACTTCTGATCATTGACATCACCAACAACCCAATCTGAGTCAGTGAAGTTGATAATCTAAGATGCACCTAATGTGTAATGAATGTCAAAATGAGTAGTTCCCTGAATGTATCTCAAGATATGTTTGGTAGCCTTCCAATGACTCTCATGAGGCTCCTATGAGAAGCTAGAGACAAGTCCAACCACAAAGGAAATATTGGGATGACTATGTGTCAAGTACATAAAAAGACTACCAACCAACTACCGATACAAGGTAGGATCAACTATAGGAGTAGTGAAATTGGTAGATAGTAAAACACCTGAATAGAATGGAGTGGGAGCAGGCTTGCAATCAACTATACCAAATCTTGAAATAAAAATCAAGAGCATACTTCCGCTGAAAAAGAAGATCCCCTCAGAAGTCTGATGAATTTGAAGACCAATGAAGTAATGCAAAAGACCAAGGTCGGTCATATCAAATCACTCCATCAATGCTCATTGTCTACTCTAAATCATGGAAGTAGAACTCCCTGTGTGAATCAAATCATCCACATAGAGCACAAGTATGAGTAGATCCTCTCCATGTCTCTAAGTATAGACTATGGGATCAGAATGGCAATGAGTGTAGCTGGAAGCAAGCGAGAAACTATCCATCTTCTCATACCAAGCCTGAGGGACCTGTTTGAGACCATACAATGAATGTTGAAGCCTAAAAACAAGTGAAGAGTCTTGCAAAAAACTTAGTAGTTGCTCCATATAGATCCCCTAATGAAGATTCACATGCAAGAAGGAACTCTTCACATCCATCTAATACATTGACCATCCCTGAGAAGCATCTATAGAAAGGACAAGGTGAATGGAATCCATCTTGGAAATAACAAAAAAGGTCTCAGAATAGTCAATTCCTTAAACCTGAGAGAACCCCTTTGCAACAAGACGATACTTGTACTTTTCAATAGAACCATCTACTGGATACTTGGTACGATACACCCACTTGCACCAAACCAACTTTCTTCCCTTAGGAAGAAACACAAGATCCCAAGTATGATTCTTCATCAAAGAAGAATACACATTAGCCATAGCACTATCCCACTTTGGAATATTTGAAGCATTCTGAAAACTTTTGAGGATCATCTAAAATAGCATGACTCAAAAGACTAATTCCTAAAGTCTAAGAACAAGTGTGGTGAGAGTCTATAGGATCACCAACAAGAGGACCAGCCTTCTCAAGAGTAACTTGAGCCCATCATGGCCTATTGGATGAATGAGGATGAGGTGGATCAAGACCATCATCAAAATCTCCCTCAAGTAGAAAATCATCATTAAATGAAAAAGATTGAGTTGGTTGTGATGAATAAGAATTTGAAGGAGGACCTATTTAGGTGAACTCAACAAACTGAACATCACGTCATAAATGAACCTCTCATGTGTTAGGATCAAACAATCTATATGCCTTCACATCCTCACAATAACCAACAAATATGTGCCACTAACTCTTCTTCTCTATTGATATACACCGACCATTCAAAATTAATGCCCAAGCCTCACTACCAAATACTCTGAATAAGGATGCATTAGGCTTGTGATGAGACCAAGCCTCCTCATGGGTCATATTATGCACATATAGTTTGCACAATTGATAGCTTTAGCCCAAAATGTTGTAGCCATGGACCTAGGTTGAATCATACAATCGACCATCTCCTTGAGAGTCTTGTTCATTCTCTCTACCACATCATTCTATTGAGGAGTGTAAGGAACTATGTGTTGATGAAGAATACCATGCTCACTGCAAAATTCTTGAAATGCTTGATTGACATACTCCCCCCATTATTTGTGTGTATTTTTTAAAGAAAAAAACCTGACTACTTCTCCACAAATTTTTTGAAGGTCTTGAAGTTGGTGAGAACTTCACTCTTGAGATTTAAAAAATAGACCTATGTTTGTTGGGAAAAAATTTCAATGAATGTGAGTACATACTTAGCCCTTGAAAAAGAAGGAGTTGGAAATGACATGAGATCGCTATGGACCAACTGAAGGGGTGTGGTTTCCCATGTAGCTTGACCCTTAGGAAAAGGATCTTGATGTTGTTTTCCAAGAACACAACCTTGACAAACACCATTTGTGCAAGAGATGTTTTGAAGACCAACCTCTAAGTTATGTGCTTGCATTTGCTAAAGATATCTGTAGTTCAAGTGGCCAAAAATTTCATGTGAAAGCTTGCTCATTGAATCGGCATGAACAACAAAACAAGAACTCGATGAAGACTCAAATCCATAAAATTGATACAAATGGTTCTCATGATCAACTATCCTTGTAGAAACAACCTTCTCAAGATCCTACAACTTTCTGATATTCACATTCTGTGGAGTAAACTCAACTGACTTTCCATATCTAGAATGACAAATATGATATATGGAAAGTAGATTCAATGAAATATCAGAAATAAGAAGAACATCCTTAATGCACCCATCTAACATTTGAATGGAGCATGTCCCCAAAATTGGAATCTGTGAAGATTTCCCAACTACAATATAAGTGGAAGTATGAATAGTGGAATCAAGAAGATCATGTGAATTTTTCATGTGGTGTGATGCACCTAAATCAAGAATCCAATTGTTTGAAGATGATTGAATGACCCATGCTAAAAGAGCTTGCCCTTTTCCCATGGAAGAAGGATTAGACACTAAAATTTTGTGCTTCTTCATAGCTTTCTCCAAGGCTTCTAGTCTCTTAAAGAAATAAGTTGCATCATACCCAATTTTTCCATAAAATAAACAAGGACCTCCTTTCTTTTTCTTGGACTTGGAAGAAGAATCTCCAGAGGTAGAAGAAGAAGGAGATGGGCTGGACTTCTGACTGTTATTTTTCTTTGGTTTGGAGGGAGTCTCACTACCTGAAGATGATTCTATCTTGGGATTCTTCTTGTTCTTTCCTTTACCCTTGGATGATTGAGCTATTAGAGCACGATTCTTAGAACTAGGTAGTGCATCCAACTAAATCAACTTGACCTCCTCCCTAGTAAGACGCTCATAAAACAACTCAAATGAAGGCATTTTGTAATTTTTCCCCATGGCATCCATAATTGAATAGAAAGTAGAAAATAAAAAATGATAAGGGTCTCTCAACTTAGATAGAATCAAGAAGATACATTCAACATTAGATATGTCATGCCCACATCCTTTCAATTATGAAAAAATCAACTTGAATTGTGCAAAGAAATCTTGAATTGAAGGAAATGCATTTGGAGAGAGTGCTTGAAGATCTTCTTAAAGTTGCAAGACTCTAAACTGATTTGTTTTACCATACAATTCTTTAATTTTATCCCAAACATTCTTAGGTGTAAGCCAATGACTCCTTTTTCTTCATCCATTTTACATCTATGGATAAATTTTTCATAATCCCTTGTGAATTCAGGTTGTTTAGCATCTAACATTGGCCATAGACCCTTAGATTGTAATAATTGAGTCATTTTTAGCTTCCATGTATGATAATTGTGTGGAGTGAGTGGTTCAATTTTTCTTAGATCCACCATGAACACAAAAAAAACTAAGACAATGTGGCACTTAAATTTTGCCTTTCAGCCCCCTAAAATGTATTAGAACTCAATTTAGAACCCCCCAAACAAATTACAATGAAGAAATTTTACAATTTTGTACAAGTGACAAACTCAAATCAACTGTTTATAACACATGGTTAAATTAGTATTTTTTAAAAATGAGCTTGCTAAAACTGAGAAAGAAGGTTATAAATAGATTCCTTGTGATTTTATAAGAAATTTCAAAAAAAGAAAAAATCCAAATTTTGAATTCATATGCAAATGTTATGCCAATTACAAGCAATAAATGCATTTGTACCTTTGGGCTGATTTTTTTTGACAAGAAATGTCAAATTCTAGAAAAATCACTAGCACCACTGTGAAGTTTGTTGAACCATCTTTCCAACAATATCTTGTTTGTAGAAATCCAATACCATGGCCAAAAGTTATGAATTTTTTAAAAAGGTTGAATTTAGTCTGTAGGAAAATGAGTTTTCTAGCAAAAAAGTTTACTTTTAATTTGATTTCTAAAAAATATACTCACTATTTGTAGACAATAAGAAAAACTCAGAAATATTTTGATGCTAAGAATAAAATCTAGAAATAGCTTTTTGATCCAACAAAGAGAAGATTGAAAAATATTTTTTCTAACCTTCAACCGGTAGAAAAATGATGCGTAGTGCTTTTTGGAAATCAACTATCCTGAGATCTGTGCAAGATTTGCAAAATCTTAAAGATACCCAGTTCAGATTTTGAGCTTAGCTACAAAACCCAAAAAATGTTTTTCCTACAAATGAGTGGAAGTAGGAATTCTGAAGGAAAAGAGAAAACAACTCCAATAAAAAATGTCTTGCATGAAACCCTTGTTTGGAAAAGTTGCAAATGGTGACCAAATTGAGTGAAACAAAAGCCAAATCTGACTTTCTCGAGCCTTCTAGACACAATGGGACAACCTAAAATATTGCCACTATAGCCAAAAATGTTGCAATCACCAGATCTCACCAAAATGCATGCATGCAATATAAGATTAAAAAAAATCTTTGCAAACCCTTTATGGTTTGCAAGATCATACAAGAAACTCAAATCACAATAGAAAACTTGATGGAAACTCTCTAACGAAAAAATGGAAGGGGCTTGCTAGATTCAAAGCTCTGATACCATGTTGAAGTGAGCAACCCAAGATCTTCAATCTACAACACCAAATAACCTCCACAAGAAATAGATAGAAGCAACAATGTAAGATGTTATTCCACCAAACAATAATTGCAATATAATATAATGATAAATATTCTATGCAATAGAATACAATACAATGTAAAATATGCTAGAGATTCCTTGCTTATAAAGGAAAGGATGAGAGATAGGGTTACACAAGATCATGACAAGTGTCTTAATCCTATCACATGCGACAACTAATTCATAACTACCTAGGAAAGTATAAAGTCTAGATAAGACAACAAAGACTTCTAGAAGGAATCTTTTATCCTAAGTAAACTTAACATGTGAAAAAATTCCCCTAAGTCCATAGTAAAGGAATTGACTAGGTACAAGACTTATTCACACCAACATACTTCTAGCAGAATGAGTTTGTTTGTGGGATATCTTGGTAGCCTCAATTGGACATGTGGTGATCCCTAGATCCTGATATAAGAGAACTTCTGAAACTAGATAAACCACTTACCATACTTTCTAATCAGCTCCATGACCTCTGTTAAGACCCTCTCATGTAATACATCCTCCAACAGTCTTGTAATGTACATCAAGAAAGTATCATTTACCCTTCTTTAATTTAAGGTGTTGAACTGAAGTTTAGGGAAGACATCACATATTCTATCATGTCCCAAGGTTCCTCTACAACTCAAGCCATTATATTTATTCTTTCCAGCTAGCATGTACACCAAATATGAAGACATGGTGAACTTATTTGTTTCTTGCACATTCCTGAGTTGTTCATCCAGATTGTCACTTATGATCCTTACCCAATGATAGTTTGTTCCTTTTACAATCCGGGAGATGATATAGCACATCCAACTCCTAAATATGAAGGCATCATCTAATCCCATTACTCTACCAAAAAGAGTTATCATATCATTATAATCCATCTTGAAATTAGTTCTATGCATTTGCTTGGGTAGCTTGGAGTAATGAGATTTGCACTTTACAATCCAGTTGTTGTTTACCATTAGTAGTGCCTTATCAGGGTCTTCTATATAGAAATCATCTATGTCTTTGATGTTGATCCTTACCAGCTTCTAGTGTGACCCATTGTTGAAATTTCTTCAAATGAACTCCTTTGTTAGGTTGGCCATTACTCTTCCTTGGGGTCCAATTATGATCCTCTTGTCTGAGTCATAGTGTTTAGCACATTCTAATACCAGCTCTGGATATTGCAATGTGGGAGGGAACCATGCTACCTATGCCAACCCCATATGAGTGATAATTTGGGCTAACTGAGATGGTGTATTCCTAAACATCCTCTACTTGAAGTCATCATAATTTACATGCCCCATATTTGTGTCGCCAATCTTGCTCCATGCCAAGATGGTCTTAGAATCTAGCTAGATTCCTTTGAAGTCATATTTCATCTTTTCAACTTTGGTGTGGGGTTCCTTAGGACTAGCTTTTGATGTCTTTTCCTTGGATCCATTAGATGGATTGGCCTCAACCTGCATCTGTTAGAAAAGAGAAAAAATTACCGCAACACCTAGCATAATTGAACAGTAGATTCTATCATATCATAATATCAAGGGAATCCATGAATCATAACATAATCAACATAAAATACATCATGGAAACCATTAAAAACCCATTACCAAACTATAAGATGAAGCATTGAAAAGCCTTGGAGAATTTTTCTATTTAGGGATTTTAGGCAAGGACGGATTTCGGGGAATCCGCCCCTAGGAAGATTCTCTGAAAGCCTAGAAGCTCGGGGAATCTAGGGAGGAATGGATTCTCCAAGAGAATACCCATTCAACTCCATTCTTGTGTCATGATTCATTCATGATTACCACTCAAACATCCTAATTCTCATGTAAATGCTAAGTTGTGACATTCCATTTCTATCTAAGGGATCTCAGAATTTCAAGGGTCCGACGAATTTTTAGAAAATATAAAGAGGGTTGGATTCTCTGAGAGAATAAATAATTGGGGAATCTAGAGCTAGGAGAATTTTCCAAAGACATGAGTTTAGCATCGAAACTTAAGTCACCATCTCCTTGCATCTTTACGCAATTACCATACTTGGAGGTCCAAGCCAAACTTGTGCATATGTGCCTCTAACCAAGCAATTTGGGTTTCAAAGCCTATGAATTTTTTTGAAGAATCTAGGGAGAGGCAAATTCTTTGAATGTCGAGACACTCAGGGAATCCAATCCTAACTGAAATTTCTGAAGGGTGCTCACTGGCTATGGATCAACTTAAAACATTTAATTCACACCCTGAAAATCACTCTAAGTTACTCCAAAGCTTTTGAAGATGCATTAACACAAACTAAGGGCTTCAAAGATCTAGCTAATAAATGGACTCAAGAAATCTAGAGTGATGTGGATTTCTCGAAGGGATCAACCTCCAGAGAATTTTCCTAGAGGTGGATTTTTCAAAAAGACTAACCCTCAAAGAATCCGTTGTGAGGCAGATTTTTCAAAGTTCGTATTTAACTTGGAATTCATCATCCCTTAAAAAAAACCATGTTCATATCTTTTCTTCTAACTCAAGCCAAATTTGAATGTAGACCCTAGACATAATTCTGAGAACAAATCAAAAAAAATTATTCAAGACCTATATCTAAATCCGCTAATATTAGGGAAAGGGAAATATAACTAGGTTTTGAATACATAAAGGCTCAAAACTGGTTCAAGATCAATAACAAAATCATGAAGGAAAACCCTAATTTGTAAAAAAAAGCTCACATGCCCTAATTTGTCATCATAGATAACCTAAAAGAGAAACCCCAAGTGAAGAAATGATGCCCTAGTTTAGGCACACTCAAATAGACACCAAGGAATAAAACATAGAAGCATCATGAATATCCTCAAAATCTACCATTCAACACCAAGTTCCAAGAAAATCAAGTGCAAACAAATAGACCCACGCAAATGACACTTTGAATATCAATTCGACTTTAGGAAATAAACTATGAAGGAAAACGTCTTTAAATTATTAAAACCATAGAAAATAGAATTGAAATCAATGTGGGTTCATTTCTTATACCTTTCAACTAAGGAGAAAAGAAAAACTAATAAGAAAAAATCAACTTTAAACCCAATCAAATCCCTATATGTCACCACACAAATCACCAATACTAAATATAGATAGAGGATAAAGGTTTCCCTAATCACAACACAATGCAAAAATGAGGGATATAATGAGAAAAGATGACTTAAAACACCCTCAAAATGACCTTCAATGAACCCTAAGTACAACGATTGACAAGTTATAAATGTAGTGGCATGACTCCTCAGACCTCAGAAACATGATGGCCATGCAGATTCAAAAAATCTGGTAGGTTTTGGATTCTTCGAGCAAACCAATCTTCATGGAATCTGCATGGAGGCCGATTCTTCAAATGGACATACTTTCAGGGAATCCAAGAAGGGATGGGTTTCTTGAAAATCCTCCAACTTCACAGAGTTTCAATACTTTAGCCAATTTTTCTCAGATATATGAAGTCTAAGGAATCACATGAGTTCAAAATTTTGCAAATGAGAGCACTAAAAGTGCAGATAAGTCATGAATTAGCTCTAATGAAGCAAACTCAAAATTGGAGGAACTCATTCGTTAAGGGAAAAAGATCAGACCTATAGAAAAATAGGGAAAAGAAACAGGAAAAGAGGGTCCCTGCCTCAAGTGGGGTGTGTGTGCAAGAAGTGCATGATAAATGGTGACTCTGAAGGGAAATGCTCCAAATCATTTTGATGACGAAAATGAATCACAAACCAAGAATCTCTGGCTCCGATCTCCATATTAGGCAAACAAATGAAAATGCAAGATCAAAGAATCAGAGGCAAAGGTAGATCGAACCTTCCATAAACTAAAAATCTGAGTGTGTGCAAGTGAGTTCATTTCCCTCCTGTTATGCCCTGGATAACCACCCCATCTTTTGCCTTGGTCAAAATGGGTCCCCCTTTTTTTTTGTCCTTGTTTTTTTTTTGACAAAGTTTGGAAGGTTTTCTTTCTTCCAACTCTTTGTTTTTATTTGTTTTTCTTGGTTTTTCCTTCGGTTTCTTTTGTTCTTGTGGAACTGGAATTGGAATGGAATTAGGTTTGGAACTTGTTTTTGGGATTCCATTCTAATCTTGGTCCCGCTTGTCTTCCGCTTGTCTCTTTGCTTTGTCTTTTCCGGAGTCGGGACCAGGATCGAACCGAATTCTAAACTTTTCTGAAGTTCGTAGTTCGGTTTTCATTCCCATTCCACTTCCACCTCTGATGGGGTTGGTTTTGCCTCTCCCTCTGCCTTTGGGTTTGTTCATTTAGAACTTAAGGTGGGTCTTGGTTTTGGCCTTTGTGTTGGGTTCTGGGTTGTTTCCTTTTGTCTTTTGTTTTCCCTTGATGTTTTTTGGGACCTAGGGGATGGTTTCCTCCCTTAGATTTTCTTGGTTTGCTTTGTTTATTTTGTTCGGTCGGAGGCGGACCCTGGATTGAAACCTAATTCTAAAATTTTTTGAAGTTCACGGTTTGCTTTCTGTTCCTGTTCCAGCTCCGCTCCCGCCCTTTGGCTTTGTTCGTCATTTTATTTTGTTTTGCTGGAACCAGAACCGGGATGGAACCTAACTCTGAACTTTCACAAGGTTCGTGGTTCAGTTTTCATTCTTGTTCTGGCCCGCTTCCTACTTTCTCATTTTCTTCATCGCTTTGTTTGTCTTCGTCCTAAGGGTTGGTTCTCTCCCTTAGTTTATTCTTGGTTCACTTTTTCTTTCGTTCGCCAGAACTGGGACCGGGATGGAACTTAACTCTAAACTTTTTCAAAGTTCTCGGTTCACTTCCCGTTCCCAATCTGGCTCCGCTTCCCGTGTCTTTGTCATTTTGTGGTTTTCATCCTTCGGGTTGGTTTCATTTGGTCTACTTTGGTCTTCCCTTCTTTCATTGGAACTGGAGCAGGGATGAAACTTAACTTTGAACTTTTTGAAAGTTCTCGGTTCGGTTCTCATTCTTGTTCCATCTCCGCTTCTACTAGGGTTGTTTTTGGTTCTGCCCCTTCCTGCTTTCCTTCTCGTTCTGTTGCCATTCTTGTTTCGGCTCTCGCTCCAGTTTCTGCCCTCTTGGTTTCTTCATTGTTTTGCTTGTCCTTGTCCTAAGGGCTGGTTTCCTCCCTTAGGTTTTCGTTGGTTCACTTTTTCTCATTTTTTCAGAGACGGAACTAGGATGGAACTCAACTTTGAACTCGGTGAGAGTTCACAGTTCGGTTTCCATTCCCATTCCGGCTCCGGTTCTCGTGTCTTTGTTGTTTTGCAGTGTTCGGCCTTCGGGTTAGTTTCATTTGGTCTGCTTCGGTCTTCCCTTATTTTGCCAGAACCAGAGCCGGAATGGAACTTAAGTTTGAACTTTGTGAAAGTTCTTGGTTTGGTTCTTGTTCCAGTTCTATTGGGGTTGTTTTTGGTTCTGCCCCACCTATTTTCCTTACGGTTCGATTCTTGTTCTCGTTTCGTCTCCGCCTCTATGGGGGTTGGTCATTCCTTTGTTCTCTGGCCACCCGTAGTAGCAGATAGGATTTTGTTTTACATATTTAGAGAGAGATACTTGTTTTAGTGAATGTTGGATTTAGATATAGTTTTTATATAGTGATATGTTGGAGTTAAGTTTACTGGATGAGGTTAATGAATCATAGTCTGTTTGTATGCCAGTGTGTTTGTTGAAGTATAAATATTTCTTATTTGATGAGAATCAATAGAAGGAACCAGATTTCAAGATTATTTCATTTAATCGCCTATGGATGGAATTGTTACATGTATGTTGATCTATGATTTTAGTAATGAATGAAGAGTTTGTTCTTTTCAAATCTTAAAAGTATTGTGATGAGTAATTGTGATGGTTAAACTAAGCATTGTAGATGTATGCAATAGTATGGATTGTTCTGTAAATTGCATCATTTTATGGTTTTCTTGATCTGTTAAAAGAGAATTCGTTGTTGGAAGCATATGTCTGGATATTAGAGGATTTTATTCAAGTTTTACTGATTTATGCCTTGACCTATCTTTTTTTGTTTATTTAAACGCCACCCTTTTTTTCTTTTAAGTTTAGATTGATGAATTTTTTGTTGCTTTCATTCCTTATAACCAGTAAACGCCCCTTGAATATTACAGTTGCATGGACCGATTGAGTGACATCAGACAGTTGAGAACCAACTACCAGGACCTTGGGAGTCAAGCTACTATATGTTGTCTTTATTTTTCAGGAGAAATAGAGTAGAAATATTCTGTTTAATGTTGTTTGTGTCATTTTCACCATCAACAGATTTGGCGCTAGAGGGAGGGCCGAAGGAACAAGCTTGATCACATTGGGTCATTCTCACCGGATAAATATGGGAGGATATTCAGATCCTCTGCTATCCCTAAACCATTGATTGAAATTCAAACTCCAGTTAGACATAGACCTCAGACTCATGGAGTTTTCATCCCACCATTGTCACCACCATTTACTCAAACACCACCCCCAGTTTGACCAATATCTCCACCAGTGGAACCCATATCACCACCACCCATGGCATACTTTTTGAATAACTCCTCTCCTCTAGGGACCATCCCTGGTGGAAAACATGATCTACCAAAAAATCCAGAAAGGTTTTGCCCCAAGTACATGCATGGAGAATCAAGAAGTGTTGAGGAACATATACAAGCATTCAATGATGCCTGTACCCGTGCTCAAGTGGCTCACCAAGATATGGTATGTAGGTTTTTTCCTTATTGTTTGGGGGATATGGCATACAACTGGTATCTAAATTTTCCCCAGGGATCTATTCTAAGCTGGGTAGATTTAGAAAATGCTTTTATTAATCAATTTCGGGTCTACGTAGACCCAACCATCTTATACCATCAATTCATTACCATAAGGAAGGAACCTCATGAACCATTGTTGTTATTCAACACTAGATTCCAAAGGATTTTCTATAGATTACAAGACCCTTAATAGTTGAAAAATATTACCATTCTGGCATATTTAAGAGTGGTTGATCCATTGATTGGCTTATTTTTACAAAGAACCTATGCTCTCGATGAGATAGACTCCTCAAAATTTTATCACCTAGCCATAAAATTGCAACAACAGATAAGTCTGCAATTAGGAATTTTAGGAGGAATCCTTCCCCCTATGAGTTATTAGATGCCTAGTCCACCATTGTTCAATGCGGTCCCAGGGATGTCTTCCTCCCATTATGGACCTATTTCTGAGTTACAGACCTCACCCACCATTCCCTTTATCATTGGTGGCATTCAATATCCTCCCTAGCAACCTCAAAATTACTAGCAGCAAGGGGGAGGGTCAACTCTTGTTCACTCTCCATCTATAGGACAAACTATACAAAATGAACACACTATTCAACTAACTAATGAGGTGGAGACTCTAAAAAAGAATCTAGTACAAATGTCCAATGACATGGAACATCCTAGACTTAACCCCCCACAGAACCCAAATTAGAATTACTAGAATTGGGGAGGTTATAACAACCAGGGTGGTTACGTTAATCAAAATACAAATCATAACACCAATAGGAACTTCCAGAATCAAAACCCCTCTAACCAAAATCATCAAAATCAGAATAGAGGATACAATCAAAGGTCCAACAACAACAATAGACAATGGAACACTGGACCCAACAATGGGGGTGTTCCCCATAATTATCAGTCTGGTGAAGATAAATCACACACTGCTAATGCTGTGAATCTCAATTTCATGACTAATTGGTGTAGACTCCATGATACTACAACACATTTTGAGGTTAATTTCCCAAAACTGGAAAAAATAGTGAAGATTATGCAGGCTAATTTCCACCCTCCACAAGGAAATTCCAATTAGGATGGTGGGTCAGTAAGTACTACTATGAATTATGAAATCATTGAGGAACAATACCAATTTCCCATGCAAGGAGATAATGGACTAGAAGAGGATGTGTATGATGCCCAAGCCTTCCAGTCCAAGGGTGGCCATTTCTTGAGAAATCAGAATAAGGGCTCATTCACTACATCTGCACCCCCAAACAGTATGGTCTTGCCTAATCAAAATGCAGATAATAACCCACCACCACCAAAGGGGCCTCCCGACTCTCATAACAAAGGTAATCCACCTTCTTTTCCTAAGTATCAAGTTAGGAATGATTCTGAGTTTAATTTCATTGCAGAGCTACAGAGACAAAGGACATCATTGTCATTCTTTGACATCATGAAATGGTGCCCGACTCAATGGGAGGTTGTGATGAAAGCCCTGGAGGAGGTAGATCATTCAAAAGGAAAAGATAAAGTGACTCTAGTGAAGGAGACAAATGCGTCCACCTATGGAGGTAAGACTAGTACCCCACCTTTTCTTTTGAGTTTAAGGATCTTTCAAAAGAATCTGCATAATTGTTTGTTGGATTCTGGAGCGTCAGGTAACATTATGCCCTTTTCAATTTGTAAGAAGTTAGGATTAAGTCCCATCCAGACCAATAAGAAAGTGATTCAGTTGGACAAAACTAAGGTTAATGTGGTAGGGGAACTGAAAATTATGCATGTACAGGTTGGATCAGACCCAAGGATCCAAACTTACATAGGCATCCAAGTGGTTGATATCCCAGAAGCATATGGTATGCTCCTGAGTCAGAAGCTAATGAAAATTATTGGGGGGTACCTATCTTTGGATTTCACTCACATGTGGCTACCTTGGAAGGGGATAGCAATGCAAATTAGGATTGAGAGTGCACCTAGGCTCGAACACATGATTACTGAATATAATTCTCCCAATGAAGTAGCCTATTTTGAAACTGAAATAGGAGTTTACAAGAGAGAAGAGGTAATGGCCTTCTCAGTGCTCAATCCTGATGATACACTGCTCATAGAATAGAGTGACCCAATGTTCTCAGTCAACCAACAAGTTCTAATAAGAAAATTGCAAAAAGATAGGCTAGTATTGGGAGAGGAGACCGATTTCGGCAGTTTGTTGCTTCCTAATTGGTGTAGGATATATTATCACAACCATTCTGAGTTGACATGCCAACCCTTCCTAGATGTCTTAAAACATATAGGCTAGCCTCGATCAATTTGTCAAGATCAACCTCATATATCAAACAATAAATTCCCATATAAGGTCAAGGATGCTACCATCCTCACTAGAACAAATCTTTCTCAAGAGAAGGATCCCTCACAATTTGAGCAGACTCAGGTGCTATGCTCTATGTTTCAAGGGGAAATTGAGGTATCTTAGCCTTTCTCCAATACCCCTACCCTAGACACTCTACCGATGCCTAAGGCTTTGATAAAAAATGATCAGATCACAACTTGATCCAAAACGTTTTTCAGGAAGTGATTCTTGAATAGCCTTCAAGTATAGAGCAATTATTGAATGAGGACTGCCACCAATCGCCTTCAAATCTTGATGGCCAACAATAGTCTAAACCGCCACCTATCCCAAGCAAGTCATCTCCTATTACTAAAAAAGGGAAAGAGATCCTAGTTAAAGACCAATTGTGGAACCTTAAATTTGATGGCTCCAAGTCCAAAATGGGAAGTGGAGTAGGGATTGAACTAACTAACTCGAAAGGGAAGACTTATTTTGCATCCTATAGGCTGTAGTTTTGTTGCACAAACAATGTGGCTAAATATGAGGCACTCGCTCGTGGGATTTTTTTTTTCCCATCAAAAGAAGGTCACTGCTCTCATGGTAATGGGGGATTCAAAGGTAATTGTAAAGAAGGTACGCAACCAATATACTTGTCATAACAAAAGATTGGCTGCGTACAAAAATAGAATTTGGAACTCAATTGAGGACTTTGATGCTTTTGGGATCACTCAGATCCTTAGACAAGCTAATAAAATTTCATATGCCCTTGTTGTTGCTACTAGCACCTTGGAACCTATGCAAGATTCTAAGCTAAGGAAACTTTCTGTTGAATTAATCTCAGTTCGAGCTGTCCTAGATAATGTCCAGAATTTTTAGGTTTTTGATGATGACCAACATATACTGGCCTTTTTGGAAAATTTTGATGTCTTCGAAGGATAGATAATAGATGAATTTGAAAGAGATCGGGGAGATTGGGATCCTTAGAAAGGTGAGGCAGAAGGGATACCGAATCTGAAAAGCAATAGTATTCCAAAGGGGATGGTGGCTTTGCTGAGAATATTTGATTCTGATCCATGGGCTCATCAGATTCTTAGATTAGGCTATTATTGGTCTTATGTGTTTCAGGATGCCCACCAAAATGTCAAGACATTTCATGTATGCCAGACCTCTGCACCCAGGGAAAGGTATCCAACAATGCCTTTACAACCAGTGTATGAGGTAAGACTATTCGCTCAATGGGCACTTGACTTTGTGGGTGTTATTAACCCAAATTCTTCTGCAGGTCATAAATTTATCTTGACTACAATTGAATATTGTACACACTGGACTGAGGCTTAGCCATGCAAAAAATAGCAGCACAAAGGTGGTCATCAAGCTCCTAATTGAGAACATCACCATGAGGTTTGGAGTTCCATTTGCCCTGGTATGTGATAATGGCCCTGCTTTTTCTTCAACCGAATTTATTCAATGCGCTTATGAGCACAAAATAATTTTGAAATATTCATCTAATTACTACCCCTAGGGAAATGGAGTGGCAGAGTCCACAAATAAAAATATGTTGGAAGTGATAAGAAAATTTCTAGAAAACAATCCTAAGGACTGACACACCCAATTGAGATTTTCCCTATGGGCAGATCGAACCCAAATCAAAGCTACCTTAGGAAATTCACCATTTAATCTAGTCCATGACAAAGACCCAGTCTTCCCAATCCATTTGAAAATACATGTCCCTAAGTTTATGAAGGAATTTTATACAAAGGATGATAGGATTGAGGTTAGACTAACCAATCTTCTCAACATGGAAGAATAGAGAGATGCTGCTTTGCATACATTCTCTAAACATCAGGCAGTTGTCAAATGCTGGTTTGACAAAAGGGCCAAGATAAAAGCCTTTAGGATATTAGATCTTGTATTTTTATGGGATAAAGCCAAGGAGAAGAAGGGAGATCACCAAAAATTTGATAGACTCTGGTTGGGTCCATATCAAGTGGCAGAGATACTAGGCGAGAATGCTTTTTGTTTGAGTACCTTAATAGGAGAACCTATCCCATTGCTAGTTAATGATCAGTTTCTCAAGCATTACTTTGGTTCATGAGAGGTTTCATGTTTTGAGTGAATGTATTATACTGTATCATATATTTTTTTTCTTTGGCTTTCCTTTTTGTTTGGTCTTTGTTTGTTCGTTTCTTTATTCTTTTCTTCATCTTTGTTTTTGTTTTTGTTATTTTGTCTTGTTTCATTGGGGATCTTCATTTCTGTCCATTCCATGAGTCGGGGGTTGTTATGCAAAGTATGCTATGGGTACTACAAAGGAATTTGATTTAGGTATTTTCAATTGACTTCTGTTAAGGGATTTCATTTTAAAACTCATGTCTTATGATCATTTTAATGTTGGTCTGAAAGGTTATTAGAGAAAAGGTGCATTGTAAATGTCTCATGAATGAGGCTTGAAGTCTGTCATGAAATAGATAAACCTCTGCCCAAGTAAATACCTATTCATTTCACCATGGCTATATCTCTAATTCAACTAAAAAATCCGATTCCAAGATTTTCATGAAATCCATTGTAGTTCTCAACCCACCTTTCAGATCAATTGCATTTGAGTATTGAGAAAAGTCCATAAATAATTCCCACAAGTAAAGCCTAAGTAAAGAAAAGGAGAAGAGAAAGAAAAGAAAAAGGGGAAATCTCAATATCATGTGGGTGAATCAAGTATATCTATCAGGGCTATGGACACCTATTTGGTAGTAGAGAAATGCTTCAAGAGAACTAGAGGTATATCCATCGGGGATATGGATTCTTGTTTGGCAACAGAGCAATGCCCAGGATTTCCTTGCACGACAATTGAAGGACTCAACTCATGTAGCTTGAATCTTAGGTATAGTTGTTTCAGACTGGAGAAAGTGTCTATGAGGAAGGATACACCATATATGCACACACTTAGATTCGACACAGTTTGTGAGCACATACATCTGATATTCTAGCTCAACCTTGTTCTACATATCTGATCTTATTCAAGTTAGCATGCTTCATTGGCTAAGTAGTTTTTGGGTGATTGAAGTCTTTAAGGTCTTGAAAATGGATAAACCATTTTCCCAGCCAAGTCACCATTTGTTATGCCTTGCATAACCACCCCATCTTTTTCCTTGGTCAAAATGGGTCCCCCTTTTTTGTTTTTTGTCCTTGTTTGTTTTTTTAACAAAGTTTGGAAGGTTTTATTTCTTCCAACTCTTTGTTTTTCTTTTGTTCTATTTTTTTCTGGTAGAACCAGAACCAGAATGGAATCAGGTTTGGAACTTGTTTTCAAGATTCCATTCTAATACCGGTCCCGCTTGTCTTTTTCTTGTCTCTTTGGTCTATCTTTTCCAGATTCAGGACCGGGATCGAACCGAACTCTTAACTTTTCCAAAGTTCACGGTTTGGTTTCTGTTCCCGTTCTGCCTCCGCCTCCATTGGGGTTGGTTTTGCCTTCACCTCCACCTTTGGGTTTGTTCATTTAGACCTTAAGGTGGGTCCTCATTTTGGCCTTTGTGTTGGGTTTCGAGTTGTTTCTTTTTGTCTTTTGTTTTCCCTTGGTGTTTTATGGGACCTAGGGGATGGTTTCCTCCTTTAGGTTTTCCTAGTTTGCCTTGTTTCTTTTGTTCTGTTGGAGGCAGAACCGGGATGGGAACCTAACTCTAAACTTTTCCAAAGTTCACGGTTCAGTTTCCATTCTTGTTTCGGCTCCGTTCCCACCCTCTGGCTTTGTTCATCTTTTTATTTTGTTCTACCAGAACCAGAACCGAGATGGAACCTAACTCTAAACATTCACAAGGTTCATGGTTTGGTTTCCATTCCTGTTATGGCTCCACTTCCCACTTTCTCATTTTCTTCACCACTTTGTTTGTCTTCGTCCTAAGGGTTGGTACCCTCCCTTAGGTTTTTCTCGGTTTTCTTTTTCTTTCATTCGTCGGAACCGGGACCGGGATGGAACTTAACTCTAAACTTTTTCAAAGTTCTCGGTTTGATTCTCGTTCCCATTCTAGCTCCACTTCCCATGTCTTTGTCATTTTTTGGTGTTTGGACTTTGGGTTGGTTTCATTTGGTCTGCTTTGGTCTTCCCTTCTTTCACCAGAACTGGAGCTGGGATGGAACTTAACTTTGAACTTTGTGAAAGTTCTTGGTTTGGTTCTCGTTCCCATTCCGTATTCACTTCCGCTACGATTGTTTTTGGTTCTTCCCCTGCCTATTTTCCTTCTAGTTCCACTCTCGTTTCCATTTCGGCTTTGGCTCCACTTTCTGCCCTCTTGGTTTCTTCGTCATTTTATTTTTCCTTGTCCTACGGGTTGGTTTCCTCCCTTAGGTTTTCATCAATTCACTTTTTTCTCATTTTGTCGGAGATGAAATTGAGATGGAACTCAAATTTGAACTCAGTGAGAGTTCATAGTTCGGTTTCCATTCCCATTCCAGCTCTGGTTCTCGTGTCTTTGTCATTTTGTGGTGTTCTGCCTTTGAGTTTGTTTTGTTTGGTTTGCTTCGATCTTCCCTTATTTCTCCAGAACCAGAGCTAGGATGAAACTTAACTTTGAACTTTGTGAAAGTTCTCAGTTTGGTTCTCATTCCCATTCCGTCTCTACTTCCGCTAGGGTTGTTTTTGGTTCTGCCCCACCTGTTTTCCTTCTGGTTCGGTTCTCGTTCCCATTCCATCTCCGCCTCCACCAGGGTTGGTCATTCCTTTGTTCTCTAGCCACCCATAGTAGCAGATAGGATTTTGTTTTACAACTTTCAGGAGAGATACTTGTTTTAGTGAATGTTGGATTTAGATGTAGTTTTTATAAAGTGATATGTTGGAGTTAAGTTTACTGAATGAGGTTAATGAATCATAGTTTGTTTCTATGCCAGTGAGTTTGTTGAAGCATAAATATTTATTATTTGATGAGAATTAATAGAAGGAACCATATTTTGAGATTATTTCATTAAATTATGTATGGATGGAATTTTTACATGTCTGTTGATCTATGATTTTAGCAACGAAGGAAGAGTTTGTTCTTTTTAAATCTTAAAAGTATTGTGATGAGTAATTGTGATGGTGAAACTAAGCACTACAGATGTACACAATGGTATGGATTGTTCTATAAATTGCATCATGTTATGGTTTTCTTGATTTGTTAAAAGAGCATTCATTGTTGGAAGCATATATCTGGATATTGGAGGATTTTATTCAAGTTTTACTTATTTATGCCTTGACCTATCTTTTTTTGTTTATTTAAACCCCCTTTTTTTCTTTTAAGTTTAGATTGATGAATTTGTTTTTTCTTCCATTCCTTATAACCAGAAAATCCCCCTTGAATATTATAGTTGCATGGACCAATTGAGTGACACCAAACAGTTGAGAACCAACTACCAGGACCTTGGGAATCAGGCTACTATATGTTGTCTTTCTTTTTCAGGAGAAATATAGTAGAAATATTATGTTTAATATTGTTTGTGTCATTTTCACCATCAATACCTCCTTAAACTACTATAGAAACCAAGCTTAGTTAAGTTGGGCTATGTAAATGATTCTAACTTTATAAGCAACCTAGATAGATCCTTGCTTCCAGTTAAGCATCTATATCCCTGATGAGGTTATCATTGTGATTTTCCCAAACATATATCTACTACTAGTCGTGGGTCCATAGCCTCGATAGAGTTATTCGAATCCCCTTAAAGGTTGAATCTCTTTTGATTTTCAATATTTTTTATTTTTCACTTCTTTCTTTCGGCATATTTCTTTTCACTTCTTTTCTTTCAACCTATAAGCAATGAAGCTCACACTTAGGGCTAAGAATCACACTGGCACTAAAGTAGAAATGTAGGATTTTTCACCTAAATAGACCTCACAAGGAGTCTAATGCAAACTCAAGATTCTTAAGATTTGTGCAAGATATAATATTTTAGGATACATCAAGTTCAAATCAAACTAATGACGCATCCTCCTTAAATCAAAAATTTAGACCACTTGACACTAATAGAAGATCTCGACCATTCATTCAAGACACCTGATTAAAGTCCATCAATGAAATACTCTGAATAGTCTTAGATAATGAACCATCATAAAATTTTGACACTTCCCCAACCCAAGGAATGGGGGAGACCTAAAATCCAATGCAAAGACCACAAGAAAAACTACCTAAACTAACCAAGGAGAAAACCAAAGCAAACCAGACCAACCCAAAGAAAGAAAAAACCTACCCTAACTATTTATAGGGGTGAGCTGGAAATAACTCAAGTAAGGAAGCAATACTTCAAATGCTACCCATTGATTGGTAATAAGACATCCTCTCTAGTGAGAGTTTTAAGGAAAAAAGCATTGTATCCCAAGATTTCAAATATTTGGTAGGGATCAAGCCACAACTTGTCAAATTTGTTGTGCTCCCCTTTCTTTTCATGTGCCTTATCCTAGTAAAGGACTAGATCTAAAATATTGAAGGCCTTAATCTTGGATTTATGATCAAACCACCTTTTAACAGTACCCTTGTGCCTAGCAATTTTTTCTAGGGCTACATCTCTATTCTCTTCTAGTTGTAACAATTCAGACAGATAGGCTTATAAACACTCTCCTTCATAATATTCATTAATAAATTAGAGGGTGGGAATCCTTAATTGGATAGGAAATATCGGTTCAAAACCATACACAAGGTGATATGGAGATGTCCCTAAGGATGCCTTCTTTCGGGTACGATCAACCCACAGGGTGAATCTTAGTTGGGTGTGCCAACCCTTGGGATTCCTATCGAGCAGCTTACAAATGATAGTCAAGAGATTTTTGTTGGTAGACTGAGCTAGGTTGTTCACTTGAGGGTAGTAGTTCAAATAAAACTTAATGAAAATACCATGATCAAATGCCCAACCTAAAAATTTCAATGAAGAAAATTCAGAACCATTATCACATATCAACACAAAGGGGCAACCAAAGTGATTAATAATACTTTATTCAAGGAAATTGATCACCACCTCAGCAATGCACTATTTTCAAGCAACAAATTTAGTCCACCTAGTGAAATAATTAGTAATAGTAAGGATATACCTATGGCCTATGGAAGATGATAGGTTGATTGGACTGATGAAATCAATTCCCTATTATGCAAAGGGTTTTACCTCAATGATCGACTATCGTGGAAGGGAAAAACATTTTTCTTTGGTGGCACAAGTTTGGAAAACATGGAAAGCTCACACATGGTTGTAGGAATCCTTAAACAAGGTGGGCTAGTAATATCCTACCCTTAGGATCTGATGTGTAGTGGTAGGTCTAGAACCATGGCCTATACCATATTTTTCATGAAATTTTGTCATCACATGGGCTGCTTCTTCCTTTCCAAAATATTGTAAATAGATGCCCTCATGACTATTTTTCTACACAATCCCTCGTAACATGCAACTTTCATTTTTCAAATGCAATAACCTTCATTGCACCATATTCAAATGATCAAGACATTTTTAGTTCAGCAGATAATAAACATTGTCATCATACCACTCATCAAGAGACACATCGTGCAGATGATATTGTTGTGCAAGAATCTCTAGTCCCATTTCAGCCATGGTCTATGCTAGAGATTGCCCCCTCACCAAATTCATTTGTTGAATCTCTATATCATAGTTCTACAACATAGTGACCCATTTGGCTCTTCTTTCTCCCATCTCATTTTGCATCAGCAGGAGTTTCATGGCTAGGTTGGGTACAATGGAAAAGACCTTATTCCTCGAATCGTAGTAGCAAGATTTTTTAACTCCTTGGACCAAAGCATAATCCTGCTTCTCCACGCTTGGATAATTTAGTTCTACATCTCTAAGAGGAACACTCATGAAGGCTATAGGGCACTCACTCCCCTCTTCTGACCTTTGGGTTAACATGCTGGCACAAGAATGATTAGAGGTGAAAGAATATATGTAGAATGGCTTTAAATAATTGGATCTTACCAGTACTGGTGCAACATCTACGTCCCTCTTAATTTCATAAAATTATTGTTTAGCCTCGACATTCCACTGCACTTTGCATCCTACTTTAGCATTACATTTAGTGGCTTCACTATCTCTACAAATCCTATGATAAATTTTTGAACAAAGTTAATCTTCATGAAGAAATATTTCATCTCCTTCTTGTTGGTAGGTGGCTGAATTTTTAGGATGGCTTGAATCCTTTCAGGGTCAATTGAGATTCCCTACTCAGAAATGACATGTCCTAGGAACTTTCCTTCAGTTACTCTAAATATGCAATTCTTAGGATTGAGTGAGATGCCAAATTCTCTACATCTATGGAATACTTTACACAAATCTGAAATGCGATCACCTCGATTCTTAGAGAATGCCATTAGATCATCAATATAAATAATAATACACTTACCAATAATGTTCTTGAATACTATATCCATCACCCTCTTGAAAGTAGCTCCTGTGTTGATCAACCAAAAATTCATTCTCCTATAAGCAAGTGTGCCCCATTTGGTAGTGAATACCATCTTGTGCATATCCTTGTATTGTACCATGACCTGATTTTAGCTAGAATACCCATCTAGGAAGGACATCATCTAGGATCCATTTACGATCTACAATACCTCTTTCAATGGAGGAACTGGATATTTGTCCTTTTCTAAAGAAAGATTAAGATTTTTGAAATCTACACAAAATCTTATCTCTCCATTCTTTTTATGGATTGGGACCATGTTAGTCACCCATGTTGAAAGTCTGATTGGGAATATGATTCAAGCTAACAACATTTTCTGCACCTCCTTTTGAATGATCGACTCTAACAATGCATTGATAGGTCTTTATCTCTATTGAAATGGCTTAGCACCGTGTTTCAAGAGAATGGTATGGATAATTATGGATGTGTAATAAGTCTCTAGATCTTCATAACTCTAGGATATGACATATCATAAGTCTCTTTCTTCAGGAGTACATACTTTACCTATGAAAACATTTTTGACCTCCTCCTGAGTACCCATATTATATGCTTCACATTGACTATCTATTGAATCCTTCTTTATGTGTTGATCTTGATCCTTTATCCTATAAAGATCAAAAATCCTCTCCAATTGTAGCATCCCACTTGGATATAGTATTGGTTTTTCAGGTTGATAACCCCTTCCATGTCTAGCTACACTTGCTAGGGCTCCATCTCATAAATTACTTGGGACGTGAACACATTCGAGCTAGTTATGAAGTCTAGGATATGCCTGCCATCCTCAAACACTTAGAAATTTATAACGTTATTAGATATAGAAGGAACTAGTGTTAATTCAATAGAGAATTTATTGAACCCAAACAAGGATAAATGTTCTAATGTGTTGGCCGCCTATGCTAGAGCATCTACAATGTGATTTTTTTCTTTTGGGGACCAACTGAATGTTGAATGCATCAAACCCTTCGATTGGATCATTCTCTTGTCATGGTAGGAATAATACCTTCTTACTTACTTGAATACCAATTCCAAATCTCTGAACACTTGGTATACTTTGGGATTCTTCATTAAAGTCATGACCAATCCATGTATCAGTGCTTCATATTCAGCAACATTGTTAGTGCATTGGAATTGCAGTCTATGTGTAGGAAAGAAGGTTTCACCAATTGGGATAATTAATTCAAACCCAACCCATGCACCTTGCTTACACTTGGAACCATCAAACTGTAGCATCCAAATTTTAGTGAAAGATACACCTCTAGAATCTCTAGTGCTTCTAGTTCTAGTAGGAGAAGGATCATTTTTCATAATCAGTTGTTTCCCTTTTCGATCCTCATGAACGTCTTGCATTTCAAGTGTGACTACTGACAAAGAATTGATATGTCCCTTAATTCACTCCACAATAGTTTGATAGAGACGTCATTCAAGTTTTGAATGAGAAGCATTTTGGACCCTACACCAATTTAGAAGTAGCAACTCCTCAAAGTACATTTATCCACCTAAACTTATTTGGTCTTCAAAGCACTTTTATATAGATTCCTATAAATTGTTAAATAGTCTGATATTATTGTCATCCAATTCAAACACTTCATCCATTTCTATTGATGCTTTAGTACCATCAAAATATTGAGTCAAGTCCTTGGGAATATCATGCATCATTAGAATTTCATCCACTATGGATTCATCCATAGCAGTAGATAAGATATAATTCCCTAAGTTTTCTTTAGAAATTAGTACTTTGTTGGATGTATTCTGATACTTAGTAATTAAATATTTTAATCTAGGTTCTCGCTCAATTCTGATTTGAATGGGGATTACCTTCCAAGGAATCCATAGGTTGGAATGATCTCTAGAGATATACCTATTGAGAAATCTCATGAAATCCCTTCTAAGAATTAGTTTGTATGCATATGGTATGTCAACCACCTAAATATTGATAACTTGTTGCACTTGTGTGTCTAGGGCTCCCTACATTGGAATCATGTTTAATTCACCCATGACACTAACTTTATTCTTATCTAATTGAGTCACTTTACATTGGGAAGGGGAAAGGGTAATTCCCAAAGCTTGGTAGACTAAGAATGGCATTACATTCGTTGATGCTCTAGAGTCTAATAAGGAGTTGTACAAAGTTTTTCCAAATATACAGATAGAAATTAGAAATGGAGGTGTATCTTTCTTGGTTTGAAATAAACTTACTGTAGAATCAACATTTACCACTTATTTTTATCCCTCTCCTTGATTCCATCCCTTTTTAGCATTGGAGATTTCTCCTTAGAATGCTAGGTATTCTAACTTGGAGCTGATTGAGAACTTTGTGTCCTTTCAACAGTATCTTTAACCAATGGTTCATGAAAACCAGCCTTCTTGATATATTTTACTTGTGAGGACTTGGTGGGTACATGGTCATTTAAAGAACCCAACACAACACTCCTAATAGCTATAACCCTGAGTAACTCAAAATATGAGAGACTTACCTTCACTTTCTTGAGTTCCTCCACTACATATTCTCCCATTTGAAACATAGTCATGTCAGATTGGTTACTTCTCGGTGCTATTCCTTGTTGATCCCTAACAACTTATCCTTTTGAAGTATCATATGATCCTCCGCTAGAGAAATATTGATTTTGGCACATGGGGATATAAAGGGTGTTTGTTGGAATTATGGTCAAGTGGGGTAATAAAATTGTTAAGAGGTGTAGATGTGGTAAATGTCCCGCTAGCTTGCTTATTCCTTAGATCATATGGCCTGGTTCCTTGGTGGAACGTTTGCACTTTTTCTATTCTTTGCTCTTCATCTAGAGGCCCATTGTCAAATATTTCATCATTTTCAAATAATTTTGATATTGAAACTTCATTGTATACTTGCTCTAGTTCTACACACTCTCTTTTGGACTCTTCTTTAGGCTCATTTTCTTAATCCTTCAAAAAAGGTGCATGATTTAGCAACAACATTAGTGAATTATAGGGTTCTGATGGCACAATTTATTGATAGTATGTAGAACTTCCTGTGGAATCATGTACCTCCATTTGGAATATGGTTGTAGCTATCTGGAATTCAGGAAACTCAAAATGAAAATGTTGGGTTGTTTTGTAGAGTTGACAATATCCATTTAAAGCAACCTTGGCTAGGAGGACTATGTTGGTTGATTTATCTGGATTACGAGGCTAGTCCAAAGGTGTAGGGACTCCCCTATTGTTAGGTCTAGTATTCCATGTCCTACTCTACTTTGGTGTTGGTCTCCAATGAAAGTGGTTTCCTAAAGCCTAACCTCTATCATAATATTTTCCCTAACTTATAATGGATTCCCTACTATCCCTACCATAACCAAGCTCTCTATGGTCTCTATTGTCTGTATTTTAATTTTATTAGATACTTATCTGAATAGATTGTAATTGGCTAATTTGATTTCTCAGGTATGTGACTTGAATAGGATTTTTTTTGACCTGTTATGTCATCTCATCTAGTCTCTCATTATCAACATTTCCTTGTATTGGGATGGCATTGAGTGATTGGTGCAACACTTCATAGTTTTATAGATAGGTTGAGAAATTAGATTTCTATTGGGGAAATGAGGCCTGCCTTGGGTTTTGAAAATAAGGAGGGATTGGCTAGGCTTGACTCAATAGAGGGCCTGGGTGAGGAACCAAAGAAATTTATGACATCGAGTTCTTCAAGGGAGTATGACTTTTTAGGGATTGATTCAAGCCTTTGATTTGTCCTAGATGTGTGGTGGGTCCTAAAGAGGGTAATGGTTTAGATAAATGTTGCCTTAGATTAGTGCTAGCTTTAACTATTGCAACCTATGTATTAGTCAACATGGCAGGGCGTTCATGTTTCCACTTAATGAATGTGGATGCGAGGCTATCTAGTACTTCATAATAGACTTCTTTAGCTAGTGCATTATTTATAGCATATAGTGGTTGAAGTTGGGTGTAGGACCTATGAAATATATTGTTAAATGATCCTTTAGGTTCATTAACTTCCTTGTTAATCAATATAAATTGGTGTTATAAATCATTGGGGCTGACTGAAATCCTTAATTTATGCAAGAAGGCGATCTCCATTTTATTCCAACTAGTAATATTACCAACAGGTAAATTGTTGTACCAATAAAAGACCTCCTCTCCTAATGAGTAGGGAAATAGCCTACAAGCCACATACTCATGAACAATCTACCTATCCTTCAGGGAAATCTAGAAAATTCTAAGATGCTCTTCAACATTTCTATTAGGGTCATTGGCATGGAACTTAGAGTAGAAATGCTCAAGGTGTTTAGGCATAACATGGTAATCATTGAAGGCTTAAGGTGAAGGATTGTCATCCAAAAATCCATTGGTGGTGGTAGAGGTGGTAATGGTTGGTTATCTGGAACCTAAGGTTGTTGGATGGGTGTGGAGTCAGGTTCAATAGGGGTAGACTCAAAATCTAATGAAGAGCTGGATGAAGAGGATGGACAGATGGGTGAAGATGATGATACCTTCCCCTTGTTAGTCCTTCTTGACTTGGTAGGGGCTCCTAATTCCTGAAACTATCCTTCTACTATAGACATATTCTATCTTATAAATATCAATGGAGATATAGATGATAGAAAAATGCTCCAACTTATTGAATTTTCCCTCTTTCCAGCACCAATTTGTTGATGGTGTTTTCTACACAACAACAACTCAAACATAATATAATATCCTATCTCTCTTGAAAGGTAAATCTCTATCAACAAGCCTCAAGAGATAACCCCGGGGTCTCTAATGGTAGGTCTTGACAATGCAATAAAACAACTCAGAGATAATGTTAAAATGTTGGTAATTACAAGGGGCCTTACAAACATACATTGGAAGCTTTGATATTAATCAAATATGATAGTGGATTGATTCTTTTCAATCCTAAATCAACTTAGATATTAAAATAAATAACAAAATATAAAGGGTTGAGAGAGATATCTATTCTAGACTAGCTTCTAAGATCAATCATGATGATAACACGATATTTAAAATGGACTAACCCCTTCAAACCAATTCCTGATAAACCTAGATTAAACCTGCAATATCACATAAATGGTGCAATCTCCTAAGGCATGAAGATTTTTAGATTGTGGAGCATTCACACACCAAGCCAAATTTAGTATTGAAATGAATAAATATACACAATTGAACTCAAAACAACAAGATATAGGCCCAAGCTAACTTTACATAGTAACTCACAATCAACAAGTTGCTAAACGTATGGACCAAGGGTTGCCCAAACATTTAAAACACCATATCACAAACACAATTGAGCTGCAACTATTTCTAAGATCATTCATAAATAAATTACTTAGAGCAATATTTCAAAATTTGAAACACAAGAACCATATAGAGATGAATAACACAAAGAAGAACACCAATTAAACAATCTATTCTCTTGTATTTGCTTCACCAAAATTGCAACAATCCAAGTATTTCAAAAATTACAATGCCTTGTAGAGATCTTAGCTAAAATTATAACTCCTTCTCTATGTGTCTAACCTTTAAAAATGAGGAGAAAACCTCCACTTATAGCACTACATCATTAGGGCAGCCCAAATTAGGGTTTACATCTTAGGTCGGTCAGGGAGGCCAGGTACATCTCCCTCCTAAAATTCCCTAGTTCAAATTTACATTAGAATATTAGAGGTCGGATCCCAAAATTTAACCCAATACATCAATATATTAAATGGCATGAAGTCCAAGATGTAGTTGACTTTATCCCTTCACCTAGGTCGAGGTAGATGGGCATGTTTTCCAAAATTGTCCAGCTTGGCAATCTTCCTTATCCTTTTCTCCTTTCATCTTTCTAGAAATTTCCTTGACTTTATTAAGAATTGGGTCCAAGTTGGCTTGGGTTGGGAGTGAGATTAAATTAACCCCAGACTTAAGCGAATTTAATTCTCTAGTATATTTAATTAAGGCCTTCTTGCAATCAGAACAAAATCCTTGGTATCTATCTATGTCAGAAATGTAAATTGCAAAATCTTCCAATTGGTCCTTTACAATTGGTCTATTATTTCCAGGTGAATAGATCTCATGCTACCATTTCTTCAGCTGCTCAACATTCAAATTCTTTTTTCCTAGCTTCTTTATTCTGGTTACAATTTCTAGAAAAGTGATACAACTATCATAAATTTCATTCACTTTATTTTGTGCCTTGGAGATCTTCTTTGGTGCCTTATTCTTGAGCTCATTCTTGAATTTGATGGCCTCAATCCAACTCATGGCCTTGTGAGTATTCTCCATAGTGATGACATCTTCTTTGACCAACACATTTGTAGGGACCTGAAGTATTTTTTCTAACTCCTTAATATTGGCATCATCCGGGTTCTTGCAGTCAACGAGGAATTGTGTGATCTCCTTAGAAAAGAAGGAGGCATTTTCATATATCTGCAATAATGTTTTCATCATTTCATCAACCCTCTCACTCACATTGTGTAACCATTCATGTGTATCTTTCACAGATGACTTCAGCCTCTCAATTTCTGACACAGTCTCTTTTGATAACAATCCTTCAGAGAAGGAAGATCCCCCACTTCTTTGCACTGATAATGGATTAACAAGATGTTGAACATATTTATATACTTTATTAAGTTGCTTATGCAACTTCTCATTTTCTTCAGTCTCCTTGTCTAATCTTCTTTGAATTTCCTGAGAGGACTCTATGAATTCTTTCTTTTCTTACTCCTTTGTGGTAGGACCTAGATTAATTGTTTGTACCTTGTAGTCTGAATGTCTCACTTCATCCTTATATTTGTTTTCTATGGGAACAACCATCTGAATAATCCTATTACTAAATTCATCCCTGGATAACTTGGACGTTGTTCTTGCTATGGTCCTTTCCCTGGGCTATCCCCAACTTTCTAGGAACTTGTCCCATTCTGGAGTCTCATCTTCCACAATCACTACCTCCTATTTTAATATTTGTTCCAACCAATTAGGAGCATCTAGTTTTTCAACCTCTACATCCTTCTAAGAAGTATCCTATTCTGGTTTATCATTAGAAGGACTATATTTAATATCTTCCATATTTACTTTATCCTTCTCTGGGATCTGTTGTTCCTTATATTTATCAGGCTCATCTCCACCTTTATCAAGTTCACTATCATCAAACTTAACATCATACTCAACTTACATATGACTGATCAAGGCATTCCTTCGGTGGTGGTTGGGATGGCATTTCTACTGCCACTTCAAAGGTTACTTCCTTACTTTGTATTTCTTTCTCCTCCAATTTCTTAGAAAAATCATTTAGTTTTCAATCTTCTAGTGTGGAGACCTCTTCCTTTGGTGCATCTTCCTCTAGAACATTGAAGACATTCCCTTCTTCTCTGAGAGGCTGATCTGGAACACTAAACATATTTCTCTCTTGAATATCATGAAATGGAGAGGAGGTGGAAGGATCTTCCTTTGTAGCTTCCTCCTCCATATTCTTTGGAAGATCGTCAGTAGGTGCCTTTTCCATGATCACCTTTGTCTATTTTTTCACTCTTTCTATTGGAGGGGTCTTGAGTTTAGGATAATTTATCCTCACATACACCTATTGTTTCTCCCTAGAACTCTCAAAATCAACCACCTTAGGTTGGTTGGTTCTCTCCTTAGTGACCTTGGGCTTCTTGGTCTTAGCCAACTTTTGACCGTCAATTACCAATTTCCCCTTCTTAGAGGGCTAGAACTCCTCAGTGTTTTCTTCTACAATTTATTTTGAGGACTTTCTAGCTTTAGCCATTGGCTACCTCTTTTCCTTACTTTTAACTTGACTTCTCATTCTTCTTTTAATAACAAATTGTGATTTCTCTCCCTCCTCTTCTGAAGGAAGCCCTGTTGAATCATCCTTGGTTGCTTTTTTTTCCTCTTCTGAGTGGGATTCAAGATCTCCCATTAGGTCATATGTGAGCTTAGCCCCATTAGCTTCTAACTCCCATATTTTGTGTTTCACCCAAAGCTTGGAATATCTAAGTATATGAGCATTAATAACATCTAGGTCGACAATTTTATCCACAGACCAATTAACCAAGGGGAGGGAAGGGGTTTTTCTTTGTACTTATCATAATCATGATGTTGAAGAAGATCCCCATCAACATCCACTTGGTTTGGAACCTGGGTGATTCTATATAATCTAATTATTTTCAAATATATCCTCGAACCCTTCTCCTAATTACCTCATCTTCATCCCAACAGTTGGTCCAATAATTCTCAATATGGATTTTATGTGTTGTATTATCTGCTTTCCTACTTTTGGGCAACACCATATGGGTCAAAACTGTTCCTATTTGTGTGTGAATATATGTTGAAGTACACCATCTCCTTCTCAAAATATTGGGCACTCTAGATTGAGAGAAAAGCCTCTAAAACTTCAATAATTAAGGGGAAATCACACCCAAGTGATGGTTCATGCATGCAATTTATAACTAAATCAAAGGCCAACATTTTCCTTGCTACTTCCAACAAAATGAGTTTATTTGTGGGATCTCTTAGTAGCCTTAGTGGGACAGCTAGTGATCCCTAGATACTACTATAAGAGATCTTTTTGAAACTGCATAAACCACTGACCATACTTTCTAATCAAGTCCATAACCTCTATTGAGAACCTCACATGAAATGCATCCAATAATAGTCTTGTAATGCACATATAGAAAGAATCAATTACCCTTCTATAATTTGAGGTGTTGAACTAAAGTTGAGGGAAGACATCACATATTCTATCACGTCCCAAGGTTCCTCAACAACTCAATCCTTTATATTTATTCTTTCTAGCTAGCATATACACCAAATATGAAGTCATGGTGAAATTCTTTGTGTCTTGCACATTCCTGAGTTGTTCATCCAGATTGTCACTTATGATCCTTTCCTAGTGATAGTGTGTTCCTTTTACAATCTGGGAGATGATGTAGAACATCCAAATCCTAAATATGAAGCCATCATCTAGTCCCATTACTTTTCCAAAAATAATTATTATCATTATATTCCATTTTTAAAATCACTTTTATGTAGCTGCTTGGGCAGATTGGAGTAATGATATTTGGGCTTTGCAATCTAGTTGTTGTTCATCATTAGTAGTGACTTATCAAGGTCTTCTACATAGAAATCCTCTACATCTTTGATGTTGATACTTACCAGCTTTTGGTGTGACCCAATGTTGAGAGTTCCTGCAATGAAATCCTTTGTTAAGTTGGCCATTACTCTTCCTTGGGGTCCAATTATGATCCTAATATTTGATTCATAGTGTTTACCACATTCTAATACCATCTCTAGACATTGCAATGTGGGAGGGAACCCTGCTGCCTATGCCAACCCTGTATGAGTGATGATTTGGGCTAACTAATATGGTTTATTCCTAAATATCCTCTACTTGAAATCATCATAATCTACATGCCCTATATTTGTGTCACCAATCATTATTCATGTCGAGATGATCTTAGACTTTGGCATGATTCCTTTGAAGTCATATTTCATCTTTTTTAGCTCTGGTGTAGGGTTCCTCAAGAACAAATTTTGATCTATTTGCCTTGGATCCCTTGGATGGACTTGCCTCAACCTGCATCTATTAGAAAAGAGAAAAAATTACAACACCTAGAATAATTAAACATTATATTCAATCATATCATAATATCAAGGGAATCCATGAATCATAACATAATAAACATAAAATACATCATGGAAACCATTAAAACCCATTACCGAACTATAAGATGAAGCATTGAAAATCCTAAGAGAATTTGCTTGTTTGGGGATTTTAGGCAAGGAATAATTTTAGGGAATCCACCCTTGGAAAGGTTCTCCAAAAGCCCAGAGGCTTGAGGAATCTAGGGAGGAACAGATTCTCAGAGAGAATTCCCATTCAACTCCATTCTTATGTCGTCATTCATTCATGATTACCACTCAAACATCCTTATTCTCATGTAAATGCTAAATTGTTACATTTCATTGCTATCAAAGGGATCTTGAAATTTAAAGGGTCCGATGGATTTTTAGAAAATACGAAGCGGGTCAGATTCTCCGAGAGGATAGATGCTCAGGAATGCGGGGCCAAGAGGATTTTCTGAAGACATGATTTTAGCATCAAAACTTAAGTCACCATCTCCTTTCATCTTTACGTGATTGATGCACCCAGAGGTCCAAGCCAAACTCGTGCATATGTGCCTCCAACCGAGAAGTTCAATTTTTGAAGCCTATGATGGATTTCAAAGAATCCAAGGAGAGGTAGATTCTCTAAATGTCGAGACACTCGGGGAATCCAAGCCTAACCAAAATTTTCAAGGGGTGCTCACTGGCTATGGCTCAACTTAAAACATTTAACTCACATCTTGAAAACAACTCTAAGTTGCTCCAAATCTTTTGAAGATACATTAACAAAAATTAAGGGCTTCAAAGATCTGAAGGATAAATGGACTTAATAAATCTAGAGGGATGTGGATTTTTCAAAGGGATCAACCTCTGGAGAATTTTCCCAGAGTCGAATTTTCTGAAAATACTAACCCTCAAAGAATCCGTTGTGAGGAAGATTTTTTTAAGTTCTTATTTAAATTGGAATTCATCATCCCTTCAAAAAACCATGTTTATTTCATTTCTTCTAAGTCAAGCCAAATTTGAATGTAGATCCTAGATGCAAGTTTGAGCACAAATTGAAAAAAAATATTCAATACCTATATCTATATTCACCAATATTAGGGAAAGGGAAATATAACTAGGGTTCAAATAGATGAAGGCCCAAAAATGGATCAAGATCAATAATAAAATCATGAATGAAAACCTTAGATTTTTTAAAAAGAAGCTCTCGTTCCCTAATTTTTCATTGAAAAATACTTGAAATACAAACCCCAAGTGAAGGAGTGATTCCCTAGTTTAGGCACACTCAACAAGACATCGAGGAATAATGAAAAAAGAAGCATCATGAATATCCTCAAAATATACCATTCAACACTGAATTCCAAGCAAATCAAGCACAACCAAATGGACTCACGCAAATGACACTTTGAATATCAATCTAACTATAGGAAATAAACTAGGAAGGAACACATCTTTAAATTATTGAAAACTTAGAAAATTGAATTGAAATCACCGTGGGTTCAATGCTCATACCTTTGAATTGAGGAGAAAGGAAAAACTAATAAGAAAAACACACCTTTAAACCTAATCGAATCCCTAAATTTCACCACTCAAATCATCAATACTAAACATAGAGAGAGGATAAAGGTTTCCCCAATTGTATTATAGTGCAAAAATGAGGGATAAAATGAGAAAACATGACTTAAAAGACCCTCGAAATGACCTAAAATGAACCGCAAGTATGACAATTGACAAGTTATAAATGCAATGATGTGACTCCTCAGACCTCAGAAATGTGATGGGCATGTGGATTTAGAAAATCTAGTAGGGTTCGGATTCTCCAAGAAAACCAACCTTTGGGGAATCCACATGGAGGCAGATTCTCTAAACATACATGCTTTTGGGGAATCCGACAAGGGACATATTTCTTGAAACTCCTCCAACTTCATAGAGTTTCAATACTTTATCCATTTTTTCTCAAATATCCGAACTCTAAGGCATCACATGAGATCAAAATGTTGCAAATGAGAGCACCAAAAGTGCAGATAAGTCATGAATTAGCCCTGGTGAAGAAAACTCAAAATTGGAGGAACTCATCCCTCAAGGGGAAAATATCAGACGTACAACAAAACAAGGAACAAAAATAGGCAAAGAGGGTCCCTACGTCAGGTGGGGTGTGTGTGCAATAAGTGCACAATAGATACCCAACCCTATCTTTCACCATCCTCATGACAATAGTAATATTATCCTTCTCATAGTTGATAGTCGCACCAAGTTATTTAATCCCTAAAGCTAAATCTCCTGGCATGTATGTCACCCAAAGTATAGATTTTAGCTTTACCTTTCCTCATAGTACCTAGATTTTTCATGGTCCCTTTCTTAGCAATAGTGGGGGATTTATCAAAATCCACCATTTCCTTACCAAACCTGTTCACTTAAAAATCCTCATTTGATTCCATCAACTTCTCAAGATTCTCTCCCACAACCACAATAACACCTCGATCCTTCTCCTTGCCATTCACTACCTCAACCATTGTAATAACCTTTTGGACCTTATCCATGTTGAATGTTGTGGTTGTGATTCTGATATGTGGTTGTCATTGGAGTCAAAACTATTAGCATTTTAATCTGCTTAAGGCTGTATATGTCAAGAAGATTGAGAAAATTGTAAGAATATAGTTCAGGCAGCTAGTGGATTTGAGATGGTTAGAATGTTGGGAAGCTCTATGTATTGAAGATCTTAAGGTTTTCTTAAAAGTGTTTGTTGTTGAACCTTTCTAGTATGTTGTCCGAAATCTTTAGAGGTGCCCATCAAGTTTTGTGGAAGTTATGAAGATCTGTGTGCCTACAATTATTTAGTTTATGTAAATGGTGTTCTTAGTTGAAGCGGATGAAATTATGGTAATCTCATGTGTTGCACATGTATCTATGACATTCATGGATGAGTCTAGATCGTACTCTATCCTTGATGTGCGTCCGTAGTGATTGAAGTGTTCATGATCAGATATCTTTCTGATATGTGCCCAAGTGTTCATGTTCTTGGTCAACATTGTGGTGTTAGTGTGTTGTGGATCCTTGGAAATTAATATTTCATTGTTTGGCATGTTTGAAGATGTTTATTTGGGTCCTCACTATCTTGTGACTGACCTGTGTTGGTATGCATTAATATTTATTCATGTATTGAGGCTAACAATTATAATTTATTCTTTATGTGTGGTGGACTGATTAGTGGATGTAAATATGTATAGCGGATATATATGAGATTTTTTTTCTCATTTAGAAAAATTTCTCAAGTGTACAAGTTATGTACAAGTGCGAATAAAGGTCAAATCATTCAGAGCAAAGTGTGGAAGAGTTTTAGCAGAAGGGTTGAAGTGTTTGGAGAAGTTTTACTATCCCTAATCAGAACTATCATCAAGATTTTGTAGAAGCTATTTTATCACTTCATATTCTTTAGATGGTTTTAATCTAATTATTGTATGTAAGGCAATGAGCCTTCCCTTTGAGTAGTGTGTTCTAGGTAGTGTTACTGAATGCAAGTGACTTCACTTTAGATTCTCCATTATACTTCTAAGAAGGTATAATCTTGTGGACTAATATCCACCATGGTTTTTCCCTTAACAGGGTTTCTACATATAAAATATTGGTGTTCATGTGTCTTTGATATGTTTTTCTTATGCTTGCACTGTTAATTATCAGATCTGTTATATAAATATTGGTTAATGCTGCATAAGTTAGTTTTTGATAACAACTGATTCACCCCCCTCTTAGTTGTCTATCCTTGCTTTTCCAACAATTGGTATCAGAGCTAGTTCCTCTAAAAGAAGCTTAACAACTTGAGGTGATCCAAGATGGCATCATTCAAGAAGGATAGTCCTAGATTCGATCGTACAAACTACTCTCTATGGAAAATCAGAATGGAATGTAATTTGAGGTGCATTATTGAACCTTTCTACCAGATGACACAAATTGCATATAATATTCCTCAGAATGGTTCCTCCTTTGAAGATGAGATCAAGCAAGCATAAATTCATACTAGATCAGTATAAAAATTGGTGAGTGCTTTGAAAAATTCATAAATGAGAAATGTGATGGGATTGAAGACTGCATACCAGATTTGGAAAAAGCTAGAAATATTGTATGTAGGAGATGCACTAGTGAAAAGTGCTAAGCTACAAAGTCTAAAATGAAAATGGGAGAGCTTGAAGATGAGTGAAGATGAGAGCATCACTTCCTACTTTCATAAGATAAATGAATTGGTGATGTAAATTAGATGTGTCGGTGGAACTATGAATGAAGATGAAATTGTGGCTAAGATATTTAGATTTGTGCCCCCTTCCTATAAGACAAAAGCTCATGTTATTGAAGAACTTAGAATAGGGAAAAATATTACAAAAGACATGTTGATTGGAAAAATTGCTGCATTTGAATTAAGTGAATTCGGTGAGTCTGCTCCTAAGGCTGAGTCTCCTTTCAAGGCTATTATATTTCGAGAAAAAGAGACATGATTCAGGAGAAAGTTCCCAAAGAACATCCAGATATGAAGATGAGATAAAGTAGATCGAAGATGAAGAAAGAGAATTAGAAGAGCTAGAAGCATTGATTGTATCAAGAGGTCATGGTAAGTACAAAGGAAAGTTACCTATTAAATGTTTTTTTTGTAGTAAGATAGGTCATTTTGCTTCTAGATGTCTTGAAAGAGTTTCAAAGTATAAGCCTGAGAACACTAGATTTCAAATAAAGTGCTATTATGCTGAAGAAGGTGTAACTGATGAATAATCTAATAAAGAAACTAGAAATGAAAATGAATGGGTATTTATTGCTATCAAATAAAATGGTCAGGTGTCCACTGAATCTAATAGTGATGTGAATGTTGAGAAAGCTCTTGCAACCAAAATTGAAGAGAAATATGAGTGGGTAATTGACAACGAATGCTCACATCATATGACTGGTGACAAAAGAAAATTTGTAAGTTTGGAAAACTATAATGGTGGTGTTGTGAGGTTCAGTGACAACACTTCTAGTGTGATTCATGGTAGAGGCACTATTTATTTTGATAGAAAGAACAATACTGATGATATTCTTTATGTAGAAGGCCTAAAGCATAATTTTTTGAGTGTTGGACAAATGGTAGACAAAGGATACAATCTACAGTTCAAGAATGGTAAGTGTAGAATAACAAGAAGTTCAGGAAATATGATTGCTTTAGGAATAAAGACAAAAGGTAATATATTTCATTTAAGTGTTTCTAGTCAAAGTTGTTTGATTGCTCAAATCGATGTAAGTTGGTTATGGCATAGGAGGTTATGTCATGTGAACTTTGATAACATTGTCAAGATAAGCTCTACTCAAGTAGTCAGAGATTTACCTAAGTTAGTGAAGCCTACTAACACTATGTGTAAGGAATGTTAGATGGGAAATCAAAAAAGAAATTCCTTTAGAAGAAAATATTACAACTCTAATGGAGTACTGGATTTGATACATATTGATCTATGTGGTCCTTCTAGAATCAAAATTCTACAAGGTGAAAGCTATTTTATGTTACTCATTGATGATTATTATAGAATGATATGGGTCACTTTCTTGAGAGAAAAACATGAAACATTAGAAAAGTTCAAAATATTTAAAGCTATGGAAAAGAATGAGATAGGTCAGAAGATCAAATGTCTAAGGTCAAACAGAGGTGGTGAATTTATCTCACGGGAATTCAATTCTTTTTGTGAAGAACATGGAATTCAAAGGAAACTTTCTGCTTCCTGGATCCCTCAACAGAATGGAGTTGTTGAAAGAAATAATAGAACCATTGTAGATACAACTAGAACCATGATGTTGGAAGAAAATTTTCCTCATTTCTACTAGAGATCAGAAGCTATAAGTATTGTTGTGTACACCATTTAAGACACCTTTTGAGATATGGTTTGGTTCTAAGCCTACTATCAAATACTTCAAAAAATTTGGAAGAAAATTTTACATCAAGAGAGATTATGGTATAGGTCAGTTTGGTGCTAGAAGTGATGAAATAATCTTCCTAGGATATTCTACTAAGAACAAATCTTATCGGTGCTTTAATAAAAAGTTGAAGAAAATGGTTGAAAGTGAAAATGTTAGGGTTGATGAAGATATTGTTGGTATGTGGTGACTAATCATGCTATACTGTACACTTTTTAGTATTGTACACTCTTCATGTATCCTTGTCGGGGCCCCCAAGAAAAAAAAATTCACCTTTTTTCGCTTTGTCACCGAAAAAGAAAATAGCCGACTTTGTAAACCCTAATTTCTTGAAGCTTCTAAAACCTTGTTATAAGCAGCTAGGTTGGAGAGTTGTAGTATAGAATTATTCATGATATTGTAATATGTTTAACACTGAATAATAAAATTATTAGATGACTACGGTTTTGTGGATGTAGCCCAGATTGGGTGAACCACGTTAAATTCTAGGTGTTCTCTTCTATGTATGTTTTATTACTCTATTTTATTGTTCAAATTTGCATTTAACTTGTTATATATCTTCCTGCTAACCCTAACAAGTGGTATCAAAGTGGGTTGTTTTCGATTATCGTCTGTAGGAAAGTCTCATGGTTGAGTGGGAGTCTCACGGTTAAGTGGCAGCAATGGTAGATGAGGGTGAGTTGAAGGTTGAGAAGTTCAATGGGAAAAACTAATAGTTATGAAAGATGTAGATGGAGGACTACCTCTATCGGAAGGATTTATGGTGGCCATTGGAAGGAAAAACCAAGAAACCCACAACAATGTCTGATGAGGACTGGGATATTTTGGATAGAAAGGCACTTGGTAGTATTCGTTTATGCCTAGCACAATCGGTGGCATTCAATATTACAACAACAAAGACAACTCAAGAGTTGATGCAAACCCTAGCAAAGTTATATGAAAATCCTTCCACTTCAAATAAGGTATTTCTTATGGAACATTTATTTAATATGAAAATGGTAGAAGGTGGGTCAGTTATTGATCATCTAAATGAGTTTAATATGGCCACTAGTCAATTAACTTCTATAAAAGTAAACTTTGATGAAGAATTTAGGGCTCTTTTGATTCTGTGCTCTTTTCTTGAAAGCTAGAATAGCTTGGTAATGGTTGTTAGCAATTATGTTTGTGGTTCAAATACATTGAAGTTTGATGATGTTTTTGGTGTTATTTTGAGTGAGGAAATTCGTAGGAAAAGCTTAGGTCAAACAACCACATCATGCAGTTTTTTGAATGTAGAAATCAGGGGCAAAACAAAGGAGAGAGGAAACAATTTTGGAATTCATGGGAAATCACGAGGAAAATCAAGGGACATAAGGTCCCAATCTAGAGAAAAGAGGGATTGTTGGTACTATGGTAAGCTAGGTCATTTAAAGAAATACTGTTGGTCTCAGAAAAATAAAGGAGACAAAAAGGAAGGAAATAATGAGGAAAATGAGGTAAATAATAAATATGATGAGGATTCTTTGATTATTTCCCTTGACAATATTGATGATTCTTGGGTGTGAGATTCAGGGTCTTCATTTCATGCTACGCCGCATAGAAATTATTTTCTTGATTATGTCCAAGGGGATTTTGGGCTGGTTTATTTGGGAGATAATGAACCCTGTCAGATTGTTGGAAAGGGAAGAATCAAGATTAAGTTCCATAATGGGAATCATTGGCTACTACAAGAGGTAAGGCACATTCCAAAGTTAAAATTAAATTTAATTTCTGCAGAGCAACTAGATGATGAAGGCTGTGTTGTTACATTTAGTGATAAAAATTGGAAGGTTATAAAAGGTGCCTTAGTGGTAGAAAAAGGTGTGAAATTAGGCACCTTATATCTTTGTATAGGTCATACTGTTCCTACTACTTTAGCTATTGCAGATAAAAATCAATGTTCAAGAATAGTTGTTGCAGTTCAGTAGACAGAAATCAGATAGTTGCTATGGATTATGAATCAACACTATGGCATAATAGACTTGGGCATATGAGTGCAAAAGGTATGAAATTACTTAATTCAAAGAATGTTTTACCATGTCTAAAATGTGTTAATATGGATTTATGTGAAAGTTGTGTGTATGGAAAAAAAAAAAGAGTTAGTTTTCTCAAGGATGGGAAACAAAAGAAAGATGAGAAATTGGAGCTTGTGCATACAGAGGTATGGGGACCAGCTCAGGTATCTTCTCTCGGTGGCTCTTAATATTACGTTACATTCATTGATGATTTAAATAGGAATGTATGGATTTATTTCCTTAGGCAGAAATCTGATGTATTTGCAACTTTTAAAAAATGGAGAAGCTTGGTTGAGAATGAGACACGTAAAAAGCTAAAATGTCTCAAATCTGATAATGGTGGTAAGTATTGCAGCAAAGAGTTTGAATATTATTGTTCCTCTAATGGTATTTGTAGGAAAAAATTAGTTCCAAGGACTCCACAAGAAAATGGAGTGGCTAAGTGCATAAATAGAACAATAATGGAGCGTACACAAACTATGTGATTGCATGCTAGGCTGCCTTTAAACATGTGGGAAGAGGCTGTAAACATTGTTGTTTATTTAATTAATAGAGGTCCCTCTAATCCTTTGGGTTGTGGTATTCCAAAGGAAGCAAGATAGGTAAGAAGGTGAGTTATTCTTTTCTCAAAACCTTCAAATATGAATCATTTGCACATGTAGATTCTGAAAATAGAACCAAGCTTTATGTAAAATCAAAGAAATGTATATTTTTTGGATATGGCATTGATGAATTTGGTTATAGGCTTTCGTATTTTGAAAATAAGAAAGTGTTGTACACAGATCTATTGTAGAATCATGAGAGGACAAAAAAGGATTATGCAGTGCTGGATGATACTACAAACAACAATGTTCCAGAGGTTCATCATGCTCGGTAACAACGACAACAAGAAATACCACAAACTCCAGTGAATGTTAGGCGATCTTCAAGGATAAGTAGACCTCTAGAAAGATTTTCTTCCTCTTTGTATTCTATTTTATTAACTAATGCTAGTGAACCAAAATGTTATCATGAAGCTATGCAGGTGGATACCAAGGTTGAGTGGGAGCATGGAACGCAAGAAGAAATGGAATCCTTGCTAGAAAATCGGACATGGGAATTATGCAAGTTGCCTGCAGGTAAAAAGGCTTTACCAAACAAATGGGTTTACAGGTTGAAAGAGGAGGATGGAGGTAAGAAAATATTTAAAGCTAGATTGGTTGTAAAGGGATTTGCATAGAAAAAGGGTATTGATTTTAATGAAATATTTTCTCCAGTTGTTAAAATGACTTCTATTCATACTATTTTAAGCATTGTGGCTCTTGAAGATTTGCATTTAGAACAAATTGATGTTAAAACAATCTTTCTCCATGGTGATTTGGAAGAGGAAATATATATGGAACAACCACAAGGATTTGAGGTCAAAGGTAAGGAGAAACTCATGTGCAGATTGAAGAAAACTTTATATGGCTTGAAACAAGCACCTCGACAATGGTATCTTAAATTTGATAGTTTTATGGCTGAGTAAGGCTAGAACAGGTGTAATTTAGACCATTGTGTTTATTTTAAGATGTTAGGTGAAGATAGCTACATTATTTTATGTTTATATGATGATATTCTTATAGCGGGGTCTAACATGGATCATATAAAGGAGTTAAAACAAAAGTTAGAAAATTCATTTGCTATGAAGGATTTGGGGGCAACAAAACAAATCCTTGGTATGAAGATTACAAGAGATAGGAAAAAAGAGAAATTGTTTTTATCTTAGGTTGATTATGTTGAAAAGGTGTTGCAGAGATCTCATATGGAGAATGCAAAAGCTATCAGCACATCTTTGCCCAGTCATGTAAAATTGACTAAGGATATGTGTCCAAAGACACAAGAGGAGGAAGAAAAAAATCCAAAGTACCATATGCTTCAGCTGTAGATAGTTTAATGTACACCATGGTATGCACGAGACTAGATATTTCACATGTTGTAGGAGTTGTTAGCAAGTATATGATTCATCCTAGAGTTGAGCATTGGAATGTGATAAAATGGATTCTCAGGTACTTGAGAGGTGCATCCAATATATATTTATATTTTGTGGGCTCTAATTTAGATTTAAAAGGCTATGTTGACTTAGATTTGGCAGGGGATATAGATACTAGGTGGAGTACAATAGGTTATGTATTTACAATTGGTGGGACAACTGTGAGTTGGATTTCTCAGTTGCAAAAGGTGGTTGCTTTATCCACCACAGAGGTAGAGTATGTGGCTGCAACAAAGGCAGCAAAGGAGATGATATGGCTACAAGTCTTCATGGAAGAGATGGGAAAAACACAGGCTAAAAGTAACTTATTTACAAACAGCCAGAGTTCTATACATCTTGCAAAGAATTCTTCCTTGCACTCTAAAACCAAATGCATACAACTGAGATATGATTTCATTTGGTCAATATTGGAGGATGGAAAGGTAAAGCTAGAAAAGATACATATAGATGAAAATACAGTGGATATGTTTACAAATTTAGTGACAAGGGAGAGACTGAGCTCCTCTTTAGCTTCGGTTGGCCTTCGAGGTTGAATTCAAAATATAATAGAGCAACAGGGTCCAAGGTGCTTATTTCTAGTGGGAGCTGTAAGTGCAGTGGTGTCGTCCAAGATCAATCTCCAAGTGGGAGATTGTTGGTATGTGGTGACTAATCATGCCATATTGTACACTTTTTTGTACTATACACTCTTCATGTATCCTTTCCATGGGCCCCGAGAAAAAATAATCACCTTTTTTCACTTCGTCACCAAAAACAAAAATAGTCGACTTTGTAAACCCTAATTTTTGGAAGCTTCTAAAAGCTTGTTATAAGCGGTTGGGATGGAGAGTTGTAGTATGACATTATTCATGATATTGTAATATGTTTTGTACTAGATAATAAAATAATTAGATGGCTGCGGTTTTGTGGATGTATCCCAAATTGGGTGAACCACGTTAAATTCTCTGTGTTGTCTTCTATGTGTGTTTTATTACTCTATTTTATTGTTCAAATCTACATTTAACTTGTTAGATATCTACTTGCTAACCCTAATAGATATTGGTAAATCATTCAGAACTAATGATTATGATTTAGATGATCAACAAGATGATACTAACAATGATGCTAAGACACATAATCAACTTCAAATTGTTTTGGTGAACCAAGGAAATTAAGAAGCAGAAGCAATAAAAAGGGCAAAAGAAAGAACACAAGAACAAGAGGTAAGAGAAAACTTCAAAACTCCTAAGTATGTAAGAAGAAATCATTCTGATAGTCAGATCATAGGAGACAAAATCAAAGGTGTGCAAACTAGAAGAAGAATTCTAGAAGAATATTGTCTAATCTCTAAAGTTGAACCTAGAAACATAAGTGAAGCATGCAAAGATGAATATTGGATGGAAGCCACGAAAAAATTGTTGTAGATACAAAAGAATAATACATGGTATCTTGTTCCCAGACCTCAGAAAAAAAATGTGATTGGAACCAAGTGGGTGTTCCAGAATAAGTTGAATGAAAAAGGTGATATTGTTTGAAGAAAAGCAAGATTGGTTTGCAAAGGTTAC